>OX454420.1:32208492-32808492 GCA_949715475.1 Microchrysa polita | reverse complement strand
GTTATAAGGCGAGCGAATGCTAGTTTTGCCTGTTTTATTTGAATCGAATAGTCTAGACAGTGGTTCCCAACTCACAAATGTCTGCGGACCACTTATCCTGAAAATGTATTACTACGGACCACTATTCTTTGGTGAAAGGAATTCAGGTTACAATTTTTTCTAGAACAAACCTCAGGGTCTCTCTTTATGACGCATTTATCCACATTTTGACTTCTTGTACTTAGCAATACAATAGGTCCGTTTTATTGGGTCTCAACAGGATAGAACAGGACAAATTTGACAGTTGCTGTTCTGTATAAAACAACTCCTGTCAAAAATGGTATGGAAGCTGTGCTGTTCTATCCTGTTCTGATTCAATAAAACGGGCCTTATGTAAGAAAATTCATAATATAAACGGGCATTTTAGACGAGATTTGATGTATTTGTACCACAAAGGTGTCATAAAGCAATGGAACCGTTTGGCTTTAGATTGTCAAGGGGGTACATGTCCATTTGTGAGACCATAGCCATTAGCCATTATTGTCATATAGCCCTAGCCAAAAGTGAAGAACTACGCTAGGCCAAAACGCTTAAAATTGTCTTACGTTTGTTGACTGTAGCCGCAGCTAAGGTAGATTTACGGACGCAGAACATTGCTGCGCTCCTACAGAATCAACAGCTTGAGTCTGGTCTGAGTTTGCCGCTGGAAAATGGAATCCTGCAGCTGAATACGCCAGCTCTGGTTTGTTGTCTCCAATATCAATAACACGACGAGGCAAAGCAGCCTAACACTCTTTCTAGAGCCCAGTTCACTCAGCACAATCACTGTACAAGTCTTGTCGGTGTTCAATTTGAACACAGTCCTTGTAACAAAGAGTTCATTGGTTGGATTGTTAAATGATTAATGTGTAGTGTGAATCACTACGGACCACCATATTTTTTAATGAAGGAAATTTCGCGATTTTTTTTACAAGGTTTTAGATTTTTTTTAATGACAACAAAATGGACAACTTATGACAAAATGTATATGGGAGAGAATATTCGTAGGAACTACCAAAATTAAAGAATAGGCAACATAGGCATTTGAGTGGGTTCTTCAGAACAGGACAGATACACCTAAATTTGAGAGTTAAGGTCCCCTAACCTCGTCAGATAATAATTCATTGAATGAAGTTTTACCGGATTAATTTAAACTGTTTTAACGAAGGATATTTGAAAATTGTGCCAATCAACTTAAGAAATAAAAACAACTAGGTACAATCAATAGTGTCACGTTATGTGAGAAAAAATGCAATGCTTCACGAAAATCACTGATACAATGTAGACTGAGACCAACCGAGCATTATGCAACTTAAGATCTGCACACATCACATTTTCAGATCGTCAACGAAACGAAAGTATTCCGTACTATAATATTTTTAGAAGCTCATGCCATTTATGGGAGTTTTAACCACGATTAAAACTCCCACAGAAGTAGTCCCCCGGATCTCGTGGACCACTTAGGGATCTCTCATGGACCACCTTCGGTCCGCGGACCACCTGTTGGGAAACAGTGGTCTAGAAGAACCTTGAAACCACTGAACTACTGCCACTCGAACGGAATGCGTTAGAAGTGAGGAGGCATGCCCGTCTCCGCACTTTGCAGAGAATGGATCTGTCTTCTGTTGTGATTCCTTGCTTCCACCAGACCACGACACCGTAGTTTAGGTTCGAGCACATTTTTTTCTTCCATGATTTTTCACAACACATTATTATAAAGATTCCCAATGAACAAATATGAAATCCTTTTGCACGAGGCTCTTCCGCTATAGCTTCCCTAATTGACTGTTTTCAGTAGTGGATAGGACTAAGCCGTCATATCGGTCGAGTCTCCATCCTGTACTGAAAACGGCCGATTCGGAGGGGTGCAGCGGAAGAACGAAGATGATTTGCGGAGAAAGGACTTTAGAGCCTTTCATAAGAAGTCAAGACCTTTGCATGAAAGTAATAACCTACAGCCACCTCAGTCAAACGCTTGTGGTCCAGTGGTTCACGAGGTGCACATTTTGCTATTGACTTCTCAATGGAATAATCATTCCATACTTCGACGTGCATTTTACAGCCTCGTTAGAGCATGTTCACATAGACATAAGATTTACAAAATCTCCTGATTTTGTCAAATTAGCCATTCGTTTATTAGTTCATTTTCCATACATTTCCATGATTTCATCCGAGGCAGCTTATCCATAGACCAACCAATCACCGAAAATCTCAAAGACCGACAAATGGATTAGTATTGCCATGTTCAACGGCATCCGCCTGAGAACCCCGCAAAAAAAGCGATATCAATGGAAGTTCCACTTGATGGACCCAAGGCCAGAGGCAGACCGAAGAACACCTGGATATGTCAAATGAAAAAACAACAACGCATTGGTCTCGGCGATGACACGATCCAAGATAGAGCTGCCTGTAGAAATATGCTGAGATATTACCGCCAAAACGGGCGATGTGCAAGGAAGAAGAAGAAGACATTTCCATGCTTTCAAAATCTAGATTTGCTGCTTGATTTTCTACAAATCCAAATATGAAATTCAGCATGCATACACCCTAATTTAACATTACTACTGCGCGTTGCAGGGGATGCCCAGTCTGGCAGCGTGGAGCCCCATTGGCCAGTTCCCCGAGATAACAGAAGTACGCAGTTTAGTAAGAATCTCAGACGTTCTTTTCCAGTCGTAGTACATATCATCCTTAATATAACGCAAGTCCTCAGATTTTTCCATTTTAAATTAGCGGCCCTTATATAGTGGATGGAGACCTTACTACCAACAGCTGCCATCGGGACGCAAACATGCTCCGCATGAGAGCTGTCAAGAGAGGCACCCATTTTGGCTAGTTCCGTCAGCCATCTCGTTAGCCTCTATGTTCCTGTCTCCGCGTACCCAGAGTAGGGTGATTCTTTGTCGTGTGCCAAAGCTGGTTAACGCTTCCTCACATACTTCAACAACCATGGACGCCGTATTTACCGATTGCAATGCCATGATAGCAGCCTGATTTATCCGAGTAGATGGAGATACTCTGGTTGTTTTGTATGTACCTGAGAGCATGGCAGGCCTAGCAGCATTTCAGCTTGAAAAATTCTGACATGATCAGGAAGATAATATTCAGAGATACTTAGTGACCCGCAGGAGATTCCGGTACCCAAATCCATTTGAAACCCATCGATGAAAAATGTGATTTCAAAATCTTTGACCACTCACATCTAGGTTGGGAATTTGGCATCAAAGTTCTTCCCAAAGCTTAGTTTGGGCACTTTGCATCTTGTGGGAGCTGGTTTATAATATTGCTGTGGCCGTATGGCCTAGCACTCCAGCAGCTTCACTGATTGCACTACATCCTGCCAGTTGGTTGATACAAAAAAATCGATAGGTGGAAGATGCAGGATTACAAAATATGCCCGAAATATATTGGATGAGTTGAACAAATTTGAGTGTTTTTTCTTATTCGGGTTTTTAAAAAGGAGGCAAAACAAAAAGTTGCATCATGCAGGATTACATTCACCGCCTCCCTCGGCCATGTTCGCATGCCCCATGTGAAGCTAAGACAAGCTGATCTCTGCACTCTACCAAGTTTTGTTACATTCTAGCCTCTACTGAGCGCTGGCCACCAGACAAGTGACCCGTATGTTAGAATGGGTCGAACCACCGCCGTGTAAATCCAGAGTACCATGTTTGGCTTTAGACCACCCCATTTCTTGCTAAATACTGTCTAGCAGGCGTAAAATGCAATGCAGGCTTTTTAACGCGCTTTTCAATGTTCAACTTCCAGTTAAGCTTTTTGAGTACAGGGCGCCCATTTTCATTTCGGGGCGAGAAACGTGGCATTTTAGTTTTTGTAGTAATCATTAATTTTGCCTTCCCTGGGCTTACGCCAACGAAGGACTCTTTTCGTGAACTGACTAATCACGGAGATACATTCCAGATATTACAATCGCTACATCATCCGCATAAGCGACCACCTTAATCCGCTCCCTGATGAGCCCCAGTAGTGGAGAGATGACACCACTCTAAGGTGTTCCTTTGCACACGAATCTAGCCAGATGACTGCTTCCTAAGTTACCATGGATTACTCTGACCGATAGTAGTGTCACTATCCACGACTTAAGCCCTGGCTAAACTCCTAAGTCTGAGAGGGCCTCATGAATAAATTCAATGCGAACATTATTGACTGCTCGCTCTATTTCGAGGAAAGCGAATAACGTGTATTGTTTGTATTCAAGTGTGTGTTCAATGATACGGACCATCTCGTGGAGAGCCGTTTCTGTGGACTTTCCCTTCACGTGCTGTGACTTCGAAAGTAATGGGTTCTCAAGACTTTGTCGGATCTGTAAGTCTATAAAGCGCTCTAAAGTTTTGATTACGAAGGAGGATAAACTAATTGGCCTGAAATTCTTCGCGATCTCATGTCGTCGTTTGCCTACCTTCGGTATGAAAACGACTCGAGCCCGTCGCCATGACTGAAAAGTATCAAGCCGTGGAACTACCAGATCATGCGTTTTCATAAGTATTGGTAGTATGCCATCTGGCCCTGTCGATTTATAAGGGGAGAAACTGCTGATTGCCTCCTTGATAATCTTCTCTACAGTAATAATGGAGAAAACGAACTCACTCTGCTGCTCACCTCAATCGTGGGCTCGACGTGCAAGTGCTCTTGCACTGCTCTTGCACCTAGCGAAACGCGTATTCTTCAGAAGCCCAAGAGATTCGCCAGTTGATTCTGCCCAAGTGGCATCCTTTTTTTATTAAGAACGGACACGACCCTGCTTTGGACAAAATCTTACTGATTCTAGCTGAGCCTTTGACGTTGTCCAATTATTAGCGGAGATAGTCCCAAGCTTGGACCTTTGCGGTTCTAATAGCTTTTTGTAAATTTTCAGGCAGTCCTTGTATGGCTGCCAGAACTTATGCTTGATGCAAATAAGAGCTGATTGAGAGATTTGGCGCAGTTGAGAGTTTCGCCCTACAAATCTGCCTGAACTTCTTCCAGTTTGTCGCCTTAGGATTTCTGTAACGTTGATCTGCTCATCCTAAGTAGATTATGGGAGGGCTGAGCGAACTCTATTCATAGCTTATTTCAGAAACAGACAGACTTTGTATAAGATACGATCCTACCATACCTTGTAGCTTTGAATTCATTCATGTTTTCTTGCTTGAGTTCTGTCCTTGAGATGACGATTCAGATGATCCCATCCAAACAATCGGATACAACGATTGTTGTCACTCATGTTCAAGAATTTTATCTCTAGATGCTGTTTTGGGGACACATCAGGGGGCACCGTAACGGTTCGTTAGATTAGCACTTTGATATGCCTGATCCATAGAGGCTGTCCGTATATAACATCACGGGGAGTATAGTGCATTTATCGAGATAGGAAATAAATTCTGTTCCATACGAAAGTGATGGAAATCTGACCATATAGAAAGTTACAACAGTTTGGAAGACAACACACCGCCTCAGTTTTATTTTATTACGAATGATAAGCCGGTGCATACGATTCCCTCTTCTGTTAAGTTTTCAGAATCTACTTCGGCAAAAAGTGTATTAAATAAAATCATGCAAATTGGAAGCTGTTAGACGGGTTTTTAAAACTGAACAGATTACAGGTTCACCAAAATAATTATGATTCATCAGGTACATAATTGATACTGAAGACCTACAAACGAGTAGCCAAACAAATTGAATGTTTTGATATCTGACTACGTGGCTGTACGATGACGACAGTCACTGCTCAAAAATTTGATATTCTGTGAAATGTGAAATTTTCGTGTTTCCACATTCCAATTTTATGAGTACAACTACCAGCTGAAGACTACTTAAGGTATCCAAACACCTGACTAACATAACTTATCGATCGGATAGAATTAATTGTTTCACTGTCAATTCGGTTTTCTATCACTGGAATTCAGTACGTAAGTAAAAATGAGAACACAACTTTCTCTTCATTCGACCAGGAAAGGAACCAAACCGAGCAATGTCGGGGTTAACCATATACACAAGGCACAATTTGTCAATAGAATCGCCTTCGAACAAAAACGACTGGAGGTCGTACGTTTCAATTGTCGTCGTCGACTTTAGAAAATTACGTGACGATTAGATATAAAAATAAATTACAGTGCTCCACTCACAGCATTCGCTTTAATTCATTTTGATAAAAATATTCTCGGGACAAAGTTCCAATTGACAGAGGCGAGAGACGAAGATGACGTCGACCGTGGATGGCGAAAAGTTGAAACATAACCTAAAAGACCGGTGACGTGCGCTTTCCTCCATGGCGAAATGAGCACATGTGGCCGCGACAGGTCATCCGGACAATAAAGGCCTACAACTTAGCAGAAATCGTCGACTTCCTAGCTTCGACCTAATTCGAAGAAAGTTCATGGATTACTATTCAATTGCCAAAGTCCAAATTTCTCTTCATAAACCGACCACACTGCGTATCACTCCCGTACCCCACTTAGCAAATTAGGTCAATGATCCGAGACTGAACTTTACACGAATATGAAATTATTCTGTCTCTAGCGGTCTTCACAGTCTACGAACCAACTTCACAAAGCACTATACAGTGATAATCCCAATTCCAATGTTGATTTCGAAAATACTTACAATTACACTTGGGTCACGAACAAAATACACTACTGCGTTGTAAAAAAAAGTGAGTTGTACTCGCTGAATATTCTTTCTTGCACCGATAACTTGTATTTTATAGACCGCTAATTCTCAAATTTTGAAGAAGACTTCACACTAGCACCCGCGCGGTCTTAGCTTGGCAATCAATTTAGTAGAAATGCCTTCTCGATAGCACTGTACACGTCAATTTGCGGGATACTTTCGCCGCGCCCAATGTTGAATGTGATGTGTGCGAACAAGAGAGGAAATTGCGAAAATTCGCCGAATGTCAAGAATGCTCTCGCTGGATCACACACAAGCACCGCGAGGTAAACCAACACCCCGAAAATTCTTTGTCAAGAAATTTGATAAAAAGAAAAACGAAAACAGACTTTCCCGGGAAATATTTCAGGCCGCAGGTAAACTAGTCGTATAAGATGTGAATGGAATAGGGCAAACAATTTTTTTTTTAACAAAATTTAATTAAATAGAAAACTGCCGTATTGGTATCTTACACGTTCTTCACACACATACACAATCCGGCAACTAATAAAGAGAGCAGCAACAGAGCGAACAATTAACGGAATTTCACGAAGCGAAGAGAGGTCCACACGAGTATTCGGCAGTCACCAAAATGGCGGCGTGTAGCTGAAATGGTCGAGTAGCAAGGCGAAAACTGACGAAATTCCGGAAATGAAACATCGCAGCGGATGATTTTACGGCGAGTAAAAGGGCTGCCATGTTAGTCCCATATGAGATATACCAACGCCATCTAGAAATATCATATACACATATGGCCAAAAAAATAAGTATACATCCATATCACCCTGTAGCCAAGTAGTTATTTGAGTAAGTGAAATCTTATGTAAGGATTTAACCCTTCGCCAGGCACGTCCCGCGATCAACGCGAACGGGCACGTGGGGTCTTTAAGGACCCCAAAGTTGATTGGACTTACATATCCTTGAGCATGTCTCAAATTGTAAACAAACACACATTTATGAATACTTTGTTATGTTCTTGAATATGTTTAATATAATTATTCACAATATTGTTGTTCATATGGCAAGGTGTAAACATTTCAAGCGATTGTAGCCTTCAATGTTTTTACTTTTTTGTCCCTCTGCCTTTGATTCAAGGAGAACTTAGTTCCTGAAATAGTGAAGATAACTTACAACTAACAAATTATTGAAGTATGAATTAGCAGTGCCTGTAAACTTGTCTTTAACTCTTTGTAGATGCCTCTTCGACTTTAATTGATGTAGAATAAGCTATGGTAAGAATTAGTGGAGGCTAAAATTTGACCTCCATTGTTTGCGATTCGCTAAAGTGAAGGTGTGTTTTCCACCCTATATCAGAAGAAGCTATCGCAGCAATTGAAGAAAAAAGTTAGAAGTTGTTTTCGTGAATTTCTCAAGCCAGGATAATTTCTGGGAAATCGATCCATGGTATAATCTCTCCTTTACTTTCATTGTATCCAAGAATGATATGAGGCTTACCTCGGTCTTGAATTCAGGTGAAAAGGCGCAATAAAACTACATTGGGAAGACTAGTAAATATATATAGATAGTCTAAATAAAAAGGCCTCGACATAAAGTATGGCTCCGATTTTTGTTTCTTAGATATTCAGGACAATTGAGGCCTTGGAACTCATGGGGTCTTTGAAGACCCCACGTGCCCGTTCCCGTAAATTTTTACTTTTGGTCATCAAAACTTTCTTTTTTTCTGAAAATATTTGGGATTTTTTTCAAGCATATTCCTGAGCAGAATTTATGTGGCTTAGATGTCCTACAAGTTCCCCTGGATGGGCGAAACCCTCTAAAATTAATATATAAAAAATACCCTCTGGGGTCTGAAAAGACCCCACGTGCTCGGTGGAGGGTTAAACACTTAATTGGTGAGGAATCAAACAATATGTTAACGAGACCGAGTTCTAATCGTGCGAATAGCACGATGAGTGTATACCCTATACCCATATGTGCAGACCTAGAATACGCGTAAAACCGGAAATATTCAATTTTATTTTTTTAAGGGGAAGGGGTAGATGGGTCGAATCTCGCACATCTTTAATATCTTATAACGGCATCTAACAGCTATCATTTGCTATAAATTTGAAGTTTTTCGCGACATTCTATCAAAAGATATGGCGGAATATTGCTTTGTAGGAGATGTAGGGGTAGGGGTAGTCAGACCTTCTCCACTTTCCACCAACTGAAAGCATATGTCACAAATAGGCATTGTTGAAAATTTCAGGTCCCTAGCGATATTCTGTCGAAAAATATGGCCAAATTATACTACCACGGAGGGGTCATTTGTATGGGAGGTAGGGGAACCCTTGGTCCGATTTGGCCCATTTTCAATACCATCCAAGCTTTTATCAAAACAATCATTTAGCCAAAATTTCAAAACGCTAGCCTCATTATTTCGGGAGTTATCGTGCGAACTGACAGACACACGGACGGACAGACAGACAGACAGACAGACGGACATGGCTTATTCGAATCAGGGACCGACCCTGATCATTTATATATATACTTTGCCATACCTCCGGTGGCTCCTTTGACGTGTTACATAAATCGTCGTAACAAAAACAATATACCCTATACCATCTTATGGGTATAGGGTATAATTAGTCAGTGATAATTAATAACAGCTTTCATTTACCTTGAAAAAGTGCGAACCGACTAAAAAGGGCTGGACAAAATAATAAGTACATTTCAGTTAACTTGATTAAAACTGGTTTTAATTAAAACAAATTGTTCTGATTCGACAAGAATTTGATTTCTTTTATTATTTAAAACTAAATTGTCTATTATTTTGAAAAAAAAAAAGGATTTCGTTGGCCCTCTGGAGATAATTTTTAGGGCATGTTCCAATACATACCATACATCCAGTTACTTTCCGGATATTCGGTAATTGGTCCGTTTTGTGGCAAACTTTGTTTCTAATTCGTTGATTCAAGTCTCTCTAAACATTAAATAAAAAAATAAATAACAGGCGCGACAATCCAACATTGGACTAAGGCCGCAGGATGTGTTAGTGACATCCTATTTCCAAGATCTTATCTGCTTTTTGATGAGGTAATGAGATCAGCATCACGCTCAGCAGTGTTATTTATCCCCATAAATGGGTACTCGTTTAACATCTGAGTGAGATCATAGTCTGTCACAAGCTCGTGAGTTCGAAAAACACAATGGAACACGGTGAGATTCGAACTCATGAGCCTGTGCACCGAAGGTGCGCGCACTAACCGCTCGACCAGCCAGACTACATTACGGATAACATTACGGATTCAATTTAACTATAAGAACTACGTGAAAAGCCACTCGATTTAGTTCAAGCGGATCCTTGACTAGCGTGTGAGGTATGGTTAGGGTTAATATCCTGCTGAAATCCCCATTTAAAGTGTATGGGTTCATCAGTAGAATATTCTAGGACTCTCAACATGTCTTATGCGGAAATTGCCTCAAAGTAACGATTTTTAGGTAAATTTGAACGAAACCAAACTACGAAAAAAATCATAGACCATGTTTCGTGTGTGTTTGTTTCGCCTCCATGGGAAATAGCCAATTGATGTAGCGTATATCAGATTTCTTTTTCCTGAATGAAAAATATTATCATAAGAGAAGGTCAAATTTATTACGATCTTATAAAAAGACAGAATATTCTGTGACTTTTCATTGTTCGGTCTGGAATAAGAAGAACTATTCCTCCAAAATTTTCTTGTACCGTCCACTTTTTGGACGTCACAATGGAAAGTTCTAAACTTTTTGCCAAAACTGCTTTACTTCTTGTATTCTTCAATTAACTTTTAAAAGGGATTGCAATTTTTCAATATTTGCCGCGAAGATCATCAATAATGCCAAGGGAACTTTTTTGACATAGTGATAATGAGATCGACAGTGATCCTTTTTGGCCCTTATATGAACTTAACCGCATTTGAGAGTGTTTTTATTTAGTTTTTAATGAATTACACAGTAAATACAATGCTTAGCTGGCTTATTCCGTTATTGAGAGAATCATTTTTTCCGCCATTTTAAAGCTTGGTGGAACTTTAGCGTCTTTTTTCATACCTACCATGCGTTTTTCGCCCCTTAAGTATTTTTGATGGTTTTTAATTTAACGCTTGTTGTATGCACAAATGAATAAAAAGCATATCCTTACGGAAAATACCAAGTTATTGTCAAAAAATTAAGAAAACCGATGGTGTACTTATTATTTTGACCAAGCTGAATATCCACTGCAAATTTATATCGGGAAGGGCTAAGATAATTAGGGGATGCGATTTACTTTTTCGGTTCCGTTGGTATTGTTGTATCCAAATTGTTATAATTTATATCTATTTCGAATATTACAATTTTAAAAATGCTATGAAAATTTGGCATAAAAAGATTCATTTGGGGTGTACTTATTTTTTTTGTCCATATGTATATATATATACAGGGCGTCCGGAAACTGCCGCATAAACGCACCGGATTATGATTCCTCAGTTCATTTCCAGCAAAAAAGTTGTACGGAACATACCCCCTCAGCTTAACCCTAAAGCTTATTAAAATTATTATTACAGCCAACAAATTTACCTGTAAAATAAAACTAACCACACTAAAATCAGATAAGAGGTTTGGTTTTAACAGAGCTTCAAAGTCAAATTTGCGTGATTTGACCCAAAAACAATCTTTTTTCCATCTCAATTTTCTCCAACTTCTGCCAAGGTAAGGTGCTTGTACGATTCTTTTAAAAATTGGCATAGTCTAACGATAAAATCTTTCTTACATCATTTTATTCTAGCTCCATTATTTCTAAAAGTTTTAGTACCTTAAGTGCAGAAAACTAGGGTTAATTTTGGCTCGATTTCGGCATACTTTGAATAGATTTTACCAATTGCAGATCTTTAGGGGCAGTGTGAATTGAATTGTATTGAATTCGAGCTAAAATGAACCCTAGTTTTCTACACATAACGTATAAAAACTGTTAGAAGTAATGGAGCTAAATCAAAATGATGTAAGAAAGATATGATCGTAAGACTATGCGCCTATGGAAAAAATATTGTTTTTGGGTCAAATCACGCAAATTTGACTTTGAAGCTCTTATCCGATTTTAGTGTGGTTAGTTTTATTTTACAGGTATAATTGTTGGCTGTAATAATAATTTTATTTCACTATTCTAGCTGATCTAGCTTTGGAAATATTAGGCTTTAAGTCGTGCAAGAAAATTATTTTTTTTTTAAATCTTGAAATGCCTGTGGCAGCTAAAGGGTTAAGCTGAGGGGGTATGTTCCGTACAACTTTTTTGCTGGAAATCAACTGAGGAATCATAATCCGGTGCGTTTATGCGGCAGTTTCCGGACACCCTGTATATAGACGGCGTTGGATATACAGTGGCCGAGAAAAGTATACATGCGGCCACTATTTTTGGTGCTTGGAGAGCTCCATGTAGGCCAGTCTTTTATGATTTTATTTCGCAAAAAATAGCTCGGCTCTGGTTTTTTGGGATATTGTTAGAGTAGATACCAGAAGTGTACCACTAACTTCGCAATTTCGAAAAACCTGTGCTAACCCCGTGACCCTCAAAAAACCAAAAAATTTTTCGGACTCTTCATATTTTGGTTTGTAATTTCCAAAAGGTGCTTCCTACAAGAAAGTCGTCTACTGGATTTTTAAAACTAACAAAACCTTCTTTAATTTGAGTCCACCTCTAGCTTTGTAGGTGTAAAGGATCCGAAGATACAACACTTTAAACATTGTCTTTTGCAAAAAAGTTGAAATTGTAATTTTAGTCATCTTCCGAACTTAATATCGGCTTAAATGCGCATTCTACGGAGAAAGTCATGTGACACGAAGTCATAAATCAGTTACTTAGCTGTATATATGTCGAAACGAATGGAATCGGACCATGGGGTCATAGGACTGCCCCTGAAAATTAAGTTCTTCTAAGAATTTTTTTTCTTTACGTACCAATATTAACCAAACTTTATTCAAGTGTGTTCCTGGTTAAGGAGCCTCAAAAAATATCTAGAAACGGATGAACTCGGCACATTACGACATAGTGCTGTCATACAAAACCCCTGGAAATTAGGTTCTTCTAAGAAAAACTTTTTTCTTTATGAACTAATCTTAACTAAACCTCACCCAAATGTGTTCCTAGTAGAGCCTCAAAACATATCTAGAAATGGATGGAATCGGAACATTACGTCATAGAGCTGTCATACTCTCGTAAGAAAATTTTTTTTCTTTTTGAATCTTAACCAAAATTCATCCAACTGTGTTCCTAGATTAGCCTCAACGCATCCAGGAACAGATTGAATCGGTACACCTCATAGAGTACGTCGTATTACAATTTCGGAAAAAATAACATCTTTTAAAATGATGTATCTTGGGATCCTTTGTACCTACAATGCTGGGGTTGCACTGCTTTAAAAGTGCAGTGGACGACTTTTTTGTAGGAAGCACTTTTGAAAAATTACAAACCAAAATATGAAAAAAGTCCGAAAATTTTGAGGTTTTTTGAGGGTCAAGGAGCACAGGTTTTTCGAAGTTGCAAACTTGGTGGTAATATCCCAAAAAACCAGAGCCGAGCTTTTTTTTGCGACCGAACGCCTTATATTTCGGTTTATTGACTGGCCTAATGGCCGTAATTATGAGTAGTAGTCTGGCTGGTCTAGCGGTTAGTGCGCGCACCTTCGGTGCACAGGCTCATGAGTTCGAATCTCACCGTGTTCCATGGTGTTTTTCGAACTCACGAGCTTGTGACGGACTATGATCTCACTCAGATGTTAAACGAGTACCCATTTATGGGGATAAATAACACTGCTGAGCGTGATGCTGATCTCATTACCTCAACAAAAAGCAGATAAGATCTTGGAAATAGGATGTCACTAACACATCCTGCGGCCTTAGTCCAATGCTGGATTGTCGCGCCTGTTATTTATTTTTTAATGGCCGTAATTAAAAAAGTAAAGATGCAGATTCCAGATTGGTGGTCTGATATGAGGTTATCATTATAGTCTACGAAATACCAGTAGACTACATGATACCCTCTCACAAGTCAACATGGCAACTCCACGCTTGGTGACCGCTGGAAACTGCGAATGATTTTTGGACGCAGGCTGAGCCATGGGGCGGGTGCTGCCGCACGATCCGTACGGATTGTGCAAAACTCTGTTCCCATCCCGGACGAGTACCTTGGCAGTGGGAGCCTATGAAACTCTCCGCATAGGTGACACGGCGACTGGGTGCGAGGTTGGAGCTGTTGACTTAGGAGAGAGTACACCTGCGGGTTGCAGCCAGTGAACCGCGGTCTACGGATTAGCGACTCGCAAGGGTCGGAGATGTTTATCTCTGAATGCAGAATCTTGGTTTGCGAAGGTGCTGAAGGAACTGACAATGAAGTGTCGAAAGGAGAAGTTCCTAAAGGTACTTCGATTGAGGACGATGCTGCTCGAACGGACAATAAAACGTCGCTTGGTGTGGAGAGGTTAGCTCGAGCAGTGTCTCCTGAGAAGGGTCCGAACACTGACTCTAAGTCGACGCTAGAAGCTGAAAAGCGAGGAAAGCAGAGACTGAAGAGGAGGCGAAGGAAGGAAAGACTGGCCGCCGGGAAGATGTCAAATCAACCTGGTAGGTTGCCACATGAGGAGACAACTCCGGAAATGGAAAGGCCAGTGAGAAGCACCCGTTGACGGAGGGGATCTCATCTTGGGTGTTACCGACGCGTCTCGTGAGGGTCCCCTAGATGTCGCGCATCTGAATGCTTTTTGTGTGCTCTGGACGACGTTAGTGTTGATGCCGGAGACATAGGCTTCATAGGCTAGACTCAATTGGTTGATGGATTTATTTCACTGACGTGTAGGAATCAATCGACCAAGAGCTGGCTTATCGGCATGCACGAAAACTTGACCAATTTATGGGAAGGCGCCAGACTGCGTGTGGATAGTTTGCGAGTCATGCGCAATGAGGCGAGACTGATTATCCTTACTCACGGCTGTACCGAGAGCAAGGATGTTATTCTCAGGCGGCATTTCTTCTATTCAGTACGTACGTACGTATATCTATCCGGCTAATTCGACGAAATCGTGTAGAAAAAAATGTGGAACGCTCTCGAAAGAAGAATTTTCTTTGTGGCCGCTTTTCATTTAGTACGGGAGGTACCCCTAGTTTTCATCCGATTGAACTACTTTTTGGTGCAGGATGTCATGGGAATGTGTCTTGACGCTCAGTCAAATTAGACAACATACCGCATTATTTGAGAAGTTCTCCCGCAGACGCTTTTAAACATGGCAATACCATCCATCTGTCGGCTTTCCAGCTTTTCGGTGATTGGTTGGTCTATGGACAAGCTGCCTCAGATGTAGGTACTACTGCTTAAACTTGAGGCAAGACTTAAGCTGATCCCTTTGATGTACATAAATGGTATCGGTGATCTAGAGCTGAGAACGGATAGCATAAGAACTTGTGTCTCTGGTATACTCAATCCATGTACCTCCAGAATGTCACACCATTTTGTAAGTGCAGCTTGCAAGGCAACGATGTTCGGGCTACTGAGGACTATATCATCGGCAAAGAGAAGAGATATTTCTAGGCCGTCGGAGATACGTGTTAATAAGTAGCACATGATGATGTTGAAGAGAAACGGACTCAATACACTGCCCTAGTGTACTCTGACATTCACCGAAAATTCTTCAAATTCACTTGCCATACATCTAATCTTAGTCGTAGCTCTATCATACATGTCTCGTATCATCCTGACGCATGCCTCAGGGACATTAAGTGCCAGAGGCCAACCATATCAGATCACAAGCTACTCTATCGAATACCTTTTTCAAATCGATGAATAGAAAGTACAGTCCTTACGTGCGGCTCTATATCTTTTCATCGCAATACGTTTGCACTGAACCGCATCGACTGTAGATCGACCTTCGATATTCTTCATTCAGAAGTTCGTCTAAGAGCAGCATTCCTTGCGACTCCTCCACATAAAGGGTTTAGCAATTAGGGCGGGTAGAAGTTGAAATGGAATAAATCAAGCTGAGTGTGAGGTATAAACGATTTTTTTTTATTTGAAAGACCCTTATATGCCATAATGTATGGAATATAACATCATTCAAATGTCCGCCGCGGTGTCACGGATCCCAGTGGTCCAATTTTCAATCACGGCCGCATAGATCCTGAGCGAGGGATTAGTTAATATTGACTTTAAGGGCATCGGTTGATTGCGGCTTATTGGTGCGACTTCAAGAAATCCCACAGGAAAAAGTCCAGCGGGGTCAAATCGCACGATCTTGGTGGCCAATTTACGTCACCTCTGCCAGAAATAACCTTACCGTCACTAACGAACACTCATTTGAACGCGCTGCTCAACCGTGTAACTTGACAAGGTGATTTGGCATGAGTGACTGAATAGTAAACAGATTAGACCGACGTTACCAAAACAAAAAGGTCACTACAGGCTGCAAGCATCTAACCGTTGTAATTTGAAAACCCTATACTTTGCCGAGTCCTTCAGTCGCAGTCTGAGATTCTAATTCTTGGTATAGTTTCTCAGCTGCCTTTGCCTTTGCTTGAACTACCAACCGCTTTACTTACTTCCGACATTGGAAGTTAAACCCGTTCGGCTTCACTGCTTCACTCACAGTTCGTCCATGCCTTGAATGCGTTGGATTTGCCTTACCCGGCTTCTTTAGTTTCGGCGTTCTACCACTATTTTTCTTTCTTCGTGTGGCGTAGACCTTTTGAAACTCAAAATGCCTTTTCCGCCCCACCTGCTGACATTTCAGCGAAATTATTCCACATTTATGTTGGACTCGGACTGTTGCTCGGTGCAGTTGGTGTTGTTTTGAAACCACTCCGTCATTTTATCAATGAATTGAGGTACTACAGGTTCAAAGTTTTGGTTTGTGAGTTTATACCACTTGATTTTTTCGACCAGCTTAGGCGTTCTTCTGTTTCTTGCTCTTCCTATTTGCAAAATGCATCTTGGGTGCTGTCAGCCAGGCTGAACATGTCATTGCATCGAGATGCACGCAAAACTGCATCAAATAATACGACCTTTTGATTTTGAAAATAAACACATCAATCTCCCTCCTCCCTCGACCATGTGATCAGATGGTGGCGTCCCCAACTGAGCCACACATAGTGGATACGACTTGTTGACATTCATGTACGAACTATCATCTCACCACTTCTCCTTTCAATGGCTCAACATGCTTACCGGAAGGGATTAGTAGATACATTCTGCACTCGTTAGTCAGTTAGGCCGTGCGCATACTAAAGGCGTATTGGAGCGTAGCGTAGCGTAAAACCTGTCGCCCAATACAATTTTTGTATTGGGCGCTACGCTACGCTCCAATACGCCTTTAGTTTGCGCGCGGCCTTATATCGAAAAGTTTCTTTACCAAAAGGAATACACAATGGCTGTGTTCTTAGACATTGAAGGTGCCTTTATTAATATCAGACCCAGGGCGATTACAGACGCACTTCGGCGTCTTCACGTCGATGGGCCCATTTGCACACTCACTGGGCTCGTCGTCTGCAAGTAGGTATGTGTGTAGGTACACCACAAAGAGGTATTCTTTCTCCCCTACTCTGGAATATAGCAATCAATTGCTTGTGGATCTTGAGAAGACTGGTTGCAAAGTCACTGCATACGATGCTATGACAGGTAAGTTCCCGGAAGTGCTCAGTGGACTATTGGAGAACGCCCTGTCTGTATTAACAAACTGGGCAATCTCAGTGGGGTTGGAATTAATCCAGCTAACACGGAGTTAGTGCTCTTTACTAGAAGACGCACTATTCCTTCTATTGACCCTCCCATGCTCCGGGATAGGCAACTTACTTTTGCTGAAAAGGCTAAATTCCTTGGACTGTTGCTCGATAGGAAGCTCAGCTGGAAACAACATTCAAGAGGTGAATAAAGAAACTATAGCACTCTATTCGTGCAGGAAAGCAATAGGAAAAAGCTGGGGCCTGCAACCAAAAGCACTGTATTGGATCTACACTGCTATCGTATGACCCATTTTTCTGTACGGTGTATGCGTATGGTGGTCGGCACTCAGTAAAACAACTTATTATTATTTGCTGACGAAAGTACAAAGAATGGCTTCTATTGCCATAACTGGAGCCTTTCGCACTACACCTTCGCTTGGACTTGATGCTGTGCTCAATCTACGCTACCATTGGATCTATTCGGCCAACAACACGGCACGCTTACGTGAAACTAGTCAGTGGCAAACCCTGGAGTACGGTCACTAGACGATCCTACACAATTTTAACCTCCCAAAAAAAAAAACACGATCACAATTGATCACTGGAATAACAATACACCCCTGGCTACGGGGTCGTTGGTATTTTACACAGATGGTTCTAAGACGGATGAAAGAGTTAATATTGGAGTCCGCTCGGATGGACTAGATATTAACTTGGCACACTATCTACCTGGCCACTGTAGTGTCCTTCAAGCGGAAATTTCTGCAATTATGGACGTCCTAACCTGGTTGGCAAATCATATAGTCACGATGAGGGATGTCATCAAATACACTGACAGTCAGGCGGCAATCCGATCACTCGAATCTGTCCTGACTACATCCAAAACTGTTGATAGTTGCCGCTCAGCTCTAAGAGTGATGGGTCAATTTTTCAACATCGTTCTCTGCTGGATACCCAGTCATAGTGGATTTGAAGGGAACTTCAATGCGGACCGTCTCGCTCGTAATGCGACTTCTATGACCTTAGAGGCCGACCGAAAGACTCTGAAAGCGCCAGTCGCTTCTGGTAAACTGACAATAGAAAAAACCGCATGTCCAGAGCTAATGCAAGATGGTCTTACGGTTGTACATGTGCTACAACTACGAGAGAATCTATACAAAAAAAAAATTTATTACATTCCCGCGCACCTGAGTCATGCAGGGCTACAAAAGGGGCGGGTAGCTGCAGGCTAAAGGAGCCTGCAAAATGTACTCTCAAACAAGTAATACTTAATTAGGATTATATTATAGGAATGATCACTTCTGCTATTGAAAAAATGTGCAGGACGGTACGATTTTAGTATCTTTTTCGAGAAAACGCAACAGTTTTTCAGATATTCAATGTCAAAGTTTGACACTTCTATGGGTAGATCAGTGCCACAGGACCATGGTCCGGAACAAAACTACCTATGTACATAAGCCACGATGGAGCTGGGTTTCTAAGGAGACTGCATGCTGCGGCCTTAAAAATTTCCATTAGGATCAACGAATCGGTTGATACATAAAACAACAAAGTAAAATCTCCCAAACAGGCTTGTTTCGTAAATGTCTACTTTTCCGAAGCCGTGCTGCACTAGTGGGACGCTAATTTAACATGAGCAAAAATAGTGGATAAGCACTGCCAGCGTCTTTCGAAACTGGACGGTATCATCATGCTTTTCCAGGCTTGTTATGCCCAGGATAAAATACGCCCTATCATCCAGATATAGAGCGAGATGATAGGTCCGTTCCGTTGGTGCGAGCACAGGACACAGCACAACTTCCATACAAAGAAGTGGATCTATATAGGTAGAACACTGTCACTAGAGTTGAAGACTTCCTTTATACATTGTGTTCAGGAAGATCAACGTGGCCATCAGGTCTGCTGCCCCTGTAGTTTAGAGTGAACCCAGTCGGTGGTATAAACTGGCATGTTGGTAAAAGAAGTTAAACCTTGCAACGACTTCAAGAAAGGCAAATTTTGGGAGACATGGATTTGCTCGCAACAGTTTCATGTACAGTGGATGGTCCAATAGTCAACGGCAAGACATATTTGATACGATATTTCAGCAACAATTCGCCGATACGAATGATAAAGGGGCAGCATTTCAATTGGCTGAATTAAATCCTTCTCTTGAAAATTCCTTCCTTCAATGTTAGCTCCGCTAAAGCCTTTAAACACGTTGTCCCCAATTCCATTATCTCAAGGCGAAATAGACAACGAAGGACGAATGATACGACAGACAGCGGAGCGAAGTTCGCGTCTGTGATCTCCGTTGAACGCCATATTGCCTTGTGAATACGTAACTTTTTTCAGAGCATATTCTACGAAATTCCGATTGTTTCGATTGCAAACGAAAATCGATCCACCTTCTATCAATCGTAATACATAAGATAAGCAGTAATTATGTAATTTTTACTTACTTTAACACGAAAAAATTACTGGATCGCACTCGAAACGCGGCGTCAACTGAACCAAAGAACGGAACGACAAGACGAAGAATGAAGTTTTGCACGGAATGTGCGTCGGCGTACGTTGTTCGTATTTGATGGGAAGAAAATTTTACTTCTATTGTTTCATAGAGGGCGCAAAATCTGGTCATTTTGGTTAGCGGCAATGCAGTTTATTTTGATTTATTCCAATTTGAGAAGCACTATTACAATTTCAGCTGTCAATGTCAGTACTTTTCTCTCCCAGTAATATTGACGTTTGAAAATGGAGTTCCTTGCTGGAACGAGCCGTAATTATTTGAGATTATTACGGGTAAGCTTGATCGATTCTGGGCTGATGATCGGCCAGTGGTTGCTACGTGAATTCTTTTCCTATTTATTCAAAATATGCAACTTACGTTTTTCGTTTTTAGGTTATCAATTCCGGCTTGTTGAGCGGTTCCGAGTCTGTGCTTGCCCCGGCTGTTGTCTCATCGCAACAAATACGCGAGCGTCACACAAAACATTGGGTTCCCAAATGGAAAAAGCTGCGACGTGAAAAGGTTGTCAAAGTTGAATTACCTAATTTCCAAGAAAAGTCGGAGGATATTCCCAAAGATGTGCTTCGCAGTCGTATGAAAGAACGTGGCGTACTTCCTCCACGTCCATGGCTGGAACGACCGTTCTATATCAGCTGTACCGGAGGCATTTTTGAACCCTATGTACCCCCCGAGGGGGATGGCAAAAAGTCCCTGATATCATCGACGGGCGCAAAACAAAAATTCGAATTTCTGGAGAAAAAGTCCAAAAGTATGTTGGCCGTACGAAAGATTCGAAATTACGAAGAGGATTTCGATACTAAACAGTTTGCCGAGCAGGCTCAAGATATCTACATCGAATCGCACAAATTGATGAGCGAGAAGAACAAGTATGGGATACGCAAGGTGATCACTGAGCGTGCGTATCCTGAAATGATGCATAACATCAAGGATAAGACTATTCATTGGAAATTCCTACAATCGCTGGAGCCGCCGCGAGTAGTTCATGCTCGATGTACGGATCTGATCTCGAAGGAGAATATATTCGGACAGGTGACCGTTCGTTTTCATACACAACAGATTTTGGCAATCTATGATCGCTTCGGACGACTAATGCACGGCAGTGAGACAATTCCGAAGGATGTGCTCGAGTATGTGGTGTTTGAAAAACACATTTCCAATGAGTATGGAGGTTGGCGATTGCATGATAAGATTATTCCTGACTGGATGCCTCCACGAGCGCCTGCTCCAATCACGTTTAGAATTGTAGATGAACCGGAGGCAGCGGTTGAAGCAATTGAAGCTCAAAACGGGGATAAAGTTGAGCAAATTGGTGCCACTCAAAGCGGGGAACAGAAGGAGAAATTGATTAGTGCTTAGATTTTAGGGAAAATTCTTGAAATAAAGTTGTTAAATAAAGTTTACTCTTTGCGTTTTCTTGTTTCGTATGAATGGGCTCGAAAGTTTGAGACAGATCTTGGAGTTTACGGAAAAGGGTAATTACAATTGGGAGAGGGAACGTTTCGATTGAGTAAAATTTCGTATTGAGAGGATCCATCGTTTACCTCCGACCTGAGAACATTCAGTTGCTCAGTGGAAAAAACTTTTCACGCCAATTGCTGTTACATATCGCAGGGTTCGTTTTGATACCAAACATATGTCCATAAATTGCATGCCTTGCACATTATTTTTGAGCTTAACTGAATTTTAAGGCGGCCTAGGTTTGCCATTGGGCTATCGTGCCATAAAGAAGAAGAAAGAACTGCATTATAAGGAAACATCACATGCCCCACATTCCCTTCCACCCAGTACCGCAGGGACTTACTTAATTTTGCTTTTACTGTTGAACAGCACAGCTGCCAACATGATGTCACTCATTTAAAATGCACTGGTGCTGCTTTCGCTGCTGTTTTCTTCTTCTTTATGGCACGATAGCCCGACTTCGGGCCTTGGCCTCCGGGCTCTGAGTTACGGTGGTTTTGCATCAGGCTCTTGGTCGTCCACGTAATCTGGCTCCGTCCACTCGTTGCGCGTTCATCACCTTTTTGGGCATACGATCGTCGTTCATCCTTTGTACATGTCCCGCCCATTGCAGTCGCTGCAATTTCACAATTTTCAACACATGTAGCTCATCATACAGCTGATACAACTCATGGTTGTATCGGATGCGCCATTCACCCCGTTCACGAACGTCCCCGAAGATTCTTTGGAGAACCTTTCGCTCGAATGTGTCCAACAGGTGTTCAGAGTTTTGGGTTAGGGTCCATGCTTCGCAGCCATAGCATAGCACAGGTCGGATGATTGTTTTATACACGTGGAGATTCGTGTTCCTGTGTACCATAATTGGGAGGACCGAAAAATGACACTTATTAGCTGGTTGTATCCGTCGTCATCTGTTTCGTTGGCGTCCTCTGACAAATTGCAACCCAGGTAAGTGAAGTTGTCTACATACCCTATATTGAGGTCCCCAACTGAGATGCTTGAATTTACTGGCGTTCTAGTTTTTGATTGCATCATGACCCTGGTCTTAGATTCGTTGATATGTAGTCCAACTTCTTTGGCGGCGTTATTGAGATTATGCAGAAGGATTTCTGCATCCCCCAATCTTCGAGACATGATGTTGATGTCGTCGGCGTACGCTACTAGTTGAGCCGACTTAATGATTAGCGTTCCGCTTCTGTCCAAATTCATGGCTCAGGCGCAGCGGTTACTCGGATAATGCGGGAAAGTAACGCCCCGTAGAGAAACATCGGAATTAGCTGGAGCCGTTCACCCTATGAAGCTCCTCCTGCATAGCTAAGGGTCAGCTGCTGTTTTGCTGTATCATATATCTAATTCAAGCATTATGGTTTATTAACAAAAGTACAGTGATAGCTCCGTTCGCGGACAGCTCCCGCAGGCGGACATCTCCCGTAGCCGGTCAATTTTCTTATTCCCAATTTTTTCCTTCATATTTTAGAACAAAATCCATTCCACTAGCCGGACGCTCTACTGGCCGGACACGGACACTATTCCTACATACATTTCTCATAAATCATCTCCCGTAAGCGAACAAAAATTTAATTTTTAGTCGACTTGCTGAAATTAATGAAAACTGGTTACGATCACAAAAATGCATTTTGGTTTTGCTTTTGAAGATTTTTGGCTCCACAGATGCATTAGTGTATTGAAATAGGGATACAGAAACAGAACGGTTAGACCCAAAAGCCATACTTCCATAACCTACGACCAACCCGGTCAGCTTTTTTTGTCTTCCGTTTTTTAACCCGGTCGGCTGTTCAACTTTTCAGTTAACCGGAATTTGAACTTTCTTTCATATTTGCGGACAAAGTCTCAACTGTTCTGTCTACTAGAAAAAAATGTTTGTGTGTAAGAACATACAAATGGGCCTTTTGGAATCGGACAATAATTTATTGTTTTGTGTGTTCATCATAAAACAATTTATTGGCAAACAAAATTTTCCAATAAAGGACTTATCACAGTCTGGAGATTACACAAATATAATTCGATTCCTTGTTGATCGTATCAGAAATTCCACGTTAATTTAGATGCCAAGTCTGATCATCTGTGTATGGTATTCGAGATTTTCCTTTAGTTATCCCCCTCCTGTGGTTCTTAAGGAATTCACGCGTTGATGTAGACTTACTTAGTCAAGGTTCTCAACACCAGGCACTGCCAATTTGAAGAAGCTTTACTTAACACTCTGAGGGTTAATTCAGTGGAAAGAATTCATTACGAAAGCTCAAGTGTCTTACAACTTTCAAATAACAAGACCAGACTGGATTAAGTGGTCACTCTGGGTAAGACACAACTTTGGAAGGAGCATCTCGCCGGTTTTTGAAATCCCTAATTGAAGCTAACATTTTTGTACTTGCTTTTCCTATGAAAGCTTGGAACAGTTTATTGGTAAACGTGCATTTGCTAATTGTACATTGTGGAGGTTTGTAAACCAAAAATGAACTAAACACATGCACATGGAAACAACACTTTTATTGTTTTAAAGTTCCTTTTGAATTAGTGTATATAAATTAATGCGCATATAGAAGCAATATCTTTCCCCTCTCTCGCAAGCGGACATCTCTCGTGGCCGGACGAAAATGCTGGAACCATCAGTGTCCGTCCACGGGAGCTTTTACTGTATATGTTTCTTCGAAAATGTCCTGATTGCCAGAAAACTGCAGTGCCAGTTAAATATAGCAGAAGCAGGTTGAAATTGACCGTATAGGCAAAATAGTAATGCTTGTAAAAACGCCTTCCCAAATTAATTCCTCTAGTTAATTTTCAAACATCAACGTAAACCGTGAACATGATAGGCAATTTCAAATTCAACTTTGATCAAGTATACAAAGGAGCATATAAACTCAGCTTTAGGTTGATTCTCAAAGTGTATGACATTGGCGTTTTTTTCTTCTTTATTTCTCATTTGTCAGTGGTTGTCATTCGTCGTAGTAGCATTTGACGTTCCATTGAAAATGTTGTCCTCACGGGGCCTCTTGATTGGCCGTGCACTGAAACAGCTCGCTATTCGATCCAAAAATGCTACCCCACAATTGCAGACATCCCGAAACAGTCACATGTAAGTCCTTTTAGTAAAATTTGCTCAAGATTCAACACTCGCTGAATTTGGTTTAGGTTAGGGTTACATAATTTTGGTTTAACGTCAGGGAGTCCATTGTATACAGCCCGCTGCTCCAAGGAATAAAGAGTAATTCTAGAAATATACACACTGGCAGTTTGCTAGTGAGGTTGTTTCCAATTTTTTATTTTGTCCGGCTTCGTTTTGTCCAGAATTATTGGTTCCGCAATAATTTGTTTACATTCGGTACCGCAGATTTGTCAAAAATGCTGGCTGAGATGACCTGACCACCATGAAAACCCAGACAATTTGGCAGTACAATTCTCATTCAGGAGAATTAGCCAACCGGCCCGGTTTGTAGCCACCTGTGGACTTTCGCATAGCGGTGGTTACATCAGGAACAAAGCACAACCCTGGTCAAAGGAGAAAAAAAGACCCAGACAATTTTTGCCGCCGTCTTTAAAATTTAGATCGCTTTATTTGCAGCAGGCCAACAATTGTCTGTTCTTGATTAATAGATATTTTGAAATTATCGTATCGAAATTTCGTATTCTAAAAAAGTTGCATTCAAAAATGCATACGAATTCAATAAATTTTTTTTGCTTCAAATTAGAAATTCGATCTTCTTCTTCCTTGCCTCGTTCCTTATACCGCTCCATGGTTTCGCGTTGCTCGACCTGCGGTGTAGGCACATCGCCCGTTTTGGCGGTAATATCTCAGCATATTTCTACAGGCAGCTCTATCTTGGATCATGCCATCGCCGAGACCAATGCGTTGTTGTTGCTTTTTCATTTGACACATCCAGGTGTTCTTCGGTCCGCCTCTGGCCTCGGGTGCATCAAGTGGAACTTCCATTCGGTCTTCGAGCTTTTCGGTGATTGGTTGGTCTATGGAAAAGCTGCCTCGGATGTAGCTACTCTTGATGTGGCCCCTTATGGTTACACCAACTGACTAGAAATTCGATGTTTTTAGTAAAATACATAAACCCTGAGATTATTTTTATTAAGGAGAAACATGCCTGCGAGAATAATACGTACATTAATTTTACAATACTTTTCTTTTTCATTACAGTGTTTCTTATCGTACTGCGCCGCCTCCACATTCAAAAGGCGTTGTAATTGGTTCAGAAATTGTTGGAGGCTTTATGTGGTGGTGGATCATGTGGCATTTATGGCACGAACCAGATCACATTACGGTATTAAGTTGCAATATTTTTCGTCTATCCTTTTATGACTTGTCTTTACTTGCAGGGTGAGTTTGAATATCCGGATCCTTCTAGCTGGACAAATGCCGAATTGGGCATTCCACCAGATGATGTTGAATGAGGGCGCCAATACCTATAACATATAGAAAGAAAGATTCTGTGAAGCTTAGAAATTAATAAATGAAATTTTGAGAATGTAAGTGATTTTCTACAACAATCTGGGTAGCGGTGATATGACTCGATCGTTTTAACCAAAGCCATCTAAAACATAGCCCGGAACTAGAAAAAAAAACAATATAGCTTCTCTTTCTAACTAATGCAAAATAATAGCCATAGCAAACGATTGCCGCTATATTCTTGTTAATACAAAGCATTGTGGCACGAGAGTCCAAAATACATAGACAAAGTACTCTTCTCAACTGCACTCTTCGAACTCATTCAAAATTGTATGTCACGAGAGTCAAACTAGCACATAAACTAATTCTACTTCCGGGCTGTCAGTAACGATGGTTTTGGTTTTAACGTTTATCACAATGTGAACGTTAAATTTATGCATGATGAATTATGGAGATGTATAAATTAGGTGGCTGGCCATATTCCAAGTCATCTGATTCCTACCTTTACCGCTTGATGAGAGTGTCGTCGTCTATGGAGTTATGTGCACGATCAAGGCTTAACGCCGCGACATTAAAAAGCGTGGCTCTACTGGGAACCTTGTTTTCTTGGCTATTACTGGTCTCTATAGAATCTTACTTGGCGACATTAATGGTCCTCAAGAACTGTGGCATTCTCTTCTCGACGACGATGCCAGAATTGGACATAGCGGAAAAATCAGACCCATCATATTTCTCTCCGCTCAATGGAAATTAGCTTTCACGAGTCACTGGCGCCTGCAACAGTTCACTTTCTGCTGGTATCAATTTGATAAATGAAATCCACTGGCCCTGCCCTAATGCAGAAAGAAAGCAGCATGTGGCCATGGTCGTCCAGCCGCCACTCTGTGATATAAAGATTCATATAGATACGAGTTTCGATACTCGCATTGCTCGTCGCAGGGCTATTCCTATTATTCAGAAGAAGAAAGAAAATTCCTTATCATAAAATAATAAACAAAAAATTCAACTAGGAAGTGGTACAGCTGACAACCGTATAACACTCCGAATTGAGTTGACGACTACACACGGTAGACACCAACGCTCCTCGCACCATGCTCCCCAAGGATTTAAGGCAAAACAAGATAACAGCAAACGAAAACAGCACAATGCATGTTAAATGGGTGACTGTATTGCTGTAGTCGTTCCCACACCCTCAGGAGGTATCGAATTGATTTCCTATGCCCACAATTGCACTCAACACGGGAAAAGGTTTAAAAATGGTATGTTTGCTCGACTAAACGACAACATTGGGAGTTGGAGTTGTTTTTTGGATGATCTTCTGCTTCTTTTAGCGGCGCAGAAAGGTGTGAAACCTCTGTGCATCCATGTGGGTACGAGTTATGGTTCATCAATGTTTGTGTCCGTGAATCTAAGGACAAAACAGCTGCTGCGATAGGGTTTTCCCACAGCGATATAGGGGTAAGATCCGTGGGCGCAGCGGGGCATTGAAACAAATGACCCACATCATGAGGAGTACCATCGCAATTTGTACAGATGTTTTGAATGTCCGGGTTTATGCGAGAAAGGTACGAATTAAGGCGTGAGCAAAAGCTAGTGTTACTCTGGTGGCTCACGGGAGCCTAATCTCCTCAGGCGAAATTGGTGGTGGGTGCTCTGAGAGGACTCTATTCGCACCTAAGCTCGCAAAAGACCGATTCACTTCTTCAGTGTGGATCGCTGCGATGGCGGCTCGTTATGTAACTTCATCGTAAGGGTCCCGTTTGTATCCCTTAACCTCTCTCTCAAGGTCTCGTAAACCACGCCTGACATGTCGTGGTGGAGGAATTCGGTCCATGAGATAATTATTATGATGATACTCACGATAGCAACCAACAAGATACTGTTTTGAGAGTAGGAGATTGTGGTCACGTATTGGCATCAATATTGTCTCCTGATGTAAGTGATCCTGGGCAGACATCAGAAGGCAACCTGTCGCGATACGTAGATCGGCATTTTGGCAGACCTGCATTTTGGACCAGTTTGTGTCACATAAATTATGTGTCGGCTGCATAATCAGCGGCCGCTCGACCCACCGCTTTATAAGTAGCTAGCATGGTTTCTTTATCTTTGCCCCAGGTGCTACCAGCTAGAGCTTTTAGGATTTTATTCCTACTGCACATTTTCTCACAAACGGAATCTGCATGATTCGCAGACGTCATCATGTTCTCTAGGTGAAGCCCGAGAATTTTGGGGTTTGCCACAGTAGGAATTGAATTGTTGCCAATACGTATATCAATCTCCCATCTAATGTCCTCTCACCAAGTGGTTAGAAAAGTCGCAGAAGATTTGGACGCAGAGATGGTGAGGTTTCGGCTTTGGAAAAATGCCTGTTATCGTACTAGATAGCGATTAATTTGGAGGCGCAGAGCAGTGCAATCGTCGGCATAGGAAATCACCTCGATGTCTTCAGGTGGTGTGGGAAGGCCGGACATGTAGATGTTAAACAGAGTGGGGAAGAGTACCACTCCCTGTGGAACACCTAATTTGATTTTCTTAATCTTAGAACATTTGCCACGAAACTCAGTGAAGAAGTGCCGACCAGCTAGATAGTTGGCAATCCAACGAATCTCTTGTGCAGGAATATGCATATTCAACAAGTTAGCTAGAAGCATTGAGTGATTGACCTTATCAAATGCATTTGATAGGTCAATTGCCACAAGAATAGTTCTGTGACAAGGACGACGTTGATTTAGCCCATCGCGAATGCGTGTAGTGATCGCATCGAAGGCAGTGGTGGTACTATGCATTTTCCTGAAGCCATGCTGGTGAGGTTCTATCTTCGCATGTGCAACAAAAGTGGGGTGAATAAGGGCCTCAAGCGTCTTTGCGACAGGAGACAGTATCGTAATGGGGCGGTAGGATTCCCCGATATTTGCGCTCTTCCCTGGCTTGAGACAGGGAACAATTCGACCTGTTCTCCAGATTTCAGGGATGGAGATCGACAAGTTAAAGGCGGCCGTGAGATACTCAATGGCTGGAAGGGCGAGATGTTTCAACATGGCCATCGAAATGCCATCTGGTCCGAAGGCCTTGGAGTTTTTAGCATTCTCGATGACTTTTTTAACCTGGTCCGCGGTAAATGATGGTATGGTGTCAACATTCCGGCTGCGAATCCGTCTTCTAATTTTGCGCTTAAGGCCATCAGACTTGGGATGTTCAATAAATTGTTTATTGAACAGGCTCGCACACTGAAGAGGATCGCAGGTTTTTATGTTGCCAAATTCAATGGCGTTATTGCCCTTTTCTTTCCTAGGATTGGAAAGGGCGCGGACAGTAGACCATAGTTTGCTGACACCTTCATTGAGGTTACATTCATCGAGGTGCTCATTCCATTTCGCCGTCCTATAGTCTTTAACTTGTCGGTCGATTTCGGAGTTAAGTTCCTGAATTCTGGGATCATCAGGGTGAGCGTTTCTGATGTTATCACGTTCATCGGCTAATCTGGCGGCACTGAAAGGGAAGTTAGGCCGAATTTTCGGGATACGTCCTGCAGGAATAAAACGTGCCGCAGCCTTGGCAATGACGTTCCTAATATTTCTTTCAGCCTTATGTACATTGGTAGGTGATGGTGGCTCGATGAACTTCGCCGACGAGTATGCTTTGAAACCGTCCCAATCAGCTTTCTTGTGATTGACAAACGTTCGCTTCTCGGACTTACTCAGGTTCGCTGGCTTGTCAATTCTTATAACGATTGGGATGTGATCAGATTTGAGGGAAGTACGTACTTCCCATCGAGTAGCAGCGATTAGGCTGTCACTATGGTTAAGTCAGGAGAACTACTGCAAGTGCCCATGACTCGAGTCAGCGAGTCTTCGTTGAGTGAACAGAATTCTGAAGCGTCAAGTGATTCGGCGATAGTTATACCCCTGGCATTGTTGTTGAGGTCCGAATGTCAGAGCTCATGGTGCGCAAGTCGCTAAGGATGACCCTGTGCTCTCCGGAAAGGAGAGGACCAATATCGAAATGATAGCCAGAAGGGCAACTAGATTGGGGTGGAATATAAACATTAAAAGTTTTGATATTAGTACTCCCTGGTGGAACTGAGATGGCTTGTATTTCCGCCGTACCGTCATCAACTACATCTAATACACAGTAATGTACGGACTTCTGTATTAGGATTTAGGAAGGCAAGTCCACCTCTAGGGTGAGGATCATCCGTGGCGGCCGGTCTATCTTTGCGCAATGTAACATATTCGCTATGGACGCTAAGAGACGAGTTGGCATGGAGCAGTGTCCCATGGATGGCGGCGATGAGAATTCTGTTGGAACTCAAGAAGTGTGTGATCTCAGGGATTTTACGGTGAATGCCATTACAGTTAAACTGTAATATGGATAGTGGAGTGAAATTTGCTCCAGGAGGGCCAGCCGTAAGACTAGATCTGGCACTCCTTATCGCATTGTTGGGCGGTGTAGGGGGCAGTTGAGGAGGAGGTGGGTGCAGCCCTAGGTTGCCCGGAATTTGTACAACCTGCCGCGACATACGCCAAGGAATGCTGACCCTGTCTACGTAACCCCGAACACCTGGAGTGAACCCATTCCAAAAATCAATTACACTGCATTGCTCTGGCATTCGAACCGATTCGTTGGTTGCAGACACTACAAATCCATACCCTAGGACCGGGATTTGTTGCAACACCGGCGCGAATTAGTAAGATTGAGAGCAGCCGCGCCGAGATGTAATGCTCCCAATATGACGAAAAAACACATAGCTCGTATCCACATACATATACACAGACAAACACAATCTTCCCGTATCGAACCTTCAGGGCTCTTGCCAGACAGGCATTTTGGGAGTTTTTGGCCGTTTTGTAGAAAACGGGTGTGGTCCGCCCCGGAGAGGCAGTTGCCGTAGGACCACCTGGTTTTTTGTTGAGGTGTTGAGATCAACAACACGTTCAGCATTGTTATTTAGTACTCGTTTAACATCTGAGTGAGATCATAGTCCGTTCACATGGTTCGAAGTAAAAAAAACACCATATAAACCATCAACTGAATTGGTTCACGGTGAGGGTCGAACCCACGACCCTGTGCACCGAAGATGTGCATACTAATCATAACACCAACCAGGCTACTGTAGCGTTAATACAAAAAGTAAAAAAGAAATCAATTTTGAAACATTCACGGCGGTTATTTCAATGAACAGAAACTTATTTCGGAATTTCGGAATGGCGAATTTCATGTTGTTCCATTCCGACGAACTGTCAACACAAAGCGAAACGTCAAAAACGTATGATTTAGATTTTGACATTTTAGAGAGGTGGTGCGGAGAGTGCTGAGTGCATGTGGTACTGAATTCAACTGAATTGACTCAGCGGAAGAATCTCATGTCTCACGTGCCGGTGGGGGAAGACCAATTGTGCATGCTGTAGCCGTAGTAGGTTCCGTGTGAGAGACTACCCAATTTCCGTGGATGTGCAGCCATAGCGGCGTTGGAACGCATACGCATATTGCCCGTTTCTCCTCAATTTCAGGTGAGTACGATTGGCCCCAGCGGACTACACACACGCTAATTGCCCGTCGCGCAGATTGTACACCGCTCGAGCGAGCGTTTTCATTCATTACTTATTGTCCGTCTTTGTGTCTATTCTGTTAACTTTGCCCGAGCGGATGGTGGCTCCCATCAGTCAAACGGCAACTTTCATCTCGTTCGGAGCCCGTCCGCGTATACCATACCAGTGCTCCACACACGTATTGCCGTAATCGTTGGCTTCATCTCATAACGAGAATAGTTTCGCCTAGAACTGAGTCGATCGTCAATAGCCGCGTTCTAAAGTCCAATTCTCGATCGATAGCTGGAACCTTGTTATAAGCCTGCAACTGTGATCCTGCCGTTAGTTGGTGCCTTGCACTCTTGGCGTTCGGTTGGAAAAAGAAAGTTCCTCGAGACGTTTGCAAACAACGTGAAGTGAAAGTTGTGATCATTCACTTCGAGGCGAAAAAGATTTGTGTAAGTTTTGTAGCTTTTAACAGCACCGAACACTGAATGCGCGACTCTGTTGTTTGTTGGGACACTTTGAAAATATTTCGGTGAAAGCGTAACCCGGCAAACAGCGAGCAATTGGTCGGTGCGATTGTGCAATTAGTGTGTGGTGCGATTTTTCTCACATGTGTTGAGTCACATTATATAAACCGTTCGTACGAAATTCTTCATTTCAGGTCGATTCTTGTAGCACGAAGTGCGAGCGACCTATTGTTCTCCTTACGAACATTCCATTGAACACTTCGGAGTTCACCAAACAATACCTATGAAAGTCATGTGGCCGGAAAACGTGGGAATATTGGCGATCGAGATCCTGTTTCCGTCGCAATATGTCGACCAGACAGAGCTGGAGAAGTTCGACGGTGTTGCGGAGGGCAAGTACACCATTGGTCTCGGCCAGAGCCGTATGGGATTCTGCTCAGATCGCGAGGACATTAATTCGTTATGTTTGACGGTGGTGACACGTCTCCTGGAACGTCATCAAATCAAACACTCGCAAATTGGACGCCTTGAGGTGGGAACCGAGACAATCATCGACAAGTCGAAGAGTGTGAAGAGCGTTCTGATGCAATTATTCGAACCACACGGTGTGACGGATTTGGAGGGCATCGATACAACGAATGCATGTTATGGCGGCACGGCCGCTCTATTCAATTCTATCAATTGGATTGAATCGTCCAGCTGGGATGGAAGATTCGCCCTGGCCGTATGCGCCGATATTGCCGTTTATGCCCAGGGAAATGCCCGACCAACAGGCGGTGCAGGCGCTGTGGCCATGCTTATCGGACCGAATGCCCCGCTTGTTTTTGATCGTGGCCTTCGCGCTACGCACATGAAGCATGCTTATGATTTCTACAAGCCGGATCTCAGTTCGGAGTACCCAACCGTTGACGGAAAATTGTCTATTCAATGCTACCTAAGTGCCCTGGATAATTGCTACCAGCTGTACCGTAAGAAGTACGAGAAGCGTTTCCCCGATGAATCCAAAGCCGGCCTCGACACATTGGACGCACTTCTATTCCACAGCCCGTTCGGCAAGTTGGTTCAAAAGTCTGTAGCAAGGTTGGTATTCAACGATTTTCTGCTGTGCAGCGAAGAAAAGCGTGCTGTACGCTATCCCGGACTCGAGAAATTTAACAATTACAAGCTCGAGGACACCTATTTCGATCGCGATGTCGAAAAGGCATTCATGACAGGATACGGTAATGTATTCCAAACGAAAACAAAACCCTCACTGTACCTCGCCAATATGGTGGGCAACATGTACACGCCCTCGGTATACTCAGGACTCGTATCGTACCTGATCAACACAGACATATCCGATTTAGCGGGCAAGCGAATCGCTCTTTTCTCCTACGGATCAGGTTTCGCGTCGACCATGTATTCAATTGTCATCACCAGCGATCGCAATCATCTCGAGCGGCTCACGTCGAAACTGAGCTATGTGAAACCTATGCTGGACAGTCGCGAAAAGGTTGCACCCGAAGAGTTCTCTCGGATGATGGAGGTTCGCGAGAAGAACAATCATGCTGCCCCGTACGAGCCTGCCGGTAAGGTTGATATCCTCTTTCCCGGAACGTATTATCTCAAGAGCATTGATGCACTGCATCGACGGACGTACGAACGAAAGCCAGTGGCGAACGGTTGTCTGTAGTAATTTTTCACATTGAATTACGCAAGAGCTTTACAATATGTTAAATATTTATATTCGAAAAAATGTGAAAACTAAAGATTCTATTTTTTAATTGCTTCGGTGACGACAATAACACTGGTAGTTGTAATTTATTTATTTCCGAGATAGGAACACGGTATTGTAGTCAAGTGTACGAGTTTAGGCGACAAAAATTAAAATTGTAATTTTAGTATGGTTGAAGGACCCCTAGGTATCATTTTACATAATAATAACTACAAATTCAAATGGTGCAATCTGTAGAGAGGAAAGCTTCTTCTATTTTCATTTCCTTTTTGTATTCTTATTGTATAAATACAAAACCAAAAATAAATTATTTACAAACATACAAACATTTTCGAGTCTTATTTTTCGAGTGTCGCAATTATCATAGTTTGCTTCAGCTCCAATGACGGCGTGTGTCTAACGTTGTGGATCTCGCATTTCAATTACCTATAGGCCGCTGTTTAGTGCTTGGGCGCACGGGTATCGCACACTCTTAATAAATCGTTTCACGTCTTATTTACAAACCGTGCGAAAGTTATTTATTTATGAGTTGGTAGTTAATTTTTACTAACTATTATGTTGAATGTTACATTTTTTACGTATACTCGTATATGACTTGAAAATAATAGCAGTTGAGGGATTGTTATCATAATTTTTTATAAGTTCAAGACCACAAAGAAATTTCTATTCAAACTTTGCCGTTTTAACTATGTACTCTGTGTTTATTGCAGGTGATAAAATTGAGTAACTTTCTGACATCAGGGCATCATTGGATTCGTTGGATTGCCAACTATCTAGCTTGTCGGCACTCCTTCACCGAGCTTCGAGGCAAACGTTCTAACCTTAGGTTAGGTGTTCCACAGGGAGGGGTACTCTCCCCCACTCTCTTTAATATCTACATGTCCGGCCTTCCCACACCACCTGAAGGAATCGAGGTGATTTCCTATGCTGACGATTGCATCGTACTCGCCACAGGGAGTGATAATGATGAAATGCGCCTCCAAATTAATCGCTATCTAGGACGATTACAGGCATTTTTCCAAAGCCGAAACCTCATCATCTCTGCGTCCAAATCTTCTGCGACATTTCTAACCACTTGGTGGAAAGATAAATGATGGGAGATTGACATACGTATTGGCAACAATTTTGTTCCTACTGTAGCAAACCCCAAAATTCTCGGGCTTCACCTAGAGAACATGATCACGTCTGTGAATCATGCAGATTCCGTTTGTGAGAAATGCGCAGTAGGAATAAAATCCTAAAAGCTCTAGCTGGTAGCACCTGTGGCAAAGATAAAGAAACCATGCTAGCTACTTATAAAGCGGTTGGTCGAGCGGCCGCTGATTATGCAGCCTCAGTTTGGACACATAGTTTATGTGACACAAACTGGTCCAAAATTCAGGTCTGCCAAAATGCCGCTCTACGCAATGCGACAAGGCAACCTGTCGCGATGTCTGATGTCTGCCCAGGATCACTTACATCAGGAGACAAAGTTGATGCCAATACGTGACCACAATCTCCTACTCTCAAAACAGTATCTTGTTGGTTGCTATTGTGAGGATCATCCCAATAATTATCTCATGGACCGAATTCCTCCACCACGACATGTCAGGCGTAGTTTACGAAACCTTGAGAGAGTGGTTCAGGGATACAAACGGGACCCTTACGATGAAGTTACATACCGAGCCGCCATCGCAGCGATCCACACTGAAGAAGTGAATCGGTCTATTGCGAGCTTAGGTGCGAATAGAGTCCCCTCAGAGCGGCCACCGCCAATTTCGCCTGAGGAGATTAGGCTCCCGAGAGCCACTAGAGTAACACTAGCTCAACTTCGGTCGGGCTTTTGTTCACGCCTTAATTCGTACCTTTCTCGCATAAACCCGGATATCCAAAACATCTGTTAAACGGTGATGACACTCCTCATGATGTGGATCATTTGTTTCAATGCCCCGCTGCGCCTACTGATCTTACCCCTATATCGCCGTGGGAAAACCCTATCGCAGCAGCTATGTTTTTGTCCTTAGACCTCACGGACACAAACATTGACGAACCATTAATCGTACCCACATAGATGCACAGAGGTTTCACACCTTTCTGCACCGCTAAAAGAAGAAGGGCATTATTGCCGAAATTTATCTTTAACAAGGATTCCGTTTTTTCAACAGAAATCAATAATAAATAATGCGGTTGCCAAAATACGCGAAGAGTTCCGCCCGTTGAAAGTACATGTTTTCATACCTCGTAGCTCCAGACGTTTGAAATTGTGTAGGGATATTCCCTGTTTCTATTGGATAGAGTCTAATGTATCCCACAAAAAAAGTTGTAAAGCTGTCCGCCTAAGAAAAATTCCTCATCAGCATAAAAAATTGACATCACTACGCCTCACTCTTATTTGAACATGTCTGCACTTTACGGACCCCCAGAGGAATCGTTGGATTCCGGAAATCCTTGGATTCCGTGGGTGGCCGCCAATTCTAAACTTTACTGCCCGTTATCAAGGGGCACTAGCCGATAGGGCACCACGCTGCCAGGCTGGGCATCCCTTACAATCCGCATTGCCACCCATTGCGTATTAGAGACAAACGCTTTTTCGCTTTCTCTTTCTCAGCGGAGGTAAAAATAGGGAAGCGGCATTACTTCCTTAATAACACTGGCGGGTTCAAGACACCTCTTTATTCCTAAATTCATCATCTAACCTTCATCCTATTAGTTACTTTCACGGAGTTTGCGTTTTCAAAACGGCGCTTCATGCGCTAATTGGCCTTTTGGCTCTTTCTACCTCAGCCATCAGTTTTACCAACCAACCAACCGGGTTTGTTCGTGGTAGGTAGGCGCGAACAAAAACCCGACCGCGGTTAAGCTAATGTTGTCCTGGTAGCTGCCCTTAGCCTCATTTCCTCAGACGAGATATGTAGTGGCAGTATTAAGAGGATTCACACCTAATCTCAAGATAGACCAATCCACTCAGTGTGAATGACAATTTCGAAACAATAGCCTGAAAGGCAGCTTGATGCTGGAGGCGCTTAAATTGTTTTAAATTTCGATATTAGCATTTGGCACCGCATTATTTGAGGTGGAATTGCTTGTGGTTTAGGGTCGTCCATAGCCTGTGTTTCGACATTCCGCAGCAAAATATGATAGATCACACTCAGGACCGAGTTTAATCTCTATGGCGGCCCTGGGTAGTAGTCAAAATGCCGCCCTTCGGTACTGGTTATGCTCGAAAGTAGTAGAAGTCTCAAGCACATGGTAGGCAAAACGTAAGCGAGCGTATATGATTAGGAAAATTTTATATTAAAAAAAAATGGCTCCAGGGATGTAGCCAGGGGCTTTGAACTCCTACCGATTTTTTTTTTAATTACGACAACAAAAACTGAAATGATTCACATTCATTCCATTGGGTTATTGTACATTTTCTTCATAATCCGTTCAGAATGTTTTCTAAATAGCTTTTCAATTTTTAAAGTTTTTTTTTTCATTGTGGATCCTTTTGGAAAACATATCCGAATAACCTAAACTACTAAGATAAGCTTTGGCGTCACATTTGACGGTATCATACCGAAAAAAATGTGTTTTCAATGTTCTGTTTTTCGTAGGAAATTTCAATTTTCAAGGCGACCCTTTGACCTTATCGCAAGCTTTCGAAATCTAGTAAACCGTGAAAATTCCGTTGCCGTTGCCTAGGGCAAATAACCTAGGGTCCGATTTGAGAAATGTTTTGTTTTCGGTGAAAAGGATAACATAAAAACATTTTAAATGCAAGCCTTCATTGATGTCATTAAAAAAAAAACTCTCTAAAAAGTGCTCTTTTCTGAATTCAGAATCTTAAGGGCGGAATTCATAGTCCTCACTTAAGTATGTAATAAGGAATTCCCTAAGAAATAAGGATTTTGTCTATACAGGGTGTTCTGCTGCATAAACGCACCGGATTGTGATTCCTAATGTGATTTGCAGCAAAAAAAGTTGTACAAAACATACCCCCTTAGCTTCACCCTTTAGCTGCCACAGGCGTTTGAAGATTTTTAAAAAAATCATTTTCTTGTACGACTAAAACTTCCATATCTCAAATGCTGGACTAGCTAGAATAGCAAAATAAGATGAGTATTACGACCAACATATTTACCTAAAAAAAATAAAACTAACGGCACTAAAATCGGATAAGAGGTTTGGTTTTTACAGAACTTCAAAGGCAAATTTTTGTGATTTGACCAAAAACAATATGTTTCTCCATCTCAATTTTCTCCAACTTCTGCCAAGGAGAGGTGCTTGTACGATTTTTTTAAAAATTGGCGCATAGTCTAACGATCATTTCTTTCTTACCTCATTTTATTCTCGGCCTTAGGGGGCAAATGTAGCTTAACTCATAAGTTTGTCCATCTACCTTCGAGGACTCTGTTCGCTACATCCGTAGACAAGCTTAAGGTTGCAATTTGCATGCCATCTGCAATCTCATTGACCTTATAGCGCCAGGTAATATGTTGACCTCCACACACGGATTCCGCCCTTAGAATCGCCAAAAAATAAATATTAGTTATTTTTAGCTCTACGGCTCTACTCCAAACCAAACTACTCACAAGTAGTAGTAGTTCAGAGACTGATAGGGGTTGTTGTTGATCAAACTTCTGTTTTCAGCTACTTTTAAAAGGATAATCTTCCATTTTCTTCTTAGCGAAATTTTTAAGCATTACGACAGTCTAGATAGTGTACTTTCTGTCTTCTAATGGTGCTGCGTTTCTCGTTTTCTGACAGGTAAGCAGCAAATGGGAAGATATAAGTTTCATTTTGAAAAACCGCTAAAGTTTCGTGTTCGTAGAGACAGAGGACTCATGTGATGATCTCTCAGCGATCGTAATGAAACCACTGATTCTGATCAAGCTCCGTCAATTCGTTCTTTGGCAAGCGAAAATCGTCCATTCATTGTACATGCCCCGCCCATTGCAAACGTTAGAGTTTCACTATTTTCGATACTTCCAGCTCAACGTACAATTGATACAACTCATCGTTGTACCGAATACGCCATTGATCTCGCTCGCGAACGGCTCCAAAAATTCGCCGAAGGACCTTTCGTTCGAATCTGTCTAGCAAAATTTCGGAAGCTTGGGTGAGGGTCCATGTTTCGCAGCCGCGGGTCGGACAATCGTTTTCTACACGCGGAGATTCGTTTTGTCCGCAAGTTTCGAATTAATTTATAGGGAGGACCGAGAAATAGGTCTTATTGGCTAGTTGTATCCGTCGCTTAATTTCGTTGGCATCCTTTGATAAGTTACAACCCAGATAATTGAAGTTGTCTGCACACTCGATATTGAGGTCCCCCACTGTGATGCTTGATTTTGCTGGCGTCCTTGCTTTCGATTGCATCATGACCTTTATTTTGCTTACGTTGATATGTAGTCCAACTTCCTTTGCGGCGTTATTGAGGTTATGCAGAAGGCTTTCTGCATCACCCAATCTTAAGGGCGTTACAAGGAATATAGTACAATAATTGCTAATAAATTAAAAACAACATTCCCTCGCGTAAAATTTCGATAATTATGATTTTGGGGGATGGTCCTATAGTCCATAATCATGATCATGATAATATAATACTTGCAGCTTCTGTGCTTAAATCAGTTAAAATTATTTCTTCTAATTTTAGTACATATATGTAATACGAATTTCCAAGTTCAATTTCAATTTCGTTGCAATAAGAATCAACACTTTCTATTTTGGTATAATTGATTCCTTTCCCAATTACAGATCACTTATCTTCAATATTTTATTTGTAAACATTTCAATGTAACTTGAAATGTTTATTATACTTGGGAGGCTTGTGTTTAGATACAATTGAAGTGGAATTTCTTCGAATTTGTATTTGTTAATATTACTGAAAAAAAATGTTTATTTTTTGCAATGAAAGAATCGTCGATCTGGCTCATGAAAACAATTCAATCGAGATTTCTTAGAGCTTATTTTCTTGTTCATTGATGCTGCTTGCTATTTTGGCCCTTTTTCAACTTTGAGGTGTGAGTAAGTAACCAAATGGTTTAAACCATGCGTATAGGTACCTATACTCGTCATAATGTCTGCAATGTTAACAAATTACGTAAGCACACAAAATTTTATTAGTCAAATAAATAAATGTTATTAAATTTCATGTAAAGTTCGTGGAAAATCTTACGGGTTTGTGATTATATCGTGCTAAGCGTGTCGTATGGCAGCTTAAACTTAGGAACTAATTAAATTTATTAGAAAAGCATGCAAAAATTAAACTATAAGTACATGGAAGCGGAAGGATAAGGTCACTTTCCATACAAATTCTGTTCCTCCGGATAAATTTTACCATTTTTTTTTATTTGTACATTTATGAAAATTCAGGTCATCAAATGTGTGAAAGATAATCTGAATATTAAATTCTCAGATTACCCTTATATTTATAGGGATACTACAGAAAGCACTAACTACGCATTGGAATTCTACAAAACCCTCGTTTTGAGGTCGCAGCCCTCTCTGTACCGCCGGCTTTACAATTGTGGGTGGTCTGGTCAGTAGTGTGATTATAATCAATGGCTTGGCTTGTTACGGCATATCCAGCCAACAAAAGCATTAAGAAATTTTGCTTTCATTTTATTCTGAAAATAAATATTCTGATGTATTATTCATAAAGCAGTTAAATACTCGGTGCGTATTATTGTGTATATGGGTATTAGGTATGTATGTACCTACTGTAAGTACATACATAGTTGCAAAACGTGAAAATTATCTGACACCGCCAACTTGTTAACAATTTGTACAAGCATATTGACTTTTCATTTTTCTAAATGACCTCTGGCTCTGATGATACATACATTTAAACTGAACAATTAGGGACTGTAGGAACTTTAAAAATATTCTTTTCTGGTATCATGTACATATAGGCGAAACCATTGCAAAAACGTTCCCCGTCGTAGGCTTAACCTGTAATACTAGCGACTAGCCGTTCGACTTGAGGCCAAAAGTATAATACGATAGCTGCTTGTTTTATTCCGAGTAATATGAATAAATTCTGGTCGATTCTACTGAATTTCCCAAGAGTCATTGTATTTGTCTAAGTCATTGTAAGACTTATGAGTCAGCTTTCTTTTATCTAGTTGATCACAGTCCTTGGATCCCTACACACTAGACACTTCATGCCCAGATGATTTCAAAGTTGCCAAAATAATAACTTTTAATCCAGATAGCCCTGTGATCCTTCTGGAAGGATTTAGAACACCGTTTCGATTTAGATTATTTTAAAATAGTTCATAATTTCGAAAAAGGTGGCAAAATGGTGTATGACAAAGAAAATACATTCCTCTAGTTATATCAATCACTCGATCTGCTTATTTGAGAGTTTAGTTTATGTTAGAAGCATTTAAAATTTGGTGATCCGGAAACAAGGGTGTCTTCACCGATGTCATCGCCTAAAAGTTAGTTTATTTTGGAATGTGTTTTCTTTATCGGTAAAATTTTCATTTTGAGTGAATATATACTTATTTATGAAATATGTTCTCCGAGAAAATGAACAGAAATATGTTTATGCTTTTTGCTAGACGATCGCAAATTTGCATATCTTTCCAGAAGGATTGCAGGATTAAGGGACATAATTTTTGTATTTTGTTCCCCCACTTACTGTTACTTTGTTTGAGTTGTTGCATTTGGGACGATCTACTGCACTATCTCAATTATTTATTAGACTAGTCTAACGTTTGCTTGAATTTAAAGTGAATAAAAACAATTTTAAAAAAGGCAAATTCAAATTGGCAAGGTTTTTGGTGCTTCTCCGAAAAGGCGCCCGTGCCAAAGGACTTACTCAGCAAAGAATTTTATTTTAGAAAATTTCCTTTATTTCGCCAAATTTTCACCATAGATTGATTGTATTAGTTAGCATGTAACAAAGAGAAGCCATAGAGAGAATCAAAATATTATTTTTGAATCAAATTAGTAAACATTTATATTATTTTATTATTTTCTATTTCATTTTCAACCATACTATTCAGAGCGATAATATACGACAATACGTGAATGGAAGTAATTTCACGATGCTGCATTATTTTGGCGGTAAATAATGAAAATTTAAGTTTGCATTTTGATTTTTTATATTCGAAATAAACTAGAGATTTTTAAATTTCATAACATAGAAAAACGACCGAAAAAAAATCAACGCCGGCAAATAATTAGGATCTAGTAATTTATTCCAGCTTGACAGTCCAATTTCCAGCTAAAATTAGCCGGAAATGGTTAATTTCGCACCACTGCCCAAGTAACAATTTCATCCCTATAATAAAAAAATAAATAACAGGCGCGACAATCCAACATTGGACTAAGGCCGCAGGATGCGTTAGTGACATCCTATTTCCTAGATCTTATCTTATAGTCCGTCACAAGCTCGTGAGTTCGAAAAACTCCATGATCCACGGTGAGATTCGAACTTATAACCCTGTGCACCGAAGGTGCGCGCACTAACCGCTAGACCAATCAGACTACTATAATACTTCGTAAAATACTCTCTTCTAACAATAATAGGGTCACTTTACAATAGTCCAATAATGGCATATTTGGCGCCGTTTTTTAATTCAATAAAACCTTATTGTAGCACTAAATTATGCTTCAAAAAAGGAGTACGTCGTTTGCTTTATATCATCATTTTCTGTCATTGAACGAATTTGCAAAAAAAAAAAAATAGAAAAACAAAATTTCCGCAGCTAGCATCGAACCAATGTCCGTTAATTGCCCGTCCTACACGCTACCACTCAGCTAACCTCATATGGTCGGCATTGCTCGGAAACACTACAAATGGTTGTTTCTACTATAGAAATGCTTGACAATTCTTTATCGACTCTTCTGCAATGCACCCTAACATTCATTTATCAATAAAATAGAGTGAATTTCTGCGCAGAGATCATCTTAACTAATTTCGAAGATGAGTGCATACGTGTGGCAAGATTTCAAGGGTTTCTAATGCAGAAATTGTGTATTTCAGAAAACTTCATAAGTGTCAATTCCTTGAAAAATCACAACGTCCATCCTTCTATAAAACTACGGTGAACAATTTATTAGATGACCATACGAATGTCACACTATAAAAATGAAACCGATTGTGCTATAGAAGAATATATGCATGTGTGTGAGTTAACTTAGAGAGACTATTGCATGTGTGTGCTGTATCATCCAATAAACACAAGAGTGGAGTATTTAAAGGAGTATCTTTTTAGGTTAACGCTTAGAGACAGTTTTATCGAAGTCTTATACCACCAACTTTAAATTTATTCCATAATGATGATAGAAGCTTTCCGGAAAATGCTTTAAGGGTGTTTTATCGGATCAAAATATTTCTTTAAGCGATGTCACACGATAAATTGATTTCGTGGTGCTATATGATTGCTACAGTGTGAAGTGCTTCTTTAAAGCAAACGAAACTAAATCTACTCACAATTGATCAATAATTTCTCATATTTATCGATTTTCCATGCTGAATAATATTTTGCTTTGAACATTAATTTGATATCTCATGCCCCCGTGATCCTTCCAGAAGGATATTGATTTTCCAAGACCTTAGGGATGTGAATTAAAAAATAAACTAAAAATAACTGCTATTTGAGATATTTGCACATAGCTTATAGCAAAAAATTTCAAATCATCCCAAAAAAATAATTCATGGTTATCAGGGACTTAGCTTCTGAAATCGTACTAGTTGGGTTGAAGCACTGCCATCTAGATAGACAGGCCGGATTATCAGCTGATCTGTCAGTGGTCATGCAACACTAGTAGTGCCATGGTTGGTCATGGTCCGCGCTTAGTACTGCCAAAGTACCGCTCAGTACAATCCACAAATTGTCCACAATCCAAATATCAGTGGCTGTCAATTTCGTGTGACTTGCTATGATATACACATGCCAGTGCGTTGATTTTTGAGATAAATATGGTAAGTACGATGTTGATGTATACTATTTTACCACTTGCACATCAAAAACACATTAAAGCAAACCATAACCTTTGTTTCGTAATAAACGCTCGGCATATTTAAACTTTTGGGTTCAGAAGCACTGGAGGATGTGGGCTTTACAAATGTCAACTGTCACTGGTCACGAACGCACTTTGTCCACTTGTAGACGAACAAATTTCTGCAGTTCGGCCTGTCTATCTAGATGGCAGTGGTTGAAGGTAAAATAGTTGATATCAATATGGTAATATCGGCCTTTGTTATTGCATACTTTTGAATTTTACTAAACAGTCAACCCCGAGCTATTACGTGATACTATTCTGAGGGATTTCAATGAGCGAGAAACATCAGCTGATATATATATTCTTATAATAGGTCAGCAGAACAAATCTAATTACATATGCATTCCGTTTAGCAATACATAATTCCATTTACTATTCATAATGGAAGATTGAATCGATTGTGTGAAATGAAAAGCGCGTATATGATACATTTTTATACCCTTCGCTCGTAGAGTCAACGAAGGGTATATTAACTTTGTCATGAAGTTTGTAACGCATTGAAGGAAGCATCTCCGACCATATAATAAGTATATGTACATATAAGACCAGCATGACGTGGGGAGTCGATTGGACAATGTCCGTCTGTCTGTCTGTCCGTCTGTTGCTACGCGTTTTACTCGGCCAATTTAAAAGCTATGAAGCTGAAATTTTGCAAAAATGCTTCTTTTTGATGCAGGCAGTTTGTATGTGTGAGTCGGTAAAATCGGACCATGGGGTCATGGGGCTGCCATACAAATCGAACCCCCCAAATAAGGTTCTTCTAAGGAAAACTTTTTTATTTGTGCACCGATTTCAACCAAATTCCACTCAAATGTATTTCTATTGATGACACACAACATATGTGAGAATGGGTCAAATCGAACCATGGGGTCATGGGGCTGCCATACAAACCTAACCCCCCAAATTAGGTTCTTCTAAGAAAACTTTTTTATTTTTGCACCGATTTCAACCAAATTCCACACAAATGTATTTCTATTGATGACACACAACATATGTGACAATGGATCCAATCGGACCATAGGGTCATGGGGCTGCAATACAAACGCAACCGCCCCATTTTGGTTCTTCTAAGAAACATTTCTTACACCAATTTCACAAAACCTTGAATTAATGTGTATTAAACAAAGCAATAAAAAAGGTCAAAACAAATGGCATCGTGCTATGGGGCCATGCTCCCGCATCCCCCAGTAAAATTTTATTTTTGCACCGATTTCAACCAAATTCCACACAAATGTATTTCTATTGATGACACACAACATATGTGACAATGGATCCAATCGGACCATAGGGTCATGGGGCTGCAATACAAACGCAACCGCCCCATTTTGGTTCTTCTAAGAAACATTTCTTACACCAATTTCACAAAACCTTGAATTTATAGGTGTGTTTTTTTGGTTATCCCGTGTAGGTTTGGGTAACGAAACTCCATATAAAAAAAATGACAGCTGACGCACCTGTCATTTTTTTTATATGAAGTTTCGTTACCCAAACCTGCACGGGATAACCAAAAAAACACACCTAATGTGTATTAAACAAAGCAATAAAAAAGATCAAAACAAATGGCATCGTGCTATGGGGCCATGCTCCCGCATCCCCCAGTAAAATTTTATGAGGAAATATTTTTATTTGCCCACTTATTCCAACCAAACCCCACACAAATATTGTTTTGTCGACGCAACGGAACTTTTATGAAGACGGAAGGAAAAGAATGGGGGGGGGGGGTTAAATACAAGTCGTAGGTACGCCCGAAAAAAACTTTTAGCCCGGAGGAGAGCGAAGGGTATCGAAATTTCGGCCGCGCTCGAAATTAGCCTCGGTCTCGTTTTTTTTTATGTCGATGTCAAGGCGTTAGGGGATAACCCTTTAATGCAAGCATAGTCTTGGCGGGAGGGAAATTAGGGTAGGGGATCGAGGGGGAGGTTGCGTGGCGTGAAAGAGCCGATGCACATTTAGTTTGAACTTTTGCAGATCATAATTTACTGGAAAAACTGAAGATGGTAAGTTATTCCACATTCTAATTGATCGAGTAAGGAAGGAGTCGAAAAATTTTACGGTGCGGCTGTTCCTGACTTCTAGTGTATGCTGGTGGGCACGACTTGAAAGTCGAGTGGTTATACATACTAGTAGTCTCGTAAACTTATTATTTTCTGGCCGGGTTTCTGATAGTTCTTATTCAGTACCTGTCGGCCGGTTCGTCTTATCGCATAGAGAAGACACACATAATATTCAGAAAGCTTTTCCATTGTATTGAATGGAATTTTTAGGCTTAATGTATCATCCACGAAATGTTTTCGTGGAATAGTATTTTTGGTGTCCAAACATTTTATGAACCATTTTGCCAGCATTATGGAAATATTATAAACACATAAATATTTTGGAGCTCTTATGTAGGTTGTAATGCTAGATAGCGGGAAATTGATCTTTTTGCCATAAATGTAAAATTTATTATGGACATTATGTACATACTTCGTAACAAGCGTAATTTAAACTGTCTATGGATTGATCATTCTCATTAACCCAATAATCTAATTACATTAGGGTAGCATAAAGAAGTAAAACGTCTGCGTAATCACTCATTATATTCAGTCGGATTCATCAAATTCAATGGATATTGCTAATGATGCACATATTGCAATTTCCAAATTTAAAAATGGAGGAACATGGAGCTTATGATAAGAAAGCCATTTAATTTATGTAGTTATTGCTCTCATATTGTTAACGAGTTATTAATAGAGCTATGGATTGACTGAGAACTTGCTTGTTCAAATTGCCAAAACCGTTATCCATTTCGTCCCCTCAGAGGATAGATAAATAATAGTTTCTGGTACATTTATCTTCTGTCTTAAAGAATAAAGCAGCCGTGCTCATACTCTAATATGTAACTAGGTCATAAATATGTTCAATCTAAAAGCCTGTATCCTTTTGAGGAGGCGAATCCTGATTTCAATGCGAATCTCGTTTCCGATTCATAGGGTGTCAGCACCTAATCTAGATACACTTTTTCGCATCAGGTTACTCGATTGGAAATACAATTCGTCATCCTATAGCTCGAAAAGAGGTCGACATAAGGGTCGCCCTAAAATCACGTTGCGCATATCCGTGGATGAAGAATGTGTGTCATTAAGAAAAATCTGGGGTAAATTACGATACATGGCCAGAAACCGTACGCGATAGAGTGTAGGTTTCGTAGACGCACTATGCCCCACAAGTTATTTCATCTAATGTAGTTTAGGGCGATCAAATATCATGAAATTACGAAAAATACGATTCGGGTTTTTATTGCCAAGCATTGCCTTGCTAATGGACCCTAAAGTATCCACAATTAATGTCATTAACATAGATTTTGTAAAAAGTCAAAAATACAATTTGAATTGATCCTGCTCCGACCTGTGATGGAATCAATCGCACTAAAATTGTCCATCCATGTTTGACAGGGTCTGCTTCAGCTGGTGAGTCCTGCTCTATTCTATTGTACCATTGTCCATTTTACTGAATTAATTTGTCCATTCAACTTCTTCCGATCTCTCAATAAACAAATTTAGCTGTCCTGCCTTAAGGGAAGCAATGTGTTCTCTACTTCCAAGCGCTAGCCTCTCGCGCTTTCGCTTGGGGATTTTTCTATCATTTCTACAAACTTAAGTTGTGGCCAAGTCCAATTATAAAGTCACAGCTTTGCTCTATAATTTTTTTTGCAAACTTACGTTCGGCAGATTCATGAGACAGCATTTAAGTCCGAGGCCACATTGAGTTGATCCTTCCAGAGTTGTGACCCATATAGTTACACGCTAACGCAGAGTTTAATTTCATCGCAGAGATAGGTACATTGTTAGTCAGAAATTGTACATGGCGGGATGCCTTAGAGCGTTCCTAATTTCGTCTTTATACTGAATGATATAAGAACAGATTTCGTTGTAAATACTCCGTTCCTATGTAGAGCTCCTCGGGGTCATTACGTCAAACTTCTTCACACCTTTCGATAAGGTGTGCACAACAATCCGTCAATTGCTAAACACTGGAAGGAGCGATGATCCTACATTTTCTCTTCTGTACTGGGAAGAAAGATATGTGCTTCGCGCGTGTCGAAACCAACCATTGCCTCTTGTCCCTTAATTGGATTCGAAGGAATGGTCTCAATAATATAACTACGATCTACGATTCCAGCAATGAAAGCATTTCTGGAGTGGACTGCTATTCTGCGAAACAATCGTGGCCCACTCCAGGACCCTCATCTCATCTCACACGTGCATTTATTTGGGAGAGAAGGGTAAAATTTGAAAAATTTCTACTCCAGTTAAAACCGGAAAATTTAAAGTTGAAAAACCGAAAATAATCCGGTTGCGTATTTACGAACCCGTGTTCCATACGAGCCATGATTGTTGCGATATCTTTGCTTACAAACCCGTCTTGAGTAGGAGGCGCTCGCCCTTCAATTCGGCACGAGTTTGTTGGGCGGAGGTTGTATATACATTCCCGTATGCAACCTCAAGGCATTAATGTTTTGAGTGCCGCACGGGTTTGCTGCCATAAACTTGCAAACAAACGCGTGCGGAATAGGAGGCATTGATGCCTCGTACTGTGAACATCATCATCAATGTGGCATGATAGCCCGATGTCGGGCTTTGGCCTCCAATTGTCGCGGATACGTGACTTTGCCCTCTAGTTTCGGAAGCCCAGCAGGGCGTCTTCACCTACGGAGTTCTCGGTGTCCACGGAACCTCGCTCCGTCAATTCGTTATGCGTTCATCACCTTCTTTGGCATGCGATTATCATTCATTCGTTGTACTCGTACATGCCCCTCTCTTTGCAAACGTTGAAGCTTCACGATTTTCGATACTTCCACCTCATCGTACAATTGATACAACTCATCTTTGTACCGGATACGCCATTGATCTCGCTCACGAACGGTCCGAAAATTCTCCGAAGGACCTTTCGTTCGAATCTGTCTAGCAAAATTTCGGAGGCTTGGGTGAGGGTCCATGTTTCGCAGCCATAACTTAGTACGGGTCGGATGATCGTTTTGTACACGCGGCGAAGAAAAATTATTAAATTAAAGAAAAAATACATAAGAATAAAGAAAGAAAACTAAAAACTACAAACGAGGATTGATATATGTTCCTCATCGTACTGCGAACGGTTTTGTAAATATGCGACCCGGTTGTTCGTTCTGAAAGTGCTGGTTTTTGGTCTGTCCGTTCGGTATTTGGTGCTGGGGACAGCTTTTGGCCGTTGTTGTCCAACGGGTAAGTTCCGCCGTATAGAGGCAGGCTGTCGTGGAAACTTTTTTTTTGTGTTCGAGAGTAAGGCAGTACAAGCGTTTTCAGTATTTTGGCCACCGGTGATAGCTCAAGGTAGTGGTGCTCAACTTGATCATGACCTCTCCTTTCTCTAACAGTCTTTCAGATCTTGCTCACACCTGTGCTAGAATTGATTTTTTTGTTCCTCCTGTGGTCATTTACTTAATTTGCGATTGAGATATCCAGTGCGGGGGTCACTGGGACCTGTACTCCGAAATTTATTTTTTCCTTCGATGATGGAAAGTCTGATTAAAACTTTATGTGCGACCTGCTGGAATGGATGTTTTGGCAGGTTTCTGTACAACCCGCCTAAAATATTTTTCGGCCATTCGTCCATCAGTGTGTGGTGTTAAACTATGTTGCAAGCGATTCACCGGTTAAATTTTTGATATATCCAGTGACGAAAGTTATCCGATTGGATGACATCGTGGTACCAGGTTTTCATGTTATGCCATTAATGAGTCCAGGGCTGAATCACGACGCGATGGTTTATTATAACTTTAAAGCTCTGATTCAGTTTCCCTTGAATAGATTGGAACTTTCCCTGAAAATAATTGACATTGACATTTGATTGAAGAGATCACTGGCCAATCTTAGACCGACATTTTTCATTTCTAGCCAAAATTCAACAATCAGCCAAACCCTCTTTCCGCTTTTCACCTGTTAAAATATTAAATACCATGAAGTCGAGTTCTGGTCTTATGCGAAAAGAGGAATTTGTTATACACCAAAATAAAGATACACTAAAGAAAATAAATTGATTTATCTTTTTTATATGTCGTAATTATAAATCTTAAATCCTCTCTTATATAATATAAAATTTAAATAGAATTGAGAAAAAGAAAGTCAAAACTTGTCTCAATTATTGATAAAATGTTTTTCCTTCCATTTGTGGAATCGTAAGTCAGAGCTGGCATTCTGTTAGGCGACAGGCGTCAGTCACTGTAATTTTATGGTTCCTGCAAATGCTACGGTTATGATTTTGTGGAATAGCTTAATCTGCGATAAAGCTTAACACCTTGCACATATTTCAAGATTCGTAATTCGCAGAGGATAACCGCAGCCTTAGTTATAACATACCAAAAAATGTAAAATTCACTGCCACCTGTTGCAAAATACCAGCTCAGAACTCTTAACAAAAAAAAAAGCAAACGTATACCCAACTGCTCCTCCTATTGGGTCTTACGGTGGTATTCGGGACTTGCGTTTATAAAATTCTGCATACTAAAATACGTTGCGCTGTTCTTTACTAAGAACTTAAGAAAATCATTCAAGTGTGCGAGCAACGTTTGCACCGACTTCTCATCGAGCGCCGTGAACGCCAACATTGAACCTAACTTGACGAAAAGTCGTAACAAATGGAAGGCGCCATAAATTTTCGACATGGGTTTATCGGGAAATTGAGATAGCATTTCGGCATATTGCGGCCGTTCAAACTTGTAGAGAAGCTGTGAGCCGAGCATTACATTGAAATATTCAATTAGACCGTTGGCAACATCGTTGATGGCCACCTCTTTTGTAGGATTCGACGTTTTCGAGGATTTCTTGTAGGCGACATAGTTGTCAATAATATCTTGCACCGTCGTCTTTGAAGGCAGATCGATGAGTTTGTGTTGACGTGTTATTGCATCCCAGTCGTCGACCAGGCACGGTTTCAGTTCGTCCGGAATTTTTATTTTGATTTCGACTTTCGAAAGGAACTGTTCCTCCGTTTCCACAGATGGGGTTTCGGTTCGTCCTCGTTTTTTGCTATAAATGAAACACAGTTAAGTATTTAAATGATGTGTAGGAGCGTTTCAATTGCTCACCGTGGGCCATCATCTTTCACTTCTTGCTGCAAGACGGGAGTGCCTGGCTTGGTGGCCCGACCTCGTCCCGATGTCGATGGTAGAACGGGCGTGCTAGTCTCTTTGGCAACCTCCTTGGACGGTGTAGAAGCTCGTGAATCACTGTCCTTTACGACGGTGTTTCCCACTCCTTCGGTCTTCTTGGTCTTTGGAGTGGCTAATTAAAGACAAACATTATTAGAATACAGTAAACACTGAATTCGGATAGTTGTTCTCACATTTCTTATTCCGGGTCGATTGCTGATGTTGTTTGGAAACTTCTTGCTGTCGCTGGACATTAGCCTCATTATATTTAAGGACTCTATTTTCCGGTACCCATTCATCCCAGCTGCAAGAAGGAAAAACACACATATCAATAGTGTGAATAGTTAAAGAGCACCGAGAAACTTACTTTTTGTTCCAGCCCGCATAGTGGATAAAGTATTTTATGGTTTTTTCCTTCGTTACCATACTCCGCAGCGCCTTGGCCTCGTAGATGAGCGGCCCATGGAAGCATAGTACCTTTTCGCCTGCAATGTAGAGACATCCAATTAGTGACGCTTATTCAATTGGTGAGGATACTTACATCGACGGTACCTTCAACGAATTTAAATTTAGGGGTCATTTCACTTTGGGAACTTATTTTGGCGGATTTTTTTCACTTCAGATGTAGATAAACACAATTCGGATCGGAACTGTCACAAAATTATCAATGGATGCTTTTGAAGGAATGCAGTTCAGTGAACAGGTTTTGTGCTGCCAAAAGAACAAAACGGTTTGACAGATGGGGCGGGATTTTTTGAAAATAACCATGGAGCATTCACAATGGACGGATTTTTTTTCATGGCTTAAGCCTAGTACTGACATCGAGAGTGAAATTTTCAATGAAAATGTATTCTTACTGTCGTGGAATATGTGGGGAATGCTGGGGAATTGCATAAGCTACAATCCGGATACAGTTCCATAATTTTTCTCGGTCATTTTATGTATTTTTTCTGATTTCACGGTTATTTCATCGTGAAATGTCAAATGACCGGGGAATCGAAAAATAATACATAAAATGGCCGAGGAGAATTATGGAACCGGTCTCGGACTGTAGCTTATAGAATTCCCCACCGTTTGTGACATATTCCACGACAGTAAGTATGCATTTTTATTGATAAAATCGCAGCAGGAAAATTTTTACTCTCGATCTTAATTCAGCCCTTTAGCGGGTAAGTTCCTTTTGAGAAAAGCTGTAATTTTCAGGAATTTCTTTCAGTACAATACCGTCCGCCAACACTAGCCGTGGCTCTGGTGTACTCGACTTCTATTAAATTCATGCTACACAATTTTTTGGCAACTAAAACATTCAGAACAGTTGCGGAATTCGGTTGATACCAAGGAATGTTGCACATTTTCATTACAAAAATTTTTGGAGTGGTTTTTGAAAGTCGCCCTAAAATCTTTCTAGCAGATTCACTTCAATTTCCATTGGGTACCGATGACGATCATCTAGGAAGGATAGCACCGCGGTAAGCATTCCATTCTTTAGTTAAAATCGTTTTAGTATGTCAGATAAACCAGTGGCCATTGAACACCGTGTTTATGCATATATGATGCGTTAAAGCCTTGATTACACTAAGAGTTTCGTTGCTCCTTCAATATTCATCGGAATGCATTCCTCCGCTTAAAACCATATTGCATAGACTGAAAACAATTCGAACAAGGTAGTTTCAGCATAACGGGACTACAGTACACCACAATACCAGTCCCTCCGGAAATAGTTTCTTGGCTTAAGCAGATTTGACTATTTTCTTTGGGTTTCTGAAACTATGCAAATAAACCACTCATACGTTGAAACAACTTTTTTTCCACCCGCGAAGATATGGGGCAAATTAAAGTTGATTGATTGACGAAAATTATCGAAAACCATTCTTATAAGAGTTTAGTGATGAAAACGGACATCAATTTGTCAAATGATTTTTTTAAAGGATGTCATCTAAATTCTGCAACAAGTAATACAAATTGCAAAGTCAAAGGACAGTTAACTGCAAGATGCAAGTCATAAACAAACCATTCACAAGATTTTTTCGTCCTTACCTCAATATTTATACCACTCCATGGCGTCGCTTCTCTCGGCCTGCGATGTAGTAACGTCGCCCGTTCTGGCGGTAGTATGTTTCTGCTGGCAGCGCTATCTTGAAAAGTGTCATCTCCGAGACCAATGCGTTGTTTTCATAAAACATTTAACTGTAAGTTATTATAATCTCATCAGATTAGCAAATCGCCCTCTACAAGGAGGCCAACCTGTGGACTTCTGCTTAGCAGCGGTGACATCAGGAACTAAGTAGTAGTAATTGGACCCATATATTGAAAAAAGGCAAACTATGAAAAAACTTTTATTGAAGGAATTGTGACCTTCTTCGGGGCAGCGTAGTAGTTATATACACTACCTCATGCATGGACATGAGAAATGGGGCTTAATCAGCATCTCTGCGCAATATCACCGAAGAGCTCAGCTCAGTGAAAGACGTATTTTCGAGTACATACACATGCTTATACTGGTAAAAATCGGAAGATGGACGACGCACTTCCTAGGTGCATAGACGCATCTCTCGTATAGCTATAGCACTAAGGGCAAGCAGTCTCGCAACCCGATTAAGGCCGCGACCTACCAAGCTGTACCTCCGACGCATCATAATCAAGCAACAGCTGAAGGAAGCTGGCATCACGATGAATTTGATACCCTTCAGGCAACCGCTGAAGAAAGCTATCGTTCACGCTTGATCCGTCATCTCAATGTTCGCCTTGCTGTCAATCGTCGGGTACCAATTGCTAAGAGCACCAGTCTGTAGAGATCAAGAGTGCCCAAGGATCTTGCTTACCACGGGACCGTAAGTGGCCATCACATGTTAATTAATTCAGAGCATTTACAGTATTCTGTTAATCACAATTTCCCCGCAGTTCCGACTCATCAGTTTGCAAATCCGACGGACTTTATCGCTCTAGAATTATTTGGAGATATTACTATCACACTGCGACCATGTAAGGAATAAAATTGGGGACACAACCACTATAAAATATTTCTTGCGAAGTTGAAACTTCTTCTTTCAGTGCCGAAAGGTGTGAAACCACTGTGCACTTATGTGGATTTTATTTATGGTTCGTTATTGTTGTCGCTCATGGTCTCCAGAGACAGAAACAGGGTTCTACCGCAATGACAGAGACCAGCCCAGCAATTTTGGCCCTATAATGCTTCATAGAATATTCTCTTTCAATAGTAATAGGAGCACTTTACAGGGTATAAAAGCTGAATAATAGTTCATTTAGCACCATTTTTTAGTCCAATAGAACTTTATTGTAGCACTAAGTTATCCTTCATCATTTTCTCGCGTTTGTTCCGATATCCAACGTGAAAAGAATAAGTAGTGTTGCCAACTATAGGCGGCTTATAGAGTGACATTGATATCTAATGAAAAAACAGCTGGCAGCTAGCATCGAACCCATGACTATTGCCCGTCCTACGCGCAAAACACTCGGCTAACCTGAGATATAGTCAGTATTACTCGTAAACGCTACAAATGGTTATTAGTTGCTTTTATAAAAATGCTAAACAACTCTTTACATTATCATCTGCAATAAAACTTATATTTTATATGAACCAGTTGGCTTTACCAATAATTACGTTGTTTGCAGTGGAAAGGATTAAATGCATACATTCATAATTAAAATGCAGCCATTTTCTGCGCAGAGATCAGCTTAATCGGTTCAGTAATTCACAATAAGTGAGGAAATATTGGTTTCATGCTAGACATGGCGAACCGGTTGCGGGACACCCTGTAAACGTACGAAATAAGAAAACAATGGCTAAGATAATAAACTATATAATTAAAATGTGTATAAGCAACATTTCAAAAATAAATGTCCGCTATTATCATTTACAGCTGAACATGCTAAAGAAACTGTTTTAGTCTTTCTTCTTCTCCTCACACTCAGTACTTTCAGCCTCATCGTCCGATTCACTGCCGCTACTCGACGACGAAGGAAAATCCCTCCGCTTCTGATTCGCCAGCTTCTCTTCCTTCGCCTCTTTCAAGTACGCATTCTGTACCTCGAGAATCTCCCCACTTGTTTTACATTCCGAATACCTTTCCAGCAGAGTATCATTCAACTCGAGGAACGAATGACCCCACGAGAATTTATTCAGATACCATTTGGCCTCCTGCTTCTGACCGGTAATGTACATAGCAGCAGCGATCGCCTCGACGCAGCTCAGCTGACACGGCTTCCCGTAATTGATCGGATTGGCTGCCACCAAGAACGGCAACAGGCGAGGATTTGGAGTCTTCATACGTTCGAATGGAGTCTCGTCTAGCTTGGCCCACGAACAATCAACCACGGCCAGGCCACTTGTTTCGATGATTTCACGATCGGCCGGGCTAACGCAATTCACACCGACTGGCGTCAGGACAAGTCCGGGGAAGCGCTGTCCAAGTTTCAGATTTGTGATTAGACCATGTCGTGCCAGCTTTCTGCCCGAACATTTTTTCGGATCGCATTGGTTCAAGTCCCACATTGCAACCGGATACTTTGGTGGATGACCGAGGTCCTCATCGTCTGATTCGGACGAGTCACTGCTGGATGTAATTTGAAGTTGTGATGCACTTTCCGCAAGGGTCCTTTCGTTGTGTCGATTTGATTTGCTGTTTGTGAATTTGCGAGTGTTTTTGTTTTGGTACTTACTACGTCGCGAAGACATCTTGGCAACTGCTTGACGTACCCTTGAAAGACGTAGGACAGTGAAGTGTTCTATATCAGCTGATTCACGTGCTGCCTGATGTAAATGGTATAACAGTCAAGTTGAATTGAAACGCCATCTAGATACATCAAGGCCGTAACTCAGCTGTGCCATGCCGTCATAGTTTGCCTACTAAATTTTGGATTTACACGAACAAGCAACAACAACAAGCATATGACGTAATTAAAAGGAACAACAAAACAGTGCAAATTTAATATAGTATAGTGACTTTAGCTCTAGACCCAAACATCCAAAAAAAGGGCTGACTTTTGATGCCAAATTGTTCTATGGCCTGACCGCATTACGCAGTAAAAAGTAAGACTTTTTTGCGCGTCACATTTGGGGGGGAGGGGGTGGCAAAGGGGTGAAATTATGATTTTCCGCCAATATCTTGTTAACTGTAATATTTACAGCAAAATCTTCTGAGGACGATTTAAACTACACAAAATTTCCTTTCTAATGATATATTATATCATATACCTTCTCTTGGCAGATTATATACTAGACCTAAAAACATTCGGTGTAATTTAGATTTTTGATAGTTACATTTGGCGCTCTAGCTCCTGAAGTAATTTAATTGGCGCCATGGTAATTGGGATAACTATTCCTAACAATATATAGCTGTCCCACACGGAGACTCAGGGTGCCTCGACAAAGCATTCCCCTATACTCCCTATTAACATTTAAAAAAAAGACGTGCGTGTAACTTTTCGCCGAATCACAGCAGGCGGGAAAAATTTTGGTAAACGTTAAGGTTAAGTCCCATTAGACCCTCCACCAAATATTACTTCGATCGGATTAAAACAAAGGGTACCTCCCATACAAATTATTCAAATTCAATGCCACTAGTTTATTAAGAAATAAGGGAACAAGTCAACCAAAGTCAAAGTTTTGCTCGTAGGCAATTTTCCGGTCATTTTGTATGGAAGGTACCCTTTGTTTTAATCCGATCGAAGTAATATTTGGTGGAGGGTCTAATGGGACTTAGCCTTAACGTTTACCAAAATTTTTCCCGCCTGCTGTGATTCGGCGAAAAGTTACAGGCATGTCTTTTTTTTAAATGTTAATAGGGAGTATAGGGGAATGTTTTGTCGGGGCAGCCTGAGTCTCCGTGTGGGACAGCTATATATTGTTAGGAATAGTTATCCCAATTACCATGGCTCCAATTAAATTACTTCAGGAGCTAGAGCGCCAAATGTAACTATCAAAAAATCGAAATTACACCAAATGTTTTAAGGTCTAGTATATAATCTGCCAAGAGAAGGTATATGATATAATAGATGTGTTTTTTTGGTTATCCCGTGTAGGTTTGGGTAACGAAAGTCCATATAAAAAAAAGCCAGCTGATCCACCTGTCATTTTTTTTATATGAAGTTTCGTTACCCAAACCTACACGGGATGTAGTAAAAAACGAACCTAATATATCATTAGAAAGGAAATTTTGTGTAGTTTAAATCGTCCTCAGAACATTTTGCTGTAAATATTACAGTTAACAAGATATTGGCGAAAAATCATAATTTCACCCCTTTGCCACCCCCTCCCCCCCAAATGTGACGCGCAAAAAAGTGTAACTTTTTACTGCGTAATGCGGTCAGGCCATAGAACAATTTGGCATCAAAAGTCAGCTCTTTTTTTGGATGTTTGGGTTTCATCATTTTTTCAGCTAAAATCACTATACTAATAGGCGATTTTTCTACATTGCGGCCTTAATATATAGACGGCGGTGATTGAAAATAGGGTTGACGTGGTCAAAGTAGACTTTGGCCAGTATGCAGTTTATTTAAAAATATATTTACGTGATTGTTATTGCCTAGTTAAAAATAATTAAATTATGTGGATGCGGAACGATTTCAGTATCTTCAGATTGATAATGTCATTTCATGAATATTGGCCTGAAACGGCCGAATCTGCAATCCTTTTTCGAGAAACCATAACGGTTTACCAGATATTCAATGCCAAAGTTTGACATTTATATGGGGTATAGCATCGTCGTCTACAACAACAATCTACGACGAGCAATTTAAGCAGGATCTATGCCGTCATCGTACGTAATTGCGGCCTTGATCAACGCCGTCTATACAGGGTGTCCGGAAACTGCCGCATAAACGCACCGGATTATGATTCCTCAGTTGATTTCCAGCAAAAAAGTTGTACGGAACATACCCCCTCAGCTTAACCCTTTAGCTGCCACAAGCATTTAAAGATTTTTGAAAAAATAATTTTCTTGCATGACTTAAAGCCTAATATCTCCACAGCTAGAACAGGTAGAATAGTGAAATATAATGATTATTACAGCCAACAAATTTACCTGTAAAATGAAACTAACCACACTAAAATCGGATAAGAGGTTTGGTTTTTACAGAGCTTAAAAGTCAAATTTGCGTGATTTTACCCAAAAACAATATTTGTTTCCATCTCAATTTTCTCCAACTTCTGCCAAGGTGAGGTGCTTGTACGATTATTTTAAAAATTGGCACATAGTCTTACGATCATATCTTTCTTACATCATTTTATTCTAGCTCCATTATTTCTAACAGTTTTAGTACCTTAAGTGCAGAAAACTAGGGTTAATTTTGGCTCGATTTCGACATATGTACTTTGAATAGATTTTACCAATTGCAGATCTTTAGGGGCAGTTTGAATTGAATTGTATTGAATTCGAGCTAAAATTAACCCTAGTTTTCTACACTTAACGTATAAAAACTGTTAGAAGTAATGGAGCTAGATCAAAATGATGTAAGAAACGGTACAGCTGAGTTATGGCCTTGATATATCTAGATGTTGCCTTGATATATGTATCTAGAAATTTTATGGATAAATAAATCACCTGATTCATATAGGGTGCATTGCATTGAATAAAAAACTAGCTGTCTATTCCATGGTGCATGGGCCCCGCCATCACAGGCCAGGTTATCAGCTGATATAATGTGCTGTCATGTGGCTATGGAACCGCATTTACAACAATAGCAATAGCAATAACCACAGGCGTTAAGGCACCGCCGTCTAGATATTAAGGCCGCAATGTAGAATTTTAGACGTCAAATTAGCAGGTTACATTGTCGTCATCATCCCAAGTAGTGACGTCATGGTGACCATATGGCATTTAGCCAGTGGCTTGTTACTTTTTATTTATCTGTGCGGTTGTACGATGGCAGGACCGCCGTTGAAACGTTTTACGTACTTACTCGTTTTTTCCTACAATATCCGTACTATCTTTTCGCGATCACAAATAAACTGATTGGTAACCCTAAATGGGGAAATCTTTCACTTTATCACTCATTTTCCATGCACTACATTTTGAGTATAATAACTTTTGTACACTGTCAATAACCCACATAACCTGTCACTATCTTTTTAATTAATTGTTTGCCGTTCAAACACATTTTCTAAACAAAAATCGCCAAACAAGTACACTCACTCGTCTGTGTGCCACTTTGTAATGTTTAGTCTCACTGCCTTGTTCTTGCTGTTGATGACGTGCTTATATTTGTTTCTGTTTTTTTTTGCATCCGTCGATAAATTGAATACGGATCCATGCCGTCATTGTACAGCTGAGTTGCGGCCTTGATGTATCTAGATGGCGTTGGTTAAGGTACCAAATTTTCGAAATCGAATTTCGACAATCCGGCCTGTCTATCAAGATGGCGGTGGCATTGCAGAAAGAATTGCCAAGCATAAATAGAACACCGAGAAGAAGGAAGGAGATGGCATACGTAAAATGAGACGGGACAAGTTTGCTTGTTTAATGGGAGAGGAAAACAACGGTACATTAATTGATGAGTGAATCATAAACAACCCGTCGATAACACACTACGTTTGCATTTTATGACATAAAACAGCTCCTAACAACCACAAATTACCCGAGCAACGTAATGTTGTAGTCAATAACGTAACTATTTCGCGCAATCGAATTAAATCAAACGAGATTCGCGGCGAGGATCGTTTTCCGCGTTCACCGAGTTTGACAATAGAGAATGCGCGCGTGCTACAGAACTAGCAGAACCGGATGACTTTGTCGGTGTGTGTATTGATGTGAGTGGCTGAACTAGTCGATTTTGTCGCTGTGTGCGGCAAAACTGGTCGCATTTGACGTAAGTGTACCGTGAACCGCTGAGCGAGAGAGCCCATGGACAAGATTTTTCGTCCCATGTAGTGTTGTTGTTTTTACATGCAGTTTCATCATTATGTCTACTCCATATCTACTCCCTGAAATAGAAGCAACAACCATTTGTAATATTTCCGACAATGCCGACCATATGTAAAGGTCCATCTAGATTAGTCGCCAAATGGCGACACGTGCAGCCAAATGGCTGTTGTCATTCCATCCAAACATGTCGAAATTTGGCTGTGCGTCCAGTTTTGATATTCAATATGGCAACTCAACCAACCGCTTGTGAAATTCAAAGTGACAATTTTCCAACTTTTGTTCGTTCTTTTGTGTGAAAATGAATAATTCTTGAATGGCCGTGTAATAATACAAACGCGCTGAGTTCGATTTTGATAATTGAATTTAAAAAAATCACCAAAATGATGCCAGTTTTTGGACGCGCAGCCATTTGGCGCCTAATCTAGAGGGACCTTAAGGTTAGCTGAGTGGTAGCATCTAGGATGGGCAACCAATAGACATGGGTTCGATGCTAGCTGCGGGAATTATTTTTTTTCTCCTTCTTCTACCGTCAAAATTTTGATGATTGTGAAAGCGAATTCGCTTGGTGGTACTCGCTTCACACGAAAGTCTCCACACCGGTTTTTGGCATTTTGCCAGCGAAAACAATGCAGTTGCACTTATAGTGTAGTCATTAGGTGATTTCAGATTGCAAAGTGTGGTGGAGAACATTTTCTTTTGTTTTTTGGGGTACTGAGCTCGAATCCGAAGCTTCCCACTAAAATTTCGTTGCGGAATAGGGTCAAAGCCGCAAAAAAACTTAAAATTTTCCGGATTTTCCGATTTTTTTTGCTTATAACTCCGAAAGTGTGCATTTCTCCGAAAACCTGTCCTTGAAAATGTTAGAAGAAACAGAATTTCGGATCGAACGCGCCATTAATCTTTAAAATGCCTTAAGCGATAAAGTTACAATTGATAGTCATTTTTTGGCGTTTTTTTTTTTGCAATTTTGACCGTGTTTTGCAACGAAATTTTGGTGCGAAGGTACGGATTGAGGTTCAGCGCCCCGAAATACGTAATGCGGAAAAAAATTCAACTTTTTCGGCCAAAAATGAAAAACCGTTCAATCTCAAAATTTATTCATAATATGGAACTATGTTAAAAACGACAAATTTAAATTATCAATTGTAACAATACCGCTCAACGGATTTATAATATTTATGTCTCTTTGGACGCGCAATTATGTGCTCTCCAACATATATGTACATGTAGAGTTTTTCGTAGAAATAAATGGTTTCAGAGCTAAGGTAAGTACTGTGTTCACCGAGTGAAAAACTTGCATTTATGTCTCCCGTGAAAAAAAGTGTGTTGGTGACTTGCCTTTCATTCACTAAATTGAAAATAAATGTGCACTCGTGGACTAATTCATTGTCGATGAAACCTTTTCCCTGTGATATAAAGTGCAACTGCATTGTTTACGCCGGGGGAATATCAAAAGCCGGTGTGGAGACTTTCGTGTTAAAGGTATGAACTGAGTTCACCTAGCGAAAAACTTGCATATATGTCTCCCGTGAAAACGGTGCCGTGGAGACTTGCTTTTTATTCACTCAATTTAAGACAAATGTTCACTCGCGTTCTGATTGATTGTCGATGACATCTTTTCACTGTGAAATAAAGTGTAACTGCATTATTTTCGCTGACGAAATGTCAAAAACCGGTGTGGAGACTTTCATGTGAAGTGAGTACCACCAAGCGAATTCGATTTCACGATCATCAAAATTTTGACAGTATTTGCACGGATTTCACGTGAACTGACGATGTTAGTACCTACTTTAAGTAAGTACCACCAAGCGAATTCGAATTCATCAACATCAAAATTTTGACAGTATTTGTATGGATTTCACGTGAAATGCCAATGTTAGTAGTTAGTACCTACTCTTAAGGTATGTAACTATGTTCACCAAGCGAAAAACTTGCATTTAAGTCTACGGTGAAAAATGTGCCGTGGAGACATGCCTTTTATTCTCGAAATTTAAGATAAATGTGCACTCGCGGCCTTATTGATTGTCGATCACACCTTTTCCCTGTGATATAAAGTGCAACTGCATTGTTTTCGCTGGCGAGACTTACGTGCGAAATGAGTACAGCCAAGCGAATTCGTTTTCACGATCTTCAAAATTTTTGACAGTATTTGCATGGATTTCACGTGAAATGACGATGTTAGTACCTACTCTTAGGAGCCAAATAACGGCAAAACAGCAACAATTTTAGGGGTTTTCGCGACTTTGACCCTGTTCTGCAACGAAATTTTGGTGGGCCCCGGACTCGTGTCAGCACCTCAAAAAACATAAGAAACAAAAAAAAAAATTGTCTCCACCACATTTTGCAATCTGATGTATGTACATACTAGGTTTATCACGTACTAACTAAACTATTAATTTCACAGAGAAAAGATGTCATCGGCAATCAATCAGACAGTGAGTGCATATTTACATATCTTAAATTTAGTGAATATAAGGCAAAACCCCACGGCACTTTTTCACGGGAGACACGCAAATTTTTCGCTCGGTTGAACACAGTACTTACCCTTACTTAGGGTGACCACCTGCCTGCCTTCGATTTACGGGTCACTAGCGTATAAAATACGGGTTTTAGATTTTTTACGGGGCAAAAATTAAAAAAAAACTATTATTATGCCGATATGCCTTTTTTTTGTAACAGTATTTCTTATTTGATGGCATAGCATCCAATAACTCTTAATTTTGCAATAAAAAGTTATAGAAATCTTACAATGTCATTTTAAAATTGCATTTTATTTGAGAGTTAGCCTTTACACTGTCAATACATATTTAGTCGGTTCCGGCTATCTGTTCATGCGTTACCGCAAAGCGAGAATATTCTGCCGGGACGCGTATTTATGAAACCTTGTTCAGTTCGTCACCTGCTTGGGGACGAAATCGATTAGCTTCTTAGTGCCAAAATTACCCAAAACCCTTATCGATTGCATAGGGTTTTGAGTATATTTTACGTCGAAAACAGCCAAAAACTCGTTCGAGCTGAACAAGAGTTTTGGCCGTTTTTGACGTAAAATGTACTGAAATCCTATGCGAGCTCGTCCACTTTCAGGGGACGAAATCGATAAGGTGTTTTGGTACTTAGCCACTAGAAAAGCTGATCCATTTCGTCACCTGCGTTGGGACGAACTGATCAAGGGTTCTTAAATACGCTGCTATGATAGAAAAGACCAGTTTCAAAATTCGAATCATATTTTGTTATTATTGACAGCTGTAAATAATTTTGTCCGTCAGTCAGGGCTTATCACTTCATCGGCATCTCTTCATCTCCTGAACATATTTATTAATTAGGAGCGAAATTACGCAAAATTCCTCATAAAGTTCATCCAAGTTGACGGTAGTTATGTTTAGACATCCGACTATTCTCTCCAGTTGCTCAAATTTCAGTTCGTGCTGCAAAAAAGGGTTGCAGACAGTACAGGTAAGTGTGTTCGGCAAAATCAAATCCTGATTCCAAATACTGCAACGCATTCATGTATGTACTATGTTAACAGTGTTAACTCGATTACGTCACTTTCGCATCCCGGCAAATTTCGAAGTATTTGGTTGACTTTAATGCAATTAAAAGTTGTCTCTAACCCTTTGATGAAGTTTTTTCCTTGAATCATCCATTGTTTGCCCCGTATTTCATTTTTTGGATTACGGGTTTTTCGACTTTCCGTGCCCGAAAAACGGGGTAACCCGTAAAATACGGGGCATCTAGCCACCCTACCTTAACTACAGTATCTTGTTCCCCCTTTGCAAATTATATCTAAAACACTCGTTGAAGACACACATTTTCGTTTTAAATTGTTTGTTTCATTGTTGCGCCCTAGGCGCCCGCCGGCCCTGCTCTTGGAACCTTCTTGTAGACTCCTGCAATTCTAACAAAGAAAATGTTAAATTGCAGAATCGCGGTTTTGACTGTTGGACGATATGTACCTCATCATCAATGTGGCACGATAGCCCGACGTCGGGCCTTGGCCGCCTGAATCGTTGACCTCCAATTGTCGCGGTTACGTGACCTTGTCCTCCAGTTTCGGAAGCCCAGCAGCTGGTGGGCGTCTTCACCTACGGAGTTCTCCCAGCGAGCTCTCGGTCGTCCACACAACCTCGGTTCGTCAATTCGTTGTGCGTTCATCACTTTCTTTGGCATGCGATTATCTTCCATCCGTTGTACATGCCCCGCCCATTGCAGACGTTGAAGCTTCGCGATTCTCGATACTTCCAGCTCATCGTACAATTGATACAACTCATGGTTGTACCAGATACGCCATTGGTCTCGCTCGCGAACGGCCCCGAAAATTCGCCGAAGGACCTTTCGTTCGAATCGGTCTAGCAAGATTTCGGAGGCTTGGGTAAGGGTCCATGTTTCGCAGCCATAACATAGCACGGGTCGGATGATCGCTTTGTACACGCGGAGCTTCGTGTTCCTGTGCGCAAGTTTCGAATTAATTATAGGGCGGACCGAGAAATATGTCTTATTGGCTAGTTGTATCCGTCGCTTAATTTCGTCGGTTTCATTGGCGTCTTTTGATAAGTTACAACCCATATAGTTGAAGTTGTCTACATACTCGATATTAAGGCCCCCCAATGTGATGCTTGAATTTGCTGGCGTCCTTTTTTTCGATTGCATCATGGCCTTTGTTTTGCTTTCGTTGATATTTCATTTCATGTATTTCCATATTTAAACATTAAACATACAGTATTTATAATTATTCATGGATAACCCTTACCAGAATGGCATAGCCAGAGTACGGAAGGGTACAAAGTATTAAAGAAAAAAAATATTAAAAAATAAAAATTAAATTATCAAAAGTTTACAAATGTGATCGGAAATTGAAAAATGGGAATTGAAAGGCAAATTTAAAATTATACATATACAAATAGAATTTAATAATAACATTAAGTTGAAGAGAAGAAAAGATAAGATAAAGAAGAAGAAAAAGTGAAGAGAAAATTTAAATATTAGATATGTTAAATATTAGATATGTAGTCCAACTTCCTTTGCGGCGTTATTGAGGTTATGCAGAAGGCTTTCTGCATCACCCAACCTTCGAGACATGATGTTGATATCGTCGGCGTACTCTACTAATTGATTCGACTTGATGAGTAGCGTTCCGCTGCTGTCCTTATTCATGGCTCGAATTACATACTCCAAAGCCAGTTTGAAGAGCGTCGGGGCCAGCCCGTCGCCCTGCTTGAGTCCAGTACGAGTTTCAAATAGGTCACACTTCGACCCGCGAGACGGTATTAGTCATCGTCATCCTTGTGAGTCGCACTAACTTTGCCGGTATACCAAAATTCAGCATAATGTTGTAGAGTACACTTCGATCTGCTTGAAGTCTACAAAGATTTGGTATACGTCGATGTTATATTCCCAGCACTTTTGGAGTACTAGCTTCACTGCGAAAAGCTGATCGGTCGTTGAGCGACCAGGTCTGAAGCCGCCTTGATCAGTGCCGGGTTAAGCAAGCGCGGGGCCCGTGGCAAATTTTGAGCGCGGGGCCTATGGAATTTCGATTAATCAAACTAATAAAGGTGTCCTTAAATTGATATGTCGGTTTATGAGTCATTTTTTAGAGGTTTTTCCTCTCTCATTTTCGTACCTCTCAGTGGCGTACCTCTCAATGAAAAATAGGGGAAAATTATCTGTTTTGAAAATGACTCAAAATTATTTTACAGAAATGCTTTGTATTTTAATCAGTAAAGCGAATTTCCGTAGTCAAATTATATTTATTCGACGAAGAAGAATTCATTTCAGAAGTCCCTTTTTGGACGACATATGAAAATTTAAAAATTCCTCATTTTCCAAAAAGTGATAAAATATGTTTGAGAAAATATTTCATTTTATAAGTGTTGCCTATTAATATAGCCTTCGATTGAATTGTCCCTTTTCAGGTTTACTGTGCATAAAAGGTTTCAGCCAAATATCTAGTTAAAAATACATTTCCCAACATGAGCTTCAAAAATCGTATGGTCCGCTAGAACAGTGGTTCCCAACCCACAAATGTCAGTGGACCACCCAGCCTAAAAATGTATTGCTGCAGACCAAACTTTCTGCCCGATGGGATCCCCCTTTTCCTCAATCGCAGCTTAACAATTTTAAAGTTGCGACTACTGCTCGAATTCGATATGAAGTGGTAGATCCATATCAAAAAAAAAACGCAAAGAAGGGATAAAGGGGTTAAATTTGCAATGCATGCTACACATGAACAAAAATATTTCAAAAAAAATTTCAAATTCTCGTTTTTTCTTTATAAAAAAGCAGTTCAAGGGGCCAATATTGCGGTGCAAATTTTGCACTCTTGTTTGTATTCTGAAGATACAATTTTCATGGGGCCCATGAACAAAAAAATGCAAATGGGGACTAAGCGCAATCGGGAGAATTTTTCAAAAAGGAGGCCATAGTATACACTGGGACACTGGGTTTCACTAATACAAAAATTCTAACAGTGATAACCAAAATTATTCGGTAAAATGTAGGTAAGTACACGGTCAAAGTCGCCGTTGCATTGGGTGCGAAACCAGTTTAGAAACTTAGAAATTCAGTTGCAGGTTTTGGAAATTTCAAAGCACTTATGTTTGTGGTTATTCCACGAAAATATGCTTATATGGGATTCACACTATGTACAGACTTTACTAAAACCATAAAACCAATTAATTAAAACACTGGAAATGCTACAAGCATTACCCGCTACTAACCTCTTTTTTCGCTGAAAAGTCCTCATGCGCAATGAGTCTCTATAATTGGAGGAGCACTTTCCTGCTATATTTTTCGTTCGCTAAATGCACTCATTGATTCATTGATTCATTTCGGAAAAATTACATTTTAGTAAGTACATAATCAGAATCTTCTGCGGACCAGTTCCGAGACTCTCACGGATCACATTCGATCCGCGGACCACCGGTTGGGAAACAGCGCGCTAGAATGTGAATCTGAAACACTGTGAACGTAGATATACGGGAATGTCATCATGAATTAAAAAGAAACATTTCTGTATTTTTATGCAATATTAACCTTGTTATATTGGAACACCCTAGCGTAAATATTGTTCAACGATAACGTGTTATAATATTGTAGACTATTTAAAAGGATCTGGCTTTTGGAATTTCCTTGGCATCTTGGTTGTTTTGGTATTTTTTGCTTGGGAAAAACGCGGGGCCCCTTAAAGCGCGGGGCCCGTGGCATTTGCCACCTTCTGCCACGTGGTTAATCCGGCACTGGCCTTGATACTCGGCAATTATTCGTTCTGCGTACGGATTAATTCTTTTTTCAAGAACTTTCATCTTATAGGCCGTATACAAACTAATGATATGCCCCTGTAATTCTCACACTTCAATGCTTTTGCGCCAATCTTCGGGGATTACCTCGTCGTTCCATATTTTCAGCAGTAGCACATGTATAGCGTTGGTCAGGCACGTTCCACCATGCTTCAGCAGTTCTGCTGGGATCTCGTCAGCGCTTTATTATTTTGAAGCGACTGTATGGCAAGACTCACCTCCTCTACTGTTGGAGGTAGAACGGGAGGGCCTGGTTCATCTAACTGCTCAAGAGCTGGTTCCGCGGGGGATGTTGATGATGCATTGAGGAGCTCTTCAAAATGCGAGGCCCATCGTTTGTTGACGCTTTCGATGTCGCTGATGATGTTACCATCCTTGTCCTGACATAGGCTTGTCCTGGGTTGATATCCGTTCTTGATATTATTTATAAGTTTGTACGCCTGTCTAATGTTCTTACTGGCTAATCTTTGGTTTATTTACTGTAAGGGCTCGTCAAAATGTTTGCGTTTCTTACGTCTAATTAACTTATTAGATACTCGCCGAAGTTCGTTGTATCTTTCTTTCTTGGCTCGGGATGCGCGTTGTGTGTATTGGCGATAGGCTTCATTTTTCGCCTCAATCGAGGCCCTGCATTCGTTGTCGAACCAGTCTGCTCGTCTGCGCCGACCTTTATAGCCCACGACCTCTTCTGCGACCCCCTTGATGCTGTCTTTGAGCTCCTCCCAGAACTCATGGATGCCTAGATTATTGATGTTATCAAGCATGGGCGACAGTTTTTCCCCAAGTGCTGTAGTATACGCAGCCGCCGTGGCATCATCAATCAAATTGTCAAAATCGAAGATCTTAGCATCATACGATATGTACCTACTGCTCAAATATGTAAGTGCTCCAATCTAAGGGGCGATTCAGAATATCGACAGGATTTACTAAATCCTAGATTTAGTTGACAGTTGTACAATATTGTACTGCAATTTGAATAATGCCACTACATTTAATGACACACGATTTAATCTAGTAATAGTCTAGTACAGATAGCTCAAAACCCAAACATCCAAAAGGAAAAGGAATTTTTGATGCCAAATTGTTGAATACACTGCCTAATATACGCAGTAAAAAGTTACAATAATTTGCGCCATGGGTTAAGGGGGGAGGGGGTAGCAAAGGGGTGAAAATTCAGTTTCTTGAAAATATATGGAAAACTATGAGTCTGACCTTAAAATGTTCTAAGGACGAAACAAACTACATAAAATTACCTTTGTAATGATATATAACAGTCTAGAGATTTTCTCAGAAAACTATACCTTAGACCCAAAAGTATTATAGTGAATTTACATTTTTTTAGTTTTACATTTCGCACTGTAACTCTTGATAGAATATACCTACCGTCATAAGATCTTGTCCATATATTGATAACAAAATGTATTTGATTTGTACCAAAAATTGGAGTGCTCCGATCATTAACGCCCCCCTCACTCCTCCTAACATTTTTCAAAAAGGCATGCCTGTAGCTTCTTTTCAAATTGATACAGGCAGATCAAATTTGGTGGTGATCCTAAATCTATTTTATCAAGAGTTACAATGCAAAATGTAAAACTAAAAAAATTTAAATTCACTATAATACTTTTGGGTCTAGAGTATAATTTTCTGGGAAAATCTCTAGACTGTTATATATCATTGCAAAGGTAATTTTATGTAGTCTGTTTCGTCCTCAGGACATTTTAAGGTCAGACTCATAGTTTTCCAGATATTTGCAAGAAACTGAATTTTCACCCCTTTGCCACCCCCTCCCCCCTTAACCCATGGCGCAAATTAGTGTAACTTTTTACTGCGTATATTAGGCAGTGTATTCAACAATTTGGCATCAAAAATTTCTTTTCTTTTTGGATGTTTAGGTTTGGGGCTATTTTGAACAAATTGTACTGGACTATAAGCGGGTGTTGACTCGATTAATTTAGTGGTTTTAGTAAATCCTGTCCATAATGTGAATCCCCTCTAACCATATTCAATCGAAAAAATACATTTTTCTATTACGATCAATTAATTTTTACTTTGTAGTCTGGCTGGTCTAGCGGTTAGTGCGCGCACCTTCGGTGCACAGGGTCATGAGTTCGAATCTCACCGTGGATCATGGTGTTTTTCGAACTCACGAGCTTGTGACGGACTATGATCTCACTCAGATGTTAAACGAGTACCCATTTATGGGGATAAATAACACTGCTGAGCGAGATGCTGATCTCATTACCTCAACAAAAAGCAGATAAGGTCTTGGAAATAGGATGTCACTAACACATCCTGCGGCCTTAGTCCAATGTTGGATTGTCGCGCCTGTTATTTTTTTTAATTTGTACATTCATATCCATAACCATACTATGCTATCAATCACTAGAAATCTGTAGTCACCCAACATCGAATGCAACATTCATGTTGAAATTCATTTACCGGAGCTTTCGCCGCAACTTGAAGAGTTCATGAACTGTTGAGAGCCATCATCATCCACGCGGTCTCTTATCATTTTCCATACCTATACTGCCTATACCTCGCGGCTTCTTTTATCAGCGTGTGATTGCGGAGAGTATCACATTCGCACTATCATACTAACGAGCTTTCATCGGCAATTTTTAGCGCGCGCTATAGATACAAAACACTTTCCTGTCGGATGTAGCTCTGGAGTGGGTGGCTGGCTGGCATGATGGGGCGCTGGAAAGGTCATTTTCCAAAATGCTTGTGGTATCATGGCATATGATGGCCACCGAAGCAAATCATGAATGTGGCGGGCGCATGTTTTCTGCTTGTTGGGGGCAGGGTGTAATGAACGGTTACCGTCGTGTATAGTAGCAAAAGCATTTGCCCAGCACTGGAAAATCATTTTCCCGGTGCACTGAGACAGTCTTTCGAATCTTTTCGTTTAGAGAGTGTGTCTTGAAGACGTTACGTTGTGCCGCTTTGTACGTGCGCGACGGAATACAGTCGTCGTCGTCGTTCAACGGAAAGTATCCTTTTTCCAGGCGTTTGTAAAGTCGGTCAAGTGTGTGTGGAACTCCATATGACTGCATTGCAAAAGTTTAATGCACCCGTCCGCGTTGGCTGAGTAGCCCAGTTACATTGCCATATGAGCATCATCTTTCTTATGTACTGACTGTATCGATTTCATGACTTAGCACGACCCGTTGCTTTGTGTCATCTCAGAGTCCTGACTCCTCTCATCCCCAGCATCTTGAGTTCGTTGTCAAGCCGACCTACTTTAGCGCATCATCTTCGGGAGGCTTTGCTACTCAGAGCGCGTCTTGGCATATCCCACAACTCTCATCATACAGTTCAAATGGTCGCGGCCTGGTGAAAGGCGGGAAATCGTGTCCTGTAATATCAATCGTGATTTGTTTTTGTACAGGAAGTGTGTGCTGCGAGTCTAGATACTCTAGTCGTCTGGAAATTATTGCCAAAGTTCAACAAAAAAAGTGTAGAGGAAAATCATAAATTCAATAAACAAAGAGAAGAGTGAAAGACAAGGATCGGTGGATTCAGAAGACAAAATATATGGAATAAGTGAAATACCGTTGCGTAGGATTATCTCAACTGGAAAAGTTCGAGTAGTTGGAAAGCTTAGTGTAGTGAAAAAGGCGTGACGACACCCATCTTCTTGTGTGGTGAAAATAATTTCACACAGGACATTCTAACGGAGCCCGGCGCGTGTGTTTTGTGTGCGGAGTATTTGGTCTTTGTTTAACGGTAAGTTCGCAATATCCTTTCGATGTTCTTTTGGGAGATGTGAAAATTTATACGGACGAATACAGGCAATTTGCGAGCAGCTTTGGTTTGATTGTCGTGAAGACAACAAATGGAAATGACAGGATCTTTTTTTATGGGTTGTTGTTTATACGGATTGTGTTTTTTTATGGGGAACTGTTTAAAGAATTACGCGGAAAATTTAACAAACACAAAACATAATGGGAAGGGGATGTTTTTGGGTTAATTTCAGTCGTTGGGTTCATCGTTTTGTTGGAAGGGATGGGAAATCAAATCAAATCAGTTAAGAAGTATAATTTTAAGTTTCATTTTTAAACTATTTTTAAAAATCAAAAGAGGGTCAAATGCTTTAACAACTCAACCCTTATTATGCAAATGTCATGTAGTTATAGTTTTGTTATGTAAATTTAATTAAACAACAAAGCGATCCCTTTTAAAGTGGTTGTCAGGTCTATCAAAGTTTAGAGTAAATGTTCCCTTTTAACTATAGTAACGAAGGTAGATTGAAAGGCTTCAAGAATGGTTTTTACATATTTATAACACTGTAATTAACAAGGTTTTGGTTTTATTTTTGAACATTATTATTCCTGTTCTAGGTCGATAGAGTTTCCTCAAATTAGTGAACTTCCTTTTTCTCTCCCTCGCCGCCAATTCTACTTCATGGCTTAAAATGTCGTTGGTTTTAGTCTTACGTTTACAAGATCTTGACGGTTTTTTTTTGCAGAAGTGCTGAGATCCGCAGCACGCTCTGCCGAGTTTTATTTTAACAAGGTGGGGACATCTTTGATAGATGCTTATAAAATAAAATAAAAATACCGGCTAAAACCAAACCATCTCTTCCGCCACGTTCCTTGGAGGAATACTTCTCGGTATTAATTCACAGGCGCAGCTTCGGTTAATTAGCCGTCATGCTAATTTACATGACAACCATGTGTCCTCAGTTGCTGATTTTTTGACATAAACCTGTGGTCCTTCTTCATGCTGTGGTTGTGGCGGTCATTCTCCATTAAAGTAGCAATGGATGTCCATCTTCCATCGCCAAAAATGGTATAATCGATTGTGGGCAATCGATCGGCCGAGAAATCGTCAGTTTTGTGGCGCCCTTTATGTCCAGCTTCTTCTCAGTGGCGTAGATACGTTTTCGGAGAGGGAGGGGATCGTTTTGCAAGATTGCTTATACTTTGACGGTTTTGAATTTCAGAGTAATTTCTGTATTTATTACACTTCAAATTAATAGTGATTTTTGTTTTAAATTGAGCCATTTTTCCATACGAAAAAAAAACTGCGGTGATGAGTCCACAGTATTCCAATTTTCGTACAAATTTTTGCTATTGTGATTGATCAGATCAGTGGTTCTCAAACTTTTTGGAGTCACGGAACACCTTGCATCGCTGCTTTTCTTCACGGAACACCCCAAAACAGGGATTAGAATTAACTGTAGTTATATGCCCAGAAACGGTAATTTTTAAGGACGAGAGCTGGTTGGGAATGTCATGTATATGTGGGTAAACTACAGCTTCTCTGTTTTTAAATCGAAATTTTCCGATCACACGGAACTTCGTGAGTAAAAATTTCTAAAATTTACAAACTTGTAGGGCACCACAGCATCTATACAGGGTGTCCCGCAACTGGTTAGCCATAGACCAATGGTAGACTCTACAAGATGTTTTAGGAAAAATGTCGCCAAAATTATTTCTCTAGCTTTTACCGTTAAGGAGTAATTGCCTTTTTTGTGATTCTTGTAAAAAACTCCTATTTTCTAGCTTCCACTTTAGCCAAATCAATGTTTTTCATATTCTTCTGAAAGTACATAACATTCCCAATAAAAGGACATATCGCACGTTTCGAACGGTTTCGTATCTTCCGAAATACGACGTTTTGAACTTTGCAGAAATGTCAATTTCAATTTTTAATTTCAAAATTAAACCCGAATTTCGTAACGGGACATTGTAGAGGCAAATTTGCAAAGTTGACAAAAGTTGGCGTAGTATCTTAGCTTTCGAACGGCATATAAGAATAAAGCACAGAGTCATCCAGTTTTTGAATAATATGTATAAATGAAAAAAAAACATAGTCTGCAAATGTACCAAACCAACTTCAATCTTGAAAAGGAAGTAACATTTTTACATCAAGCATAGACTTGGTTGTTATGAATTATGGAAAAATACTTTTCGCTTTCAGAGTTTTCCGATCCAATTTTTCCTCAGCAAATTTAATGATAGAATCTTAGATTCTAAAAATGTAAAAGGAAGTGGCAACTTGAATTATTCGCGTAGTTATGGCTTTAGAAAGATACAGATGGTTACGGGAAACACGAAAATTTTCCATTCAAACGCGATTTATTCCGTTTAGGGTCCTTGAAATAGGAATCAAACACCGGATATGTAATGTACTCGGCGTCCCCTTTGATATGATACCCCGCATGCCGACCTCCAGTCAAGGATTAAATAGTGTCCTTTTTTGTCCTTTTTGGGACCTTTCCGATCAAATTTATTTTAGTCAAATGAGTTTTAGACTCCTGGTTAACTGATTAAAGACCAAGAAAAAATAGCCTAAGTGTATTTTTTTCTATCGGAAATGCTTATATGACTGAACTATTTCCAAGTAAAAGCAAGATTTCTTCCACTTACGGACTATGTTTTTTTCCCTTTTACATATATTATTCACAAACTGGATGATTCTGTGATTTATTCTTATATGCCGTTCGAAAGCTAAGATACTACGCCAACTTTTGTCAACTTTGCAGAGTTGCTACTACAATGTACCGTTATGAAATTCGGGTTTAATTTTGAGATTAAATATTGAAATTGACATTTCTGCAAAATTCAAAACGTCGTATATCGGAAAATACGAAACCGTTCGAAACGTTCGATATGTCCTTTTATTGGACATTTTGTGTACTTTCAGAAGAATATGAAAAACATTGATTTGGCTAAAGTGGAAGCTAGAAAATTGGAGTTTTTCGAAGAAAGTCGTGTTTTTTGACAAGAATCACAAAAAAGGCGATTACTCCTTAACGGTAAAAGCTAGAGAAATAATTTTGGCGACATTTTTCCTAAAACATCCTGTAGAGTCTACCATTGGTCTATGGCTAACCAGTTGCGGGACACCCTGTATAGTTATTGTTAAAATTTCGAGGCCCTAGGTATCAACCCATTGTTTGCATAGGATACCAAAAATGTCAATAGAACTAATATAATTTATACTGTTGAACATCCATGGGGTTCATAGGGTTTTAACACAAATTCAATCCTCTCCTCCAACCTCGTCTCAAATACTGGGGACATTTTTTATTATCTGGTACACTCAACTTTTTTTTTCAAATTTATATAGTAGAAAGTTGTAAAAGAAAATCAGTCAAGTCGCTGATGCTGTTCAAATTAATTGATAAGTTGATTTTCTTTTCGTGGATGAGAGACTCTACTCTACACTAGGGATGTAACGGATGTGGTTTAGCGGATGCGGATGCGGATCAATGAAAATGTAAATTTGCGGATGCGGATGCGAATGCGGATGCGGATGTCATAAAATTTGCAAATGCGGATGCGGATTAGTTAAAAAAAATATATGAAATTAATTTTACTAATACCGAAAATCAGATACTATTCAGTTTTCAGGAATATTCGACATGTTAGAAGTAAAAGTACAAGGAAGGGCCAGCTTAGCAAAATGTGCAATCCTTTTGAGTGCTGGACAAAGTCATTAGCTTCATTAAAATGCAGCGTCATAGTCGAAAGCCTTTCTTTTCCATTAAATTTTTTCATTTGGGACCTTTTTTAAATAAGCTCCATAACTTTTTAAAGAATTTCAGCCGTAAAATTTCGTTTACTTATTCACAATAAGTTCAAGATCATTTTAAGGTAAACATTGAGTCGTTCCGGTCAAGTACACCCATTATCCCCCCATTTGTATTTGTCAAACCGGCATGTCCATAACTCCCCCCAAAATTGTAGCAGAGTGCTAAATTTTGGTTTGTTGCGATTGGTGGTCATAGTCACCCCACCCATCAAAAATCAGCTCATTCGGATAAAAACTGAGGGTATCTCCCATACAAAGTGACCCATCAGCAGTTTGTTCTACGTACTACTCATTTTATAATCTGTAGACAAAGTTCTCTTGGGTCACTAATAATTTGATGTAGTTTTTTTCGTCCTCAGACCATGTTTCTGTATCTCTTGCCGTTTTTGAAATAATCGCAAAAAACAGAAAAAAATGCCCCCCTTTCACCTCTTTTTTTAAGGTTACGGACCACCAATCGGTTGAGATTTTTAATGCCATAATCTGGGGACCATCCCCAACCATAATCAAAAAGAAATTTCAGATGTAGGATTTTTGCCATTCGATGGCCATATTTTGGCCCAATTTTCTTAGACTAATATCTACATGCATTAGATTTGGTTTCTTGCAATCGCTATCAATTCTCTATTCTATGAGTGGTTTAGAATGTAGATGATTAGATGGGAAATTTGTTTTTTATTCATATCCGCGTCATATCCGCATCCAAAAATGCGGATTGCGGATGCGGATGAGGATGTCAACATGAGGATGCGGATGCGGATGTAGAATTTGATGCGGATTATCCGTAGTTGCGGTGCGGATGCGGATATCCGCAACATCCCTACTCTACACTACCAATGATAGAGCCGAGTTCAGCCGAATTGTCTCGAACATTCATCCTACGGTCCTCCGAAATGAGTTGTTCTACGCGGCGAATGTTGTCTGGTGTGATGCTGGTTGGCGGTCGACAATCATGCGGCTCTTTCTCGACGGTTTCACGGCCATCCTTGGCCGGTTTGGCCAATTTAAACACATCAGTTCTTCTCAGGCACTCACTACCGAACGCATTGTGCAAACGCAGAAAAATTTCCGTATTCTTAACGCCTTCCCTCACTAAAAAACGAATGACAATACGTTGCGCAATGGCGGTCGGCACTTTATGTTCACTGGTTCACTCATGGTCGTAGCACGAGCGTAAAATATCCCTTCGCGATGAAAACTATGCCACTCTGTTCGTAAGGCTATCATATAATCAAGCCACGACCTTCAAAACATACATGCGCGCCCATCTTCAGCGTTTGTCTCGATCATATTTGTACGACCCTCGTAAATAGTGCTTGCAACATTATATACACTCCGAAATAATATGCAATGTAACGTTGTCTCGAAATTGCCTATAAACCGCAGAGTTAACGCACCATGGCCCCACATGGGGCTATACGATACTGAGAAGAAGAAGAATCTGAAATCAAGTTCAAGGACTCTTTCTGCTCAGTCGAATGAGTACGGATAAACAAGAGTCCGCTTTGCTTGGACTAAGACTGAATGGATCGTGCGGGACGATTATTTAAGGATACGAAATTAAGCGTCAAAATACTGATTTAATAAACAACCTGTGTATTTCCAAATGTCATACCTTAAAAATCCAAAATTTCGAACAACGGTATTTTATACAAAGCTATGCTCCAGTCATCCAATGCTTTTTCACTATACTGTCGATAAAACCGAATAAAGATCTCAGTAAATATAACTCGCCCATTTTTTGAGTTGACATTTTGACTTTTGACGTCATCTTGCTGGAATTCATATGCTTGAATAGCCCTTTTGACTTTAGCGATTTCATCTTTATCGAAATCCATAACGTTTCTCATTCCCACAAACACGATATCGATAAAACAATGTTTTCGTCCTGTAAAGTACTTGTAACTTTAAATTATTCTTAGCAATAGTATGATGTATGACAGACTCACCTTTACGTTTCAAAAAGAAGACATCAGTTGGTACCGCCCTCACAATATCAGGATACCGAAATTTCAACAAGTCCAATCTTGGATCGATATCCATAAAGAACAAATCATTGACAATTTGTTTATATCCGGCTGGTGTCGTAAATTTGCTGATTTCTTCGATGTTTTTATTATGTATTAAATCCGTAAGCAGAACAGCGGCCTGAAATTAAATTTGTTAAATTTCGAACGTAAGATGCGGGTAGGTAAATGCTTTTCACTTTAGTTGAGCCAAAACGAAATGCATCCTCTTCAAACGAAACATCCCACGTCCATTTTAGACGTAAGAAATCCAACTTGACTTTCAAATATACAAAAGGATTTCGCAAATATATAAGCCTCGGTATATGGTCATCCCTAACTGAGGAGTGCTTGAAATGTCGTTTTTGGATTAAGCTTGAATTTCGAACTGGGTTCCAGGGCCGAAATAAGTAGTTATGAAAACATCTTGTGTCTTTCCTAAATAATGTTGTGCAGCGTTTGATGTTCTTGAATTGTTTTAAAAAGGCAAACCATATTTTTGACTGGTACATAGACATATTAATTTGGTACTTATTTTTTGTTGATTAAAAATTTAAAATGTTATTTTCTTAAATTTTTTAGGCAATACATAACTAAAATACGATATAAAATAATAAAATTAGTTGTCAATCTAATGACATGTGACATGAATAGAAAATTTTATAATATGTGAAAATGTATTTGTGGTATAGGACGAAACGTTGAAGCCGGATAGCGAAGACAATCACAAGGTCAGTAAACATTAAAGTCCAACAAATAATATCTTGCGAAATCTTAAGTGGATAAAAAGCACAATAGCTTGAGAGATAATAGATAGATGATCATATTTATATTTTTCAACATGCCCTTATGAATTTTGGCCGTGCAGAAAGGTTTGACACCGCTGTTCGCTGATTCTATTACGGTTCGTCATCGTTCTCATCCGTGGTCGTCTGGGACAATGAAGTAATGATGAGTGTGTGCGGCGGGGCATTGAGACAAATAAAATAACCCACATTGTGAGGCAAGTCAGTACAGAGAGCAGTAGGAGTTCGGCATAAAAGCCCGACACAAGTTGAGATAAGGGGAATATTTTGTATACCAAGCTCTCAATAGACCACGCCTGACATGTCAGAATCAAAGAAAGCTTCCAGACAAGCATATTATCATTTTTCAGCCACGTGGGCATTACAGCGTAATCGACGTTTTAGGAAATTAAGTCAATTCCTTCCGGAGGTGGAGGTATTCCGGGCATGAAGATATTGAATAGAGTGAATCTCTGTGCCCTGTGGAACATCTACATAATTTGTTTTTGAAGTTTGGAACGTTTCCAAAAGATTGTCAGTTAGCTAGATAGTTATGGCAATCCAAAGAATCTCTTATGCATACATATTCAACAAGTTAGTGCTTCTATGGCACGTTGGCCCATGCCTTATTCGTGTAGGCTAAAGGCTAAAGCCGCGCGCAGACTAAAGGCGGAGCGTAGCGTAAAACCTGTCGCCCCATACAACGCTTGTATTGGGCGACAGGTTTTACGCTACGCTCCAATACGCCTTTAGTTTGCGCGAGGCCTTAGAGTGGGGAGGGGGATAAGCGCCTGCAGCTTCTTTACTAAAGGAAAGAGTATCGTTATAGGTCCCTTCCGTGGGATTCGCAGACACTTGCGTTTTTTCCAGGAATAATATTTTCCAAGCATGGGCGTAGCCAGGATTTCGGTCAGGGGGGGGGGCAAGCCCAAATTTTTTTTAACATCATGATTTTCTTAGGAACTGAAATTTCCGGTCGCGGAAATATTGTTAGAAAATTTTAGTAGCCTGGATTATGGTTGGATTGGTGCACAGGGTCATGGATTCCAGACTCAGCGTGAACGAATTCATTTTATGGTGTTTTTCGAACTCACGACCTACGTGAAGAGCTATGATGTCGCTCAGATTGAAAACAGGTATCCATTTATGGGACTAAATAACATTGCTGGGCGTGCTGTTGATCTCAACACCTCAACAAAACAGCAGTTTAGATCTTGGAAATTGGTGGGTGTATTAACTTTGTCATTAAGTGTGTAACGCTTTTAAGGAAGCATCTCCGACCATATAAAAAGTATAAATATATGATCAGCATGACTTGGGGAGTCGATTGGGCCATGTCAGTCTGTCCGTCTGTCTGTCTGTTGCGACGCGTTTTACTCAAATACAAATGCTTCTTGCTGCAGGCAGTTTGTATGTTTGAATCGGTAAAATCGGACAATGGGGTCATGGGGCTGCCATACAAACCCAACTCCCCAAATAAGGTTCTTCTAAGAAAAACTTTTTTATTTGTGCACCAATTTCAACCAAATTTCACACAAATGTGTTTCTCTCGATGAAACAAAACATATCTAAGAATGGACCAAATCGGACCTTGGGGTCATGGGGCTGCCTTACAAACCCAACCTCCCAAATTAGGTTCTTCTATGAATTTTTTTTATTTGTGTACCAATTTCAACCAAATCTCACACAAATGTATTTCTGTTAATGACACAAAACGTATGCGAGAATGGATCAAATCGGAACATGGGGTGATGGGGCTGCTACGCAAACCCAACATCCCTTTTTTGTTCTTTTAAAAAACATTTTTTACACCAATTTCACAAAACCTTGAATAATCAAAGCAACAAAAAAGGTCAAAACAAATGCTCCCGCATCCCCCAATAAAATTTTCAGGGTAAATATTTTTATTTGCCCACTTATTCCAACCAAACCCCACACAAATAGTATATTGTTTTGTGTTTTTTTTTGCTAATTTAAGAGTCAAATTTTAAAAATGGAGATGAGAATGATTTTCTTCTGCATTCTGATTACATTCAACTTGCCTCTAATATCTGCCTTTTGGAGCGTAGTTTGTCTATTTTCAGTGCAATTTTTGTATCTCAGACTGCATATTCTACTTTCGAAATCAGTTTGTTTCGTCTGTCACTTACAAAGTCCCTAACAAAGCAAAGCTGTATACCATTTGTCACCCTTTCACTTGAAAATAAGTTGAATTCCACTAACTTCCCGAAGGGACCTAACGGTTTAAATTGTATACTCCAGCTCAGAAGGCATGAAATGAAACAGGAAATATGGGATCCACGCAGCCACAGTAGCAAACTCACAAGTGAAATTTGTGTGCTGGTATGCAGCCTCCGTCAGTTACGAGAGGCCACTCGCTGTCATCTATTTGTATGCGCCTCCTGACTGCAAACTGTCCGAATCATGGCTTCTCCGGCAGCCCTTGGAGGGGAGAAAAGGCATCTGCTGCGCCAGCAGCAGAAATTTTTTGAAAATGTTGTATAGTGCAGCGATTTTTTTACTACGTTGATAAAGATTTTTTTACTATCTTCATCGACCAGGGGGGGGGGGGCGAGCGCCCCTCCCTGCCCCCCCTCTGGCTACGCCCATGTTTCCAAGCCTTGCAGATTTGTTGCAGAAACGTTGGCTTTTAGCATAACCTCATTCAAATCGTTAGACTTTTCTCTATTAGTATAGTACAGAAAGCTTAAAACCTAAACATAAAAAAAAAGAAATTGTTGATGCCAAATTGTTGAATACTCTGCCAAGTATACGCAGTAAAAAGTTACACTAAATTGCGTCATGGGTTAAGGGGAGAGGGGGTGGCAAAGGGGTGAAAATTAAGTTTTTTGCAAATATCTGGAAAACAGTGAGTCTGACCGCAAAACGTCTTGAGTACGAAATGAACTACATAAAATTACCTTTGTAAATGATATATAATACTCTAAACATTTTCTCAGAAAATTATACCCTAGACCAGGGGTGTCAAACTCGAAACCTGGCTCGGGCCAAATAGAATCAAGATTGAGCGGGCCGCAGAATACAAATTTTATGAATAACTATATTTTCGAAATTTTATCAAAGAATACTACTTTTCTAATCATGAGTATAAATCTGGTCACTAATGACCAGCGATCTTTTGAAAAGGTTCTTCAACAAATTTAGCAACTTTAGACAAGAAGTTAAATCGAAAAAATTTGCAGAATTGTATACAGCTGATCAGAACATTGTAGCACCCATCATCCAGAAACAACTAGATTGGCCAAAACAACCTTGGAAGCCAAAATTATTAGGCTGACATAAATTAAATTCAGGAACAAAAGTGGTTAAAAAGAGACGAAAACGGTTGGTGTTGTTTTGTGAAGTAGTAAAACTTATTAAGCCGAAAGCTAAAAAATCGGGGAATTAGCTGAAATTGTTATGTTTAAGAAAGTTCATATTCAGGTGATCTCCTCACCAAATTCAGGATCTCTGGGTCTTTAAAGCGTGGCCTCCTTTTCAAATAAATCTCAATCTAAGATGTTCATATCCTATAACCTTCTAAGAGATAAATATTTTTTTTCTATTTTAGAGAGAATTTAGAAATGAAAAAATGAGAAATTTGTTAGGCTTTTTATTCACTTTGTATAGGGGGTACCCTTAGTTTTGATGGGATGGTAATAATTTTTGGTGGGGAGCATAATGGGGCTTACGCTAGTCACCATATGATCCGCCTGGCTTAATTTAAAAAGAAGATACAGGATATAGATAAAGGAATGCTACAGTGCCAAATGTAAACTCAAAAAATGTAAATTCACTATAATACTTTTGGGTCTAGCGTATAATTTTTAGAGAAAATGTCTAGAGTATTATATATCATTACAAAGGTAATTTTGTGTAGTTCATTTCGTACTCAAGACGTTTTGCGGTCAGTCTCACAGTTTTCCAGATATTTGGCAGTGTATTGAACAATTTGGCATCCAAAATTTCTTTTTGTTTTGAATGTTTGGGTTTGGGCCTTTTTTGAGCCAATTGTACTATACTATATTGCCTTTTCGCTAGTCGCTAATGCCTTCGGAGTTATAAAGATTTCAGGAACACTTCTTTTCTCGATCCGCGGTTCTCAATTTTTGGGAGCGAAAAACAGTTCCGCTGGACGAGTATAAGTTGTCACCTCGTATGTATATTTTAATTCTACCAATTACCCCGAAATTATTCGGGATTAATTCGTTGTCATTTTGGCTCTAAACGATACAATTCCCTTACCGTTTTTTTTTAAATGACGACAACATGAAAACTGAAATGATACACACTCATTCTATTGAGTTGTACTCTGCACTATACAATTTTTGAATGCATAAAAAGCAGGGTTTTACTCCTGGCATAACAGACACTTTTCTGCATCTGAAACTTTAGTTTCGAAAACTACAATATGTGTGTTTGTATGCCTTGATACCCTGGACTCCGTGTGAAGGATATGCCATTACGGATCCCGCCACCTCGCATTTCCTATAAATTTTTTGAAAACGTAAATCTAAATCTAGGTAGTTAACGAGTGTCACATTTCAAGTCTTTTATGGAATTATTTGTTTTCAGCGTATCAATTAGGTAACATAAAACTGAATCAAGACTTTTTTCGAGACGACTATCGAACAACGTGAATCGTTTGCCTGAGCTACTCTTTTCACCAATCCTTGGTCTCTGTAGAAGTTATTCACCGAATAAATCTCGGATGGTACGCCAAAATTGAAAAACTAGGTTCCCGTATTTTTTCCCTACATTTCATTCCCCTAAAGTCTATCCCGTGTCATTTTTTATATGGATTTTTTTACTCAAAACTATACGGGATGAGCAATAAAACGAAATTAGTAGTATTAAAAATGGATTTAAAAAATGCTGAATATGCAGTACAGGGGCATACAAATCCCATAGACAAGCTACGGTCTAAAAAGCGAAAATTGTTGGCTGCTGAATACAGTAAAATACAAAATACAAAAAAAAAAAAAAAGTAAAAAAAAACGAGACCGAGGCTAATTTCGGGCGCGGCCGAAATTTGGATACCCTTCGCTCCCCTCGGTCTAAAAGTTTTTTCGGGCTTACCTATGACTAGTGTTCAGTCCTCCCCGCTTCCATGCTTTTGAATTTTCTCATAAGTGCCGTGGCGAAGATTTATTGGGCGAAGCGGGACGTGGGTTTCTTATAAGAACCAAAAAGAGGGGAAAGGAGGTTGTAGGGCAGCCCTATTGCCTTCCCATCAATTTTTACGCATGTTTGTGGCATAAATTAAAACATATTTGGTTCAGATTGGTGGACAAATCAAAAAGGTTTTCTTCGAAGAACCTAATTTGGGGGTTAGGTTTATATGCCAGCCCCATGACCCCATGGTCCGATATAATTCATTTTTGCATATGTCTTGTACTATCACTAAAAATACATTTTCATGAGGTTTAGTTGAAATTTGTGTCCAAATAAAAAAGTATTTTTTAGAAGAACCTAATTTTGGGGGTCAAGTTTGTATGGCAGCCCCACGACCCCATAGTCCGATTTCACGTTTGTTATGTGGCATCAATAGAAATATAAGTTTCTGAAGTTTCATTGAATTTGGTGTGCAAAAAAAAAAGTTTTTCTTAAAAAAATTTGATTTAGGGGGCTAGGTTTGTATGGTAGCCCCATGACCACATGGTTCGACTCCATCTATTTATACATATGTTTTGTGTCATCAACAGAAACACATTTGTGTGAAGTTTGGTTGAAATCGGTGTATAAATAAAAAAAAATTCTTAGAAGAACTTAATTTGGGGAGCTAGGTTTCTATGACAGCCCCATGACCCCATGATCCGCTTTGGTCCATTTTTACATATATTTTGTGGTATTACTAGAAACACATTTGTGCGAAATTTGATTGAAATCAATGAGAAAATAAAAAAGTTTTTCTAAGAAGAACATAATTTGGGGGACTAGGTGTGTATGGCAGCCCCACGACCCCATTGTCCGATTTGGTCGATTTTTACATATATTGCGTCTTCCCAATTAAAACACATTTGTGTGAAATTTGATCGAAATTGGTGCATAAATAAAAAAGTTTTTCTCAGAAGAACCTAAATTTGGGGGGTAGGTTTGTATGGCAGCCCCACGACCCCCTTGTCGGATTGTAGCGATTCAAACATACAAACTGCCTGCAACAAAAAGAAGCATGTGTGCAAAATTTCAGCTCCATAGCTCTTAAACTGGCCGAGTAAAACGCGTCGCAACAGACAGACAGACGGACAGACGGACAGACGGACAGACGGACATCGTCCAATCGACTCAGCTCGTCACGCTGATCATATATATACATATTTTATATGGTCGGAGATGCTTCCTTCAATGCGTTACAAACTTCATGACAATGTTAATTTACCCTTTACGATTAATAAGCGAAGGGTATAAAAAAAAGCATGCAGATGCATCTCGTTAGAGACATTTTCATAAATTGAAATGAACTCCTTAAGTTTTCAAAATGCATCTTTCACAGAATTCAAAATCAATAGTAAGATTCATAAATTTACCGCCCCTTGAAATCTGCCTGACCCGGGCAGTTGCCCAGGTTGCCCATATGGCAAATCCGACCCTGTGAGGATGAATTAAACCACATAAAAATACCTTTACAATGATATAGACCTTTTTTTGGCAGATTTAACTTTTGCCAAAAATTGAGTCTCTTCGACTAAGGACACGACAGTCTTTCTTATGAGAACTTTTCAAAAGTCCTTTCCGCGGGTGATGTGTTATTAACCCCCTTATTTTGATTGAACATAAAAAAAGGACCCTAGTATTGTCCCTACCAAAAATTAGTTCAATTGGAGTTATGGTAAAAAATGATAATAATTTTCGGTCTAGGGTAAATTCTGTCAAAAAAGGCCTAGTGTATTATATATCGCTGCAAAAAATTGAAATACCTTACCTTTTGCAACAAATGGTACTTTTTCATGCTCTATTTCTTGGTGTATTAACCAAAGGAAACATAGACCCGGCCCAAAAAACCTAAAACCCTGAGTTGTTACCATATTTGGAAACAAAATCCACTCTCCCTAAGTGTATGTTACTCGGATCGCATTTTGAGAGTCCTGTGGACCTGGTGGTCTTTCCAACACTTTCTTGAAGAAGGTTAGGATCGCGATTTCTAGTCTGCTCTCAATAATTTTTATTAAAAGCATTCGTGAGTGTATTTTTCCATGTCAATGGAAGACTTCATGCATAGTTCCAATTCCCAAAACTGGGGACCTAGATATTGCGTCAAACTATCGACTGGTTGCTTCATTATCATCTTGCTCAAAACTATTAGAACGAATTGTATACAATTATATTGATGACAATTTTGGTCATTTAATATATTCTTGTCGGCATGGATTTTGCAAGAAAAAATCCACTGACACAAATCTGATTGGATTTGTCGATTTCGACACTTCGACACTTTTCGCAAGCGCCTAGAGGGCCACGTAATATATACTGATTTTTCTATGGCCTTTGATACTGTTAACGATGTTGTGCTATTAAATAAACTTCGTGGATTTAGCTTTCCTCCTTGGCTTATTTTCTGGGTGTCATCATACCTCGTTAACAGGACCTCTAAAATAATTTTTAATAACGTTATTTCTTCTGAATTTTTTTGGGGTAGGGTGCTATGAGGTCGAGATTGTTTTTTTTTTTACACTTATTCCAGTCATATACATCACACAAATATTGTTTTATTGACGTAACGAAACGTATGTAAAACGCAAAGAACAAAATGGAGGGGGTCAAACATCGTTCTTATTCTTAACAGAATAGCCTTTCTATTGGCGAACATAAGCTTTTGAGGTTAAAATCTACTTTTATGAAATTGCGTGTTGCGTCACACAAAGTATATTGTATCAGCAGTTTTTCCAAAAAAAAATCCCTTTATGCTATCTCGCCGTTAGCACACATATCACACACACATTATAAGTTGATTTTATTACCCCACTTTATACTTATTGTGTAAAATTATTACCTAATATTCAAAACAAATGGTCCTCGCAAAAATTTATGTTTATCCTTCTTTATAACTAAAAGCACAAACCGAAATGTACGAGTAAGACTGCATCAACATTAACAATTTATCACTTCTTCAAATTGAAAAATCCTTGCTCACAAATATCATGCGACATGATCTCGTGAGACTGAATGAAAAATTTACAACTTCACTAACTTTTTCGCACCAAATAAAGGACTCCCGCATCGATTTCACCATACACAAATGTAAATGGCTTACCAGAATAATTAATCCCCAAAGAAGAGTCTTTACAAAAACGTGCATGAAACACAGACTGAATGAGAGTGTGTCTGATGATAATGTACGACTCTAGAAAATAGGACAGTAGGAACAGAATGGGCCATCATGAAGTGCTTTAACCGACAAATGATACAGCCGAAGCCGTTTCGATAAAACAGCAACAGTAGGAAATGTAACGCAAGCAATACCCCATTGCAAGAAACAAGGATCCATTAGAATAAATCCAGGCACCTAATTGAGGAAGAATATATATGAAGAGCGAAAAAAAGAATGAAAGAAAATAGTCATCTTCATTCTATACAAAGAACATCCCACATACTTGCCATCTATTATGTCCTACTGTGTATGTACACAATTCTAACAGCGAGAAGGATGTGAATTCTTTTTCATCGTAACTTCGACCCCTTTTTTCCATGATAAGCAACGGAAAAGCATTGAGGAATCTCTCTGTATGTGACAACACGGTTGTCAGATATATAGAACGACTGTAGTGTAATGGTCTCTAGAGAAGATTGTATATGTGGCTTCCCTCGGGCATCCTTGGGTATTTAGAGCATATAGTTTTTTTTTATTGGCATGAAAAATTTATGTATTTGGTGGGAAGTCAATGGAATCGAGGAAATCACATGAAAAAGATGCTATCATGGTCTTGATGAAGTCGTGATTTCGAGTGCTATCAATACTCATACATATTTCATGAAAGAAATCAGTTTTCAATAAGCATTGAGTGTGATTTCTCTTTCCAGAAGTTGTAGAACATAATGTACATCACATTATTAATCAAAACGCTTTTGATTGGAAGATTTTAGACGTTTGAAAAATATCCTAGGTTAGCGGTTGGTACCTAAATTTTCATTCTGTTTGGTCGTGCACCGTGACCCATAGTTCCCGGTACCTGCTTCAAAGTTCACCATACGGTTAATCGCGTGAGCTTCGAAGCTGGGGGCTTCGCATAACCCGAACCTCGAAGGGGCTAGTTAGGGAGAACGGCCTTGGTGGAAGATGCCTACGCGCCTATACCTAACTAGTTTGTGCATTGATGACCACACGGCCCGCATCGCATTGCTGACTAGTATACTGAAGGGGCCGCCCGGATGTGAAAAGCACACTACGAGTCTGCTTTAAGCAGACGAGTATTCACAGGTCCAACGAGCCTGGGATGTGTACATCTGAATTTGTACGTAAGATGTAACCAATAGGGGGCCGAAGGAGGATAACTGCTATAGAGAAGTCTTTAGCGAATAGTGTACCTCGGGGATGGGTGTGCCCAGGGGACCATGGTCTTTGCCCATCAAGGTGTTGGCCTCGAGGTGGCTGTAGGTTGTTACCCGAGACATCGAGCTGGTGATGCAGCCCCGGGGTTGGGTTTCTGAAGGTGAGTGCATTCACTCGATGGAGAAATCCCCATCTGACAATAAGACCTTGGTAGTAAAACTCCGAAGGTCCAAACCGCCCTAAGGACCGGGAGATAAGGCCGTAACGGCTAGGTGCTCCCCTGACGGTATACCCCGTAGATGGTATCTATCTATGTGCCCTTCTTCAGCACAATTCTACTAAATTCTATTTGATGTTGGTTGGACTTACAATCCTATAAAAAAAAACAAAACTATATAAACTACCTGGCGTAGATGATAGACAGGTTTTCTCCAACTTTTTAAAGGGGAAGAGGAGCACCTGTTTCGGCCAGCATCCTCAGCAAGCTTGATTGTACGTTACCAATGTCGTGATTTATCCTTGTATTCTGTCTCAACCATGCGTCTCATCACCGTCGACTTTAGTATCCCTGCATCCTTGTTGCTCATTTTGGCAATGTTCGCTTCCATTTCACCTAACTGTAACTAACCGCTTTGTCTGTCCCATGTTCGTCTTATCGTCTTATCGCAATCTGGGTAGAAGATCTTGTAAATTCCGCGTTTTCCATGTGTTTCTCCTTGTCCTTGGTTAAGCCTAGTTTGATACCCAGTTCATATTGTCTGCTCGTAGATACCATGTCCAGATCCACATCCTTCATTATCTTCTTGATATCCTCTTGAATTCCTATTTTTCGCTTCGGCTTTTCGTTGCGTCTTAGTGTTGTCAGGTTTCCTTCCTCAATACTGGGGTTTATCTTTCTTACAAGGCTCGATACTACACGTCGATCATATCCATTGATTCTGCCTGTGTATGATGTAAGCTGCCCTGTGTTCAAACCTCTCCTTGCTCACCGGGACGGCGCATAGTCGGTGGATCATTGAGTGGAACGGTGCAATTTTCTGTGAATGAGAATGATTAGAGTTAAATGGGATGGTTCGTTGTGCGTGTGTGTTGGTTTCGATAGATATCGAAAATGTGTAAATGCTTCGCCAAAAAATCCGGCTGCCTCAATAATTTTTTGAGAAGTCTGAATATTTTGTAGCTGAAACATGTGACAGACATATCGACTAAAAATTGAAATTTTTAGTTGCAATTGAGTTGCGGAAGATATGTTCTAGAATCCTTCGTTATTAAATCGCAACGTAACGAGTCGCCATCGCAGCAATTTACATCCAAAATAAATTAGAGATAAGGTTCTGGCAGTGCTCCCACTGTCTATTTCACCTGAAAAGATAGGGTTCCCTGAGCTGGAGATTTTGGAAATTAGTCAAACTTCGGTCCGGATTTTGTTTGTGCATAAATTCCTATTTTTCGCGTGTTGTACCGAACATTGACAAATGTGCTCTTATTGGCTGCAAAATCTAGGTTGAATATGAAGTCTCGCATCCTATTCACACTTCGGTCGTAATCTTGTTCCACGACTTGACAATACAGTAGAGTCCGTCTAAATTGCATTGCAGCTCTTACAATTTCATGCACGACTGAAAGTGCTATTTATATTAATTTGTTACAACAAGAAGTAGAATCTGTCTTATGGAAATCTATGTCAATGATTTATGTTCGTCAAAACGTGAAAAAACCACATTTATGTGAACAAAACCGTGGACAGAGCGGAAAATGGGATAGACGGCCTCTACTGTAGTATTGACATTTTCTGTCAAAGCCGGAACTCACCACACACCACCACGATTTTGTTGAGATTTTGGTTATAATCTCGGTACAAAAACTATGAAAATGTATGGGAAATCTTGAAGATCTAGCCTAGATTTTGTAAAATCTTTTTACATAACGAGATGTTAACCAAAATCTCTACAAAATAAAATATTAAGGGCGTTTCTCCGCGTTTTGTTTCAGTTTTAAGTTCTATTACGGCAAAAAAGACACCTATAAAAAAACATACAGCGCCGCAAATGTGAATTTCAGGATTTTAGCTATGCGTTATGTACAACAGAGTTACTTGCGGTATTGCTTTATTCATTTGGCATTCGGCCACGTCCTTACTCCTTAGTAATGTTTACGTCACGATTTAACGGAATTGATCCCATAGTTCGTAAAAAAATATGTTCGTTATTTTTTTTTGTTATCAAATTTCCACATTTAAAGTTGAAATTTCATTTAGTTTGGATTCAGCTGTAATGAAAACAGATAATTTTCGTGTCGTGATGTAAGAAAAGGAGATAAGTCAAAAATCTCAAGAATCAATCTTGCGACCGCCATGCATTGTGTGTCAAGTACGCGAGTTTAAAATCCCGCTTAGTTAAAATCTAATCAAAATCTCGCCAATTTAATATACCGCCTTTTCAATAATCCGCTGATTCAAAATACCGTTTTTCATTATCCCGCTTTTTAATATCCCGTTTAAGTCTCGACTGGGATACCTACATAATCCCGAAAAACAAAATCTCTCCCGTTCATAATCCCGCATTTTCCAAAAAATCCCGCTTTACCTTATCCCGACATTACAAAATCCCGCCGTATCCAAATCCCGCCATTCCGAAATCCCGCTATTTCAAAATCCCGCCACCTAAAAATCCCGCTATTAAATAATAAAAAAAAATCCCGTAAAAATACCGCCAATTTTTTTTAGATATGCGTTCGACTTATCAATTGTTTACATTAGTTAATGCGCCAAGTTTCTCAAAAACTCAATTTTTTCATAGTCCTCTTTAGTTGAAAGTAACTGCTGGCTACGTCTAAAGACCTTAGCTTGCTTTTGGATGCGACCTTCGCATCGGGACTGTTCCCCTCGGTTTTTAGCTATAGGAGCAATTCTTTACCTAGTTATTCCACCAGCCGGTACATACCGATATGGCTTTTGCTTGTGATAAAGTTTAATTGTCTGTGCCAAGCCTCAACATTATTTTGAGTTTTTGTAAAATTTGCTGCAACTGCGTCAGCAATACTCCAGAACTTAGGCGGGAACCTTGGTTTTCCTGGCTTTCCCGACTTATATTGTTGGGAATTAATTATATCCCCATGGATATAATTAATTCCCAACCAATCTGATTTTTTTTTAAATCTGCATCCTCCAAACTTCATGTCAATTCGGAAAAATACATAGGTATTTTTATGCACGCGCACGCGATTTTTGAAAGAATACTTACCTTTTGTGAAGGGATATTGGAAAGCGGCTTATTGAAATGGCGGGATTTTGGATTGGCGGGATTTTGATTAGACGGGATTCTAATTGAGCGGGATTTTTAATTGGCGGGATTTTGAAATGGAGGGATATTGAATGTCGGGATTTAAAAAAATGGGAATATGATGGGCGGGATATCGTACGGGATACCTACATAATCCCGAAAAACAAAATCCCGCCCGTTCATAATCCCGCTTTTTTCAAAAAATCCCGCTTTACGTTATCCCGATATTACAAAATCCCGCCATATCAAAATCCCGCCATTCCAAAATCCCGCCATTTCAAAATCCCGCCACCTCAAAATCCCGCCACCTCAAAATCCCGCCATTCCAAAATCCCTCCATTTCAATATCCCGCTACTAAATAATAAAAAAATCCCGTCAAAATACCGCCAAATTTTTTTTATTGTTAACAAAAAAATATAGATATGCGTTCGACTTATCAATTATTTACATTAGTTTATGCGCCAAGTTTCTCGAAAAATCCGTTTTTTCATAGGCCTCTTAAGTTGAAAGTCACTGCTGGCTACGTCTAAAGGTATTTTTCCCAATTAATTCCAACCCATTTTCAAGCTAGTAACTCATAAATCATATAACTCATTGACCTCTTCTATATGTATTTTATTAACCTCTTTACGCTCTAAATTGCAAATAAATTACCTACACCTACAGTGCGATTCAATCCCGAGACCCTATGATTTGGAGACCAACGCCCTACCTACTAGACCAACCAGACTCTATGAGTGATGAAGTTTGTAATTTATACCATACATTGTTAGACATCGCATAAAAGAAATAACAAAGCTAATATCCAAAAGCAACTATGCCGTAGTTGTTTTCACTTGTAAAAGATATCTCACAAAAACAACTGTGTTGTAAAAGGTGTTCGCCAAAGAAAAACTCATCAGCCGCAAAAAGGATTCATATAAATACATTCCCGCCAAAATACTCGCATCTTGTCTCAATGATGGTGGTGGAGCAAATTTTTTTCAACGCTTATTGGCGGGGAGCTGAACGAGGGTACTATTTGCTACTATGTTCTTTTCTTGATAATTTTGAAGCTTCCAGTCTTATAGAAAATAGAAATGCGTTTTAGAACCTTATTTAGCTTTCCTTCGTATGGAACTCGTTTTTTTTCTATACGTTCTTTCATAAATTTCTTAACATTGATTTTATTTTGTTATTAACCTTATTCAAGCTCCCCGCCAAATAGCGTTGAAAAAAATTTGCTCCACCACCATCATTGAGACAAGATGCGAGTATTTTGGCGGGAATGTATTTATATGAATCCTTTTTGCGGCTGATGAGTTTTTCTTTGGCGAACACCTTTTACAACACAGTTGTTTTTGTGAGATATCATATCTTTTTGCAGTTTTCGATTTACAAAATTCGTAAATATATTATGAAGACGATATTCATTGCCCTATTGTCACGAATTTGTTTGAGAACAATAATTATAAGAATGATAAACCCCTTGCTAACCTTCGTCTCCTTGGTCTCCTTGGTAACCTTGCTCGCCTTGGTAATCTTAGTAACCATAGTACACTTGACTACTTTGGTGATCTTGCAAACCCTTAGTAACCTCGGTAACCCCGATGGCCTTGGTAGCTCTAGTAACCTCGCTAACCTTGGTATCTTTATACATAACATTAAACTTAATGATAACCCTAACTTTGACCATAACCCTGGCCTATACCTAAACCTCAAACTCAGACTCAACCTTAACCCAAACCCTATCCTTACATTTAACCCTAATAATAACGTTAACTGCGATGTAACAATAACTTTAACCCTATCCGTTACCCTAAACTTGACTTTAACCTTAGCCCTAAATTGAGTCTAAACCTTTACTTCATCTCTATCACATTCATCCTGATCTTAAATCTTAATTTTTAATGTAACCATTAAGCCTCACTGGGTACTCAATATGTGATTCAAATAACATCCATATTTCCTAAGTTCCACATTGCGCCTAAGACACATAGAGAAAGACATGTACATGTGAAAATATCCTTTTATCCCTCATCAAAGGTCCCGAAAACCTGTTGAGTCCTGAAAAGCATTGCTTTTACAACAATAAGTGATTTCATGACCAAGAATCAGGGATAGCTATGAAATTCACTATATAACTAACAGTACCTTTTTGCCTACCACAACAGGATCAAACCGGGTGGAATTACAAGAATAAATCTACATGCCAAATTTTGTTCAAATTAACTCATCAGAATTCCTTGAAAAATCGATTTTCCATATGCCATCATCACGTAACTCTGGTTTGAACACAACAGAATACACCGTCTTGACAAAACCGATTTGGTGTCCCAGCGCCATATTTAAGCTTCCACCAAACCAGCGCAGAACGGTAGCGGTACGTGTCAGAATGTATGAAATAGTTTCCGCCGCGGTACACCACGGAGTACTTGTCGATTCTTGTGGTGTGTGTGTTGTGTGTACCGCGTACCGCTACCGCGCTGATTTGGTGGAAGCTTTAGGATCATCGGGATGAATGAAACAGTGCGTATGCTCATCCAATACTAAACTAATATGTACGTACTCGTATATATGAGACGAACCAAAACAGGAACTTCGACCCGCCCCCGCTCTTGCAGACGATCTAAAACTGAAAATTTTGGATACAAAAGATTGTTCGGTCCTACCAATTATACTATACTATACTATACTATACGATTCTTTTCTAGGCTTTTTTCGGGCCTATCCCCGACTTTTGCAAAATGCTTCCTTTAAAACATATAAGAAGATTTAAGCGAGAAACTCTATGTATTTTTTCACATTTTCCGCTGTATCTTTTTTTCTACTTCACGGATCGGAGCAAACGATAGCCTATGCACACCTTCACGACAGACTCTATCAATGGGAAAAAAGACCAAATCCCGAGATGCCCTCTGCAAGGCTGTAGTCCTGTCAATGAACGACAAAAACAACGAGAACAACGAGAACAACGAGAACAAGATTTTTGAAAAAATGCGATTTTCAAACTCTTATATCTCCGGTGTTTCTTATCGTATCATCTTGAAATTTTCTACACTTCGTAAGACGGCGCGAGCGACAACGCTCACCGAATTTGAAGACTCAGGACCAACCAGGGTCCGAGCTACAGAGGTCCGAAAACCCGTACTTGTTCCGTCGTGTAAACATAGTCTTAGTCGCTTCTCACTTTTTATTTGTTCAAATTTCTTCGTTTTTCTTTGGCGTGCGGGACGCTCTCGCGTCCCTAGATGACATGTAAACGATCATTGAATTGGTTGAAAGAACTATTTCTTAGTACAAATCAGCCATTTTCATGGTAAATTTGAAATAGTAGTATTAACTTGGTTGCATAGTTAATGTTGCAATAAGTTTTCTCTGAGTGTAGCTCCTTCAAACTTCGTGTCAATTTGGAAAAATACATGTATATTTTCACTAATATTGAAATTTTATCTCACCGCCTCACTGATAAGAGAATACTAGGTAGCTTTCACTTTCCAATCTATATAGCAGTATCAATATTTTAACGGCAAATGTGATGTAGTAAGAAGGTAAGTATTCTTGTCTGCCCCGCTTTTCAATATCCCGTCACAAAAGCTAAGTATTCTTTCATAAATCGCGCGCGCGATTTTTGAAAGAATACTTACCTTTTGTGACGGGATATTGAAAAGCGGGATTTTGAATAAGCTGGTTATTGAAATGGCGGGATTTTGGATTGGCGGGATTCTAATTTAGCGGGATTTTTACTTGGCGGGATATTGAATGTCGGGATTTTAAAAAACGGGAATATGATGGGCGGGACATCGTACCCAACCCATATCGTACCCAACCCGTCTCGACTACCGAAAGACCTATTTTTCAAATTATTTCACCTGGTCCATGGGTTTCCAAGAAATAAGTATTCCCATGCGAGGATACCCATTATTTTAACGGTAAATATGGTGGCGCTTTTTAATATCCCGTCATAGAAGGTATGTATTCTTTTAAAAACGCGCGCGCGATTTATGAAAGAATATTTATCTTCTATGACGGGAAATTAAAAAGCGGTATTTTGAATTAGCCGGTTATTGAAATGGTGGGATATTAAGTCGGTGGGATTTTGATTGGACGGGATTTTGATTGGACGGGATTTCAATCAAGCGGGATTTTAAACCGGTGGGATATTGAAATGGCGGGATAATGAATGTCGGGATTTTGAAAATGGGAATACGATGGGCGGGATATGATATCCAACCCGAGTATTTCACTATCCACTAGCGGGATTTTAAAACGGCTGGGTTTTTTATTGGGCGAGATTTAGTTGTGTCGGGATAATGTAAAACGGGATTTGTATAAAGCGGGATTATAAACAGGCGGGATTTTGTTTTTCGGGATTAGATATCCTGAGGTTGTATTCATCTCATCGCTGTTGCCACTGTTGCATACTTTCCAGCCCTTTCAAGCTTCACGAATTGCGTATTAGCTTTGATGGACAGAGGACCTGTTTTTCTGCGGTTATACTGATAAAACAGCCTCCATTTGACCTCAGAAAGGTAAAAATATTTGATCGAACTGATTTAACTCATCTGAAGGTAAGGATGGGATAGCACAGCTTGGCAGATTTTATCCTATACAATCAAATGAGAATTGGAAAGCAGTGAGCAAAGCGGTGTATGCAATTCACATTTTTTAGTGTCCTTTTCTAAAAAGAAAATATTTGTTTCTCTTTTTTTGTATTGCGTTTCTACGTGAGCAGTTTTCAACGGTTTAAGAATAAGGCTCTGATGTCTTTTTAAGGTGTCTTCAGAGTTGCAGAGTTGCGGATAAACAGTAAGGGTTGTACTTTGCCTGTCTTTTTTTAAAGAAATATCTCACTTTTTAAAGTGATATTTTAGATTTTATCAGAGTTTGTGCTTAAATACTTCAATATAACCTTTGACAACTGAAGGATCACTTACAATCTCACCGACCGGTCATTTCATGACCCAATTACACACTAATGTCTAATCATAGCTACGCAATCCTTCTTGAGTGTAAGAATTGGTGTGTTTACAGTGCTGCTTGATGTCTAGAACAAAAATTCCACATTAATAGCCTTTTAATTTGGAACGAAAGTTGCCAGCACGCACATAGAATCTAGAACAAGAAAACGAATTTCGTTTCGTGCTACTTCTCTTGTCTTAAGAGTAGGATATCTTCAAGTGAAAAATAAATACACACCTCTTGAGAATTCAGGACAAGCATTTTATTTGTCAACTGGCAAAAATGTTGTGTTTGCCAACAGCTTCTGTAATAACAAAACGTTGCCTTACTGTGCTTTTGTATAAGGGTTCTATCAGGGTTGGCATGATCCTTGTCGAGAAGCCCTATTTTATGACAATCCAGGCCAATAAAGCTTGTTTCTATATATAAATCGTACAAAGGTCAAGAACACGCTTCAAGCGAGCAGACTACAAAGCAGAAAAAAACTAATATAAAACAGGTGGACGAAAATATTGTCCTTTCAACGGACGCGGACGGACCGATAAAGGCGTTTTATTTCCTCGGCAACAAATGGGTGTAATCTTAGTCATAAATACAATATTAGCGATTTGAGTTATGTATGGCTTTGTCCAATTATGATTATTATAGCCACGCTGTTCACACAGGGGCAAAATGCTTACGAATGAATGTTGGATACATATTGGACTATGCCGTGACCATAAACAAACAATTTGCTGACCATTCTCTCGTTCGATAATCCTGCAGAGCAGACATATAACAGTACAATCATATTCATTGATTTTCAAGTATGTATCAAGCAAACGACCGAGAGGGCAGTGAACGGACTGGAATTGGTTTTATCGGTCTCGGAATCAGGACATTTTAATAGACGGTTGGTGGTAGACCATGGGGCTGGGTTTGTATTCTTCCGGGGAAATTTCCGGCTGGATGGAGTATAATGGGTGAAGTACTTAAATGTATGTGGAAGCAACCTTAATTATCAAGTCAGTGACCTAGTCCGTGATCTATTCATAGGGATATTCGTAGGTGTATGGAAATAGTAGTCGTCAGGAATGTAGAATATAGTGTATAAAAAATATATATAAAAAACTCAGAGTTTTCAATAATGGAGATGGGACTAACATTAATTAGATTGAAATAGAATTGATCTAGGCATCCAGATTAATAGCGTCTTGGGGTGGCGATTGAACCTATTGAGCTACAGATCCCAAATATTTGACCTAAATTTGTCACTACGCATTTAAATATATTTTGTAAGGAGAAACCAACTGAATCGGAAGTTATTATGAGCATATAATTGACTAATCAAACAAATCCGTTTTTTTGCGGAAATGAAAAATCATAAAAATGCGCTAACCGCTATCATTTATTTTATTATTAATTGTTTATGACTGTGACTTTATTATAAAACTTAGTTAAATGGTTTTGAATTAAATTTTTCAAATGCTTAAAATGTTACATTAGCATCAGCATCATGTTGCGCCAAAATACTTTTGCTATCTACTAAGCAATTATGTTAGATAGTTTAACTCTCTGAATTTTGTATATTAGCATAAGTTGACATCACATAAATTCGACCAGCAGCAGTATCTATCGTGACTCTAAGATGAAGTAAAAAATCCGCAAAAAAAGATGAAAGGCTGCTCATAAATTTACCATCTGAGCTATACTACTGAAGATGTCAAAGACGTCGATGATTAAAACAGTAACGATTGTAGCAGTGGGTTATTAACCTATAACTTTCACTTATATAACTTAATTTTAGCCGGTAAGATTGTATCAGTGGCATAAAATATGCAAAAAAAAGTTTCGGTTGGTGATGCACGTATAGCAGAGACTTGGACTGCAGTTTTTGATCTGACGTCGATTGCTTCGATGTTGCATGTTGTAAGCCATTTATTTGCCAATCCATGTGTAAATTTTTTATACATTTTTCGATGGCAATGAAGCGAATTGGAGCAGTTTATGTGTATGTTTTTTGCAGAATTATTTTTATTGGATTTTGGAAGATGTTACACTGATTGTGTCACGTTTGATAAGATTAATGGTTTGATTGTAGTAAGCAAACTCTTTGAAATTCATTTGGGCAATTTAGGAATGTTTATATTGTATGTGCTATGATGTTCGACATTTTTTGTACCACCTGTACCATCGAAATCAGGAATAGAAATGGGAATTATAGAAATATAGTTATGTGAATGTTAGTTAGGATTGATCCCCAAATGCAATTTTTTTCATAGAAACCTACTAATCCTACATTATTTCACACCAAATTTCATTCGAATCTGTCTGGTAGTTTTGGAGGAAACGCATTACTAACATACATATACATTAGAATTGAATACATATGTACATACTTTGAAAAGATACAGTGGCTTTATGGGAAATTAAATTTCGTTCGTTTCTAAATAGAGACATATTTATGTGTGTTTATGTTAGGATTCGCAAAGAAAATATTTTTTTCTAAGAAATTCATAGTTTTGGAGGTGGGGTTTCTATGGCCGTGGTCCGATTTTGTCCGTTCTTTCATATATTTTTTGATTTCAATAGATATACACTCAAGTGAGGTTTGCCAACATTAATAAAAATTTCAGAAATAAACAATTTTGGAGACTGGTTTTGTATGGCAGCCCCACGACCTGCAACACGTTCACGTACCACACATTTCTGTAGCCTAAACGATCCCGCCAATGGCGCCGGAGCATGGGGGGGGGGGCAGCGGGGGCAACTGCAACCTCAATATTTTGACTGAGGGGCCAGTTAGTACTACATATTGCACTTGCACTATATTAAAAATTAAGTATAATTTGTTTTATATTTTTTATACATATTCAATAATTTTATAGTGGATATTTTTTCCATAATGGAGTATGGAGTAATGGAGTTCGCAGTAGCATACGTCCGTCCAGTGAATGTATACTACGAGTATGTACATGATCATTTCATTTTAATTTCTTCTTCGTCAACAAGAGCATCTCAAATTAACGACAAAGCCAACTTCTAAAATAACCGAAGAGCGAAACCATTGACCGTTGATCAACGAAAACGCATTCATTCTCCTTCTCCTCTCACAGTTATGCTTGAAATAGATTACGCGCATCAGCAGCAGCATCGGCAGAATTTCATAGCTGACAAATATGCTGAATGCCAAGCATAATATTTGGCTGCCTGGCCATGCTGAAGATTTGGATGTTCTTCGCTCACAGTTAATACCTTTGAAGGCTATGCCGCATGCCGGGAGCTTAACCTAGATGCTGCGTCGAAATCAATTTCGAATTAAATCTGATACATCGAGGTAATACGGCTAGCTAGTAACTTAAATGCTGACGCTTCCAGCCACAGCAGCATAATCATTAAGGTTGTTCACAGCTTTGCGATGTCTTAAAACATGTCTACGTTCAAGAATGATACAAAAACGTACATTAAATTATTCTGAATGTTCACAGCGAACAGGGAATTTAGATCTGCCAAGAATTCGTTTCTCGAGGAAACCGGAAAACAGCATTTGGAAAAATCGTGTAATGTTAAATTTTATATGTAAAACTATAAGTTGATAATCTTCAACACTTTGGAATTACAATGGGATCAAAATGGGTAACAAATGAAACTTAAGGCTTATTCTCATTTTAGAGACTATTCAAGGTGGGTTCTTCTGTTGTTCTCTAATATGTTTCATAATTACTTAGTATTACCAAATAATTCGTATCGTTTCATAGGACATTAAAGTGCTAGAACTAAGGACCGGTATATGGTTTTTAATATGAATTTGAGAAAAAAATCTAGCCCCCTCAATAAAAAAATCGTTCCGGCGCCACTGCGATCCCGCAATATGAAGGATCCTACACACTAAATTTAAGTTAAATTGGTTTAGTATGGTTTAGGATGAGATGAGCAAACAATAGGGAGTTTTAGCGTTGGAAATAGTACGTTAGTACGACATAATTTGACATTCCATGTAAAAACTCGCTTGCTTAAGGGCTCCATTACATAGACATATTTCTATCATAATATCCTTATAAGCCTACTCGATTCATTCGGTTTATATTTTCACACGTGCACTAAATGAAATCAAGTACATAGTATGATTATATTATAATACATATATATGACTGTGTAATGGAGCCCTAACGTATACGAAACAGTATACATATCATAATTTTGCATGTCCCAAGTAGCATGGGTGTATTTCCGTATATTTGATGTTCTGAAAACAGTCGAAATTGTCAAAATCATTTTTCGTGATTATACACCCATGCCTACTTAGACAATACAAATTCAGAAACCAAAAAAAAAAATTAAGTCAGACCTGGTTAGGTTACGTTGTTGCTTTAACCGTTGTGAAAAAGATATACGGGCTATTTATTTTAACTAATGATTTTCAAATTTCACAAAAATATTTGGAATAGTTTAAGCAAATATTCTGCGCCAATAAAGGATACACCAATTGTATTGAATTAGAAAAAATTCAATTCAATTTCAATTCAATTCGTTCTATTTGAAAGTGGTACAAGTCCATTTAGTAATGTTTTGAGATATTGAAGGGTTTGCGTTTTGATCAAATATAAAGTCATAGTAAAAATTAATTAATGAAATTGTGTTTTCATTAGAAAACACTTTGAACTTTATCTATATAAATTTGTTTGTGAAAAAAGTTTGCCAGGGAGTATAGGGGAGAAGGGGTAACAGGCCTATTTGGCATTTCTTGAATTATTTTGCAAACGATAAAAGTTACAGCATAATTATGTAAGATTGAATTAAAGCACAGATAATTTCCTTTATAATGGTGTATAACACCCATGCAAAATTATACCCTAGACCGAGAAAAAAAAACATTTTTAGGAAATTTTCAATTTTCATCTTTTTAGCTTGAAAAATGACAATAACGTAACTAATTTACGTAAAAATAGTATTTAGAGAGTTTTAGCAAGCGGTTGTGGTGTAGGAATTGACCTTGTACGTCTCGGAATAGATAGTGATAATGTTATGATTAGAGGTACGGAAATTTCGATTTAGAAATAGATGCGAATTTCGGCGAAAATTGATCATTTTTGTGAATAGAGCAAAATGTTCTGTCCTTTTTCGCGAAAAGTTAATTTTTCTCCAAAATAATTCAATTCTGGAAGATATTTGTCATCTGAGATTGATTATTGAGAATAGAGATATTCCTTAATACAGGGAGTTTGCAGAACCACTAGCACGATTTCTTAACAAACATCGAGCAAGGTGTTTAGACGGAGGTTTGATGAATGAACTTTGTTTTCTGCAATGCGATTTTTGAAGCAAAAGATTTTATCGTTGTTCGGTGAGCCCCGAAGTTTTTATAGTTCATTTCAATGTTGGGGCTCGTCAACAGGGCCGGCTTTAGGATGGGGCGAGCGGGGCGGTCGCCCCGGGCGCCAGGTTTAGGGGCGCCGAAACCAGTATTGTTAATTTAATTTATTTTTACAAATTTGTTTGTTGCTTACGAATTTTTTTTAACTGCTGAATTAGTATGAAGTAAGAATACTAATGCAGGCTACACGACCATCCATCAAGTATGAAGACAGTAAGCTTTTTTTTAACTAGAATACAGTAAACCGCAACTAGATGTGAGCTCCTAGATTTTCTAGTTGCAAAAACTAATAAAAACTGTTTTCTACCAAGAATTAATAGTACATTTATATCAGTTAAATATATTGTTTTTCTAGAGATCTATCTTTTACTTGCTGAACATCTCGTAAAATTGACCTGGTTTTATTTGCGACTCGATCAAGTTTACATTCAATCTATTTAAAAATAGTGGATACCAGTTCTATTTTTTTCAGAATCGCTAAAATGATATACTGATTTTATGCGCGAGAATCAGCCTAGTAAAATATTACTGGAAAAAAGACTTACAGAGAATGTATATAATACCATAAATTTAACGCGCATTCAAATCACAAGTTAACGGGATATTTTTATACAAACGCAGACGTGCGACAAGAATTCTATGTGCAATTTCACAAGGTTCACTCAAGGCCGCACGACACAAAATGCCACCTGTATCTTTATATAAATCAGGTAACGATTTAGTTGGGAACTCATAATATCAGATTCCCACTTCAGGAATTGACTGACTGACATATAACCTTTAATTAAGAAAAAAAGAGGTACACAATTCTAATAAGCACATTCGTTTTTGAACCATCATCATCAATATTTTATATGAGGAAAGGCAATTCTGGATTATGTTTATGCTTTTGTCTTTAAGGGCGCCGCAAACCTGACGATTTCTTGGCGGATCGATTGGGCCCACAATCGCTCTGCCACCCGTACAGCACATACATTAGGCAATTTATCGGGCAATCTGAAATTGACAGTCTCACGATCCACAATACTCAACACAAAATAGCGAAAATGATACCATTTTTGGTGATGGAAGATGGACATCCATTGCTAACTTTTGATGGAGAATGACCGCCACAACCACAGCATGAAGATCGACCACAGGTTTACGTAAAAAAATCGGCAACTGAGAACACATGATTGTCATGACAGCTTGCACTGGCAATACGTTTCACACGTCAAATCAAAAAATTGAATCCGATGGTCACAAAAACTACTTAAAAAATATAAAAGTTTATAAAGTTTTAAAACGTAAAATTATTAACTTAATGAACGTTTATGTTGGTGATTCAAAAATAAACCGGTGGTACCTACATAGTGTAACCTGTAGTAATGCAAAATAGCCAGGTTTTCGAACAAACCATTTCTAACCACGGTCGAAATTACAAAATGAAATGAATTAATGTTTTGAAAAATATGGACGACTACTATACGTAAAATCGATACTGATTGAATTCGGTACCATAAAATTCAACCGTATTTAGAATCATTACCAAGTGCGTTTTCGCAAGGACCAGAGTATGTGAACCAGGAACGCAGTAATTGGAACTGTCCATATTTTCTTAATTTTCGTCTTCTTCGTGAATTCCGCAAATGAACATAGCAAAAAAATTATTACTAATTTGAAAAATTTTAACATCGAAAAAGATGAATGGAAAAGTGCAACCTACTTAAGTGGGATTTGCTATCGTCTTCTCATTCAACATAACGAATGTTTGTGAGCTAAGATGTATGGTTCCTTATGTTTCTGCGACATGAGATTGCCTGTTTTTATTTTTGAAAGATTATAAAACTGGCAAAGTATTTTGTGGTTTGATTTAAACATTTAAAAATGAACACTATAATACCCACTATGCAATAGATCTACTACTTGCTTACACAAGACTGTTAATTGATATAGGCATACTTTTCTGTTCCCTTGAAGCAGTCAATTGATTGGGAAACATTAAATTGAAGTTAAAAACAGTTAAAAACAGATAGTTTCAATGGCGGCGGGGCAATGGAGAAAAATATTCCCAAAGAACGTTAAAGTTCAAGTTCTATTGCAATTTTTTCGTGTTTTAGAAAATATAAGGGGCGCTTCTTTCAAGTTCGCCCCGGGCGCCGTTACACCTAAAGCCGGCCCTGCTCGTCAAACCACGAGAAAGAGTCTATCTAGAAAAATGACATTCCAGAAAACAAAGTTCATTAATCGAACCTCCGACTAAACAGCTTGCTCGATGTTTGCAAGCAATCATGCTCGTGATTATGCGAATTCGTTTGCATTAATGGGAATGGAAAAAAATTCGCATCAATTCGCTAAAATGAACAATTTTCTCCCAAATTCGCATCTATTTCGTAAACATATCCGTAACTCTAACAATAAGTAATAGCAACCGACGCTGCCTTTGCATGGTGAATGTTAATCTGCATCTCACCATTAGACCTTCTCAACCTAACGTAACGACCTCTTTTCCCCATCCGTGTCGAATTCGAAATAGTCAATTACTGGAGAGAACACGACAGAGATGCAGTTTCCATGGCTGCAAGTTCTGAATAAATGTTATTTACAATTGTTTCAGCTGACTTAGGCCCGTATTTATGAACATTCCTTAACTCAAGGAGACTTTTTTGTCTCCTTTGACCAGGGTTGTGCTTTGTTCCTGATGTCACCGCCGCTATGCGAAAGTCCACAGGTCAAGGAACCTTGGGTCAATGATGCCGAAATTCAATAAATTAAATGTCATTTCCCATACTTTTTCATAGAAAAAAAAGTCTCCTTGAGTTAAGGAATGTTCATAAATACGGGCCTTAGAATCTGCCACAGGAATCGACCTTGTAGACTCTGAGCTTTCGTTTAATAAAACCAAAGGTCACGACACGACCCTGCCTGACTTAATGAAAGAGTCAATTAGGCTGCGTTCAAACGACTAGCCGTACGGCTCGGAAGCTCAAAATTTAAAAATGCATTGTCTTATATGGGGTGACGGGTCGTCCTTGCGAGCTGCAAGCACTTCGTGCTGTGAAGTGGCGGCTCGTGGTGCACGAGATGTGAAAACACGTCTCGCCAGCCATCAAACCCGACTCGCGAACCATCACGGCTCTCGGCCGTCGATTACGATTTTAATATCTTGAGCTTGCGCTCGTCGTGAACGAAGCCTGATGGTTAATTAGGTTTTCTTAGAATTTTCTTTCAAAAAACCCTTATAAAATCGATTTGTGTCCGTCCGTCCGTCTGTTCACTAACTAACTCGCGAATGGCACAACGGATCGACATGAATTTTGGTAGGTAGAATGGTTACAGTCTTTGCTCTTTGGCAACTTAAAAGTTGGTAGAGGTAGTACAAAGATAAGAGGGCGTCCCCGAAGAGCTTTTTTTATATTTTATCAGAGATGGGTGTGTGGGTATACTCAAATCAAAGGACATGACGAGTACATTTCACATCAGATAACCGTAAATACTAAGAATGTGAATGTTAGTTAAGTAGAAGGATATAACAGTAAATTTGTAAAATTTCAGTTAGTCCGTCTCGTCCCGTCCCTCGTCGGATTGTAGATCTGAGAATTTTGATGATTTCTAGAAGTACTATAGGGAATATACAGGGTGTCCGGAAACTGCCGCGTAAAGCCACCGGATTCTGATTCCTCATGTGATTTCCAGCAAAAAAGTTGTACGGAACATACTCCCAATTCTTAACCCTTTAGCTGTCACAGGCATTTGAAGATTTTTAAAGAAATCAATTTTTTGAAAGTCTTAAATAAGATGATAAATAAGTCAAAATAAGATGATTATTAGAGCCAACAAATTTACCTAAAAAATAAAACAAACCTCACTAAAATCGGATTCAAAATCAAATTTTTGTGATTTGACCCAAAAACAATCCATTCTTCCACCTCAATTTTGTCCAACTTCTGACAAGGTAAGGTGCTTGTACGATTCTTTTAAAAATAGTCGCATAGTGTTACGATCATATCTTTGTTACATCATTTTATTCTAGCTACATTATTTCTAACAGTTTTAATGCTATAAGTGCAGAAAACTAGGGTTAATTTTAGCTCAATTTTGACATTATTCGATTAAATTTTACCAAATTGCAGAACTTTAGGGGCAGTTTGAATTGAATTGAATTGTTAGAGATAGTCTCTCTCTCGATTACCGTAACTCCTAGTGGAGCATGGTGCGTTGATGACTACCTAGTCGCATTGTTAGTTTATTATTCTACGATAAGAATATTTCTTATCGTCTTCTTCTGAATTTAAACTTGCGACGCACGTGCCGAGTTTGGAAATTCGTTTCTCTATGAGTGTCTATTTCACAGAGTGGCGACCGAACTATCATGGCCACAGAGCTAGAGATAGTGGAGCTAGAATAAAATGATGTAAGGAAGATATGATGTGCCAATTTTCAAAAGAATCGTACAAGCACGCGTCACCTTGACAGAAGTTGGAGAAAATTGAGGTGGAAAAAAAGATTGTTTTGCGTCAAATCACAAAAATTGGACTTTGATGTACTGTAAAAACCAACGATTTTAGTGTGGTTTGTTTTATTTTTTAGGTAAATTTATTGGCTGTAATAATCATCTTATTTTTCTATTCTAGCTATTCAAGCTTTGGAGATATTGGGGTTTAAGTTGTACAAGAAAACGATTTTTTCAAAAATCTTCAAATGCGTGTGGCAGCTAAAGGGTTAAAAATTTGGGGTATGTTACGTGCAACTTTTTTGCTAGAAATCACCTGAGGAATTACAATCCGATGCGTTTTTGCGGCAGTTTCCGGACACCCTGTATATGCAAATTTGCATTTGAATAATTTTATCCAAACCAGAGATAGATATATAGTCTAAGAAAAATGGCATATTTGGTCGGCAGAAATCCTACATAGGAAATTTGGATTATGGTTGGGGATGGTCCCCAGATTATGTCATTAAAAGTCCCAAACGATTGGGGGTCCGCAAACTTAAAAAAAGGGGGAAAAGAGGCATTTTTTTTGTTTTTTTTTTTGGTTTTTTTTTCAAAAATGGTAAGAGATACAGAAAAATGGTCTGAGGACGAATAAAACTACATAAAATTATCTTTGCAATGATACACATTAGAGTTTAATTGAATATTTCAGCGTTGGACTAGAAAATAAATTAGAATAAATGAAAATTCATTTTAGATCTTTTTTAAAAGCTCCATAACTTTTGAAAGAATGCTAGTTCCACCGTAAAATTTTGTATAAGTATTCACAAAAAGTTAAAGATCATTTTAAGGTAAACATTGAGTCGGTCCGGTGAAGGGCCCCCATTATCCCCCCATTTGAATTTGTCAACACGGCACGTCCATAACTCCCCCAAAATTTGAGCAGAGTGCTAAATTTTGGTTTGTTGCGATTGGAGGTCATAGTCACCCCACCCACCTAAAATCAGCTCATTTGGATAGAAACTAAGGGTACCTCCCATACAAAGTGACCCAAGACAACTTTGTTCTACAGTTTAAAAAATGAGTAGTACGTAGAACAAACTCCTGTATAGGAGATACCCTTAGTTTTAATCCGAATGAGCTGATTTTTGGTGGGTGGGGTGACTATGACCTGGAGTTTTGTTCTGTATTTCTTACCATTTTTGAAATAATCGCAAAAACCCCAAAAATGCCCCATATCCCCCTTTTTTTAATGCTGCGGACCACCAATCGTTTGCGACTTTTAATGCCATAAACTGAGGACCATCCCCAACCATAATCCAAAAAAAAATTCTGATGTAGGATTTTTTCCGTTCGATGGCCATATTTTGGTTCAATTTTCTTGGACTAATAAGGAATCTAATATTTTGGTAATCACATTTCACATTGCAATTCTAGCGTTTTTCCACCTGTTTACTAAATATCTCGTTATTGGCTCAACCGATAGACATGAAATTTATTAGGAATGCATAAAATGGAAATTCTATTTGTTAAGAATATGTAGTTTTAAAGTTTGTAGGGCCTAGTCAACAGGAAGTCGACTTATTTTTATTATTCATCGGAGAGAGGTGTGTGGGTACTCATATCAAAGGACTCTTCAAAGACATTTCCCATCGGGTATTTTTTGTAATTCGGTATAACGGTAACGGAGTTAGTGCTGCTAAATTCGCTTATTGTATCTGTAACCTTTATCTTAGGATTGAGTTACGGTATTGGAACCGGAAAATCTATTTTTGGATTGGTCTAACTAAAATCGTTAGCGCCTTTGATTCTATATTTAGACCAATGCAAAACTAAATTTACTGACAGAATTAAAATTAATTTAGGCTTATTTCCAATTTTGGGTAATGACAAAGAGGATAATGTACAACAAGTATTATACGCATTAAAATTCTAAAATCGCACACTTGCAATGACTGATGGCATCTTTCAACTTTACGATTCTCGGATTGCAAATCCCAATTATATGTAGGATTTGGTCCTTGTCGGACACAAATGGTGATAGCAGGGCACGGGCCCTCGGAGGCATAGGAATGTCGCCTTTAGCCACAACCTCAAGTTTTCCAGCTTTTGATGGCAAATTTGAACAAATTTGTGACTGGTTAAGTCGAGGAACCGATTGGGACATCGAAGAATTTTGATATCACCCTGTCGCAGTGTGTACTGCGACTCATTTTGCTGAAACCACCTACATAGTTCGAGGTTTTTTTCAATCAATGCAATATGGTATGAAGGGGCATTCGACAATACTACCTTCGAGGCAATTCAAAGAGGGCTAAGATATAGGATGGTAGAAAATACGACTGTTGGATGGATCAGTAGCATGCTCTTCTCAAGATAAGTCGTCTGCTAAATAAATGAACAATCTCTTTTTGCTAAGGTCACAAGAGGATGCCCACAAGGGGGTGTACTCTAGCCACTCCTGTGGTGCCTGGTTGCTGACGATCTTTTGTGCAAGCTATCATCCAATGGCTTCTCAGTACAGGGATACGCCGACGATGTGGTCATGGTGGTTAAGGTTTGTTTGAGGAAATACTACCAGATTTACTCTACTCTCACTAAATATAGTACAAGCATGGTGTGATGGAAACGGGCTCCGAGTGAACCCATCCAAAGCGATAATCATACCCTTCTCCAGAAACAGAAATCCGGCTGAGCTCAGAAGCCCGATTATGTACAACACCCCTCTACCAATTGGGAGTCAAGTCAAATATCTTGGAGTTATCCTTGACAGCAAACTCTACTGGAATAAGCATGTCGAGGCGGGCGGCGGAACAAGCCACCAGAGCCATTTGGATTTGCAAAAAATACGTAGGGAAAACCTGGGGTTTGAAACCATCCATTATGATCTGGATATACAAAGCAATAGTTAGACCAACTTTAAACTATGGTGCTGTGGTCTGGTGGAAGGGAGTCCTGACTACGGAGGGTAAGTCTGCTCTAGGTAAGGTACAGAGACTCATGTCTCATTATCACCGGTGCACTCCGATCTTGCCCCAGCAGTGCTCTAGAAGTTCTACTAGATCTACACCCAATTGAAATCCACCTCGAGACACAGGCAAAACTAGCAATGGTACGACTCATTGCAAATGATGCCAGTCTGGAGCTCACTAAGGGGCAGCTCAGAACCTGCGCCGATATCTGCCTACGAGACAACTACGTAAATAAACGTACAGCCATCTTCTCAGACAGCCAGGCTATTAAATCAGACTTGTTCAATGCTGCCTGAAGGCGTTGAAGAAACTAGGCGAAAACAACAGCCTAACACTTTTCTGGGTTCCAGGTCATATGGGCATCGCAGGGAACGAACAGGCTGATGAGCTGCGTCATCCCCCTTCTGCGGACCTGAACCCTTCAGCAGCATCTCTTCATGTTTAGTAAAGAGAACATTCAGAGACTAGGAACGACTCAATGGATAAACTGATCACTTGGATAAACTACCTGGGCTTAGACAATCGAAAATGTTTATAGCAGGGCATATAAGAACGGCTGAGCTGCTGCAGTTAAGCAGAGCTAAACTACGTATGATCTGTGGCATTCTCACAGGTCACTCCTGTCTGAAATCACATTTACGATCAATAAGGATTGTGCAAGATGCGAGCTGTCGATTCTGTGAATAAGATGACGAAACCTCTTTCCACGTCTTATGCGAGTGCGATGCACTGGCCCAGCGTCACTGGTCTCACCTCGGAGTGGCCTTTCCAGATACGGACGACATAGCTTCGACATCTACATATAAGCGACCTCAATTCGTTTCTCAGCACGATCAACCTTGATCGTCAGGCATAGTCCTGCCCATATGCGACTAGGGCGATATCACAATAGGCCCATTGGCTTCAGTGCTGAGAAACCCTTCGGGTTCAAGCCCCTCTACAATCTACAATATGGTTCCACGCTGAAGAGCTGATGTATTCCGATGAATATGGAAGGGAAGGCGAAAATCTGACTCTAATGAAGGTTATCACGCTTTAAGCCATCATATCCATAAACACGATGTTCAATGGTCCACTGACCCATCTTACCTTACCTCTTAAGTTAAAACCAAGGAATGCTAACCGCGCTGTTATCGTTTCTAGATAACCATCGTCGGTACCGAATAGAAATTGAAGTGGATCTGCTGGAACGATTTTAAGACAACTTCCGAAAACGGCTCCAAAAGCTTACCAATGAAAATGGGCACCATTCCTTTTTCAAAAGAATATAATTTTTTAAATTCCGCAACTGCCCGGAGTATATTAGTGGCAAAAAATTGTGCAGCATGAATTTCGGACATTTTAAAAATCGCCAGAGCCCCTTGTGCCACCCTGTATTGTAGGTGTATTTCGATTTATTTTTCTTAGACTAGTTCGAGAATATAACAACATAATCTGGTAACATTATACGAATAAATACGCAAATTTCTCATCAATCACACTGTCACATTGGCAACCATTCCAAAATGAATAGATATACTTATCAGGTGTGTACGTAGACTGATAGTATCAATCTACCTCACGCACATTTAGGAGGATGATTTTTGTACCACACAACAATAGCCAAAAATTCTTTTGTTGCTGATGTGTAGCCGAGCATCGAACATTATCATCAATTTCGCAAAATACCTGCTTGATCATTGAAGCATGACACAAAATCAATTATGGACATTTCCGGATTGTCGTCTCTATCGCAGATCGATGACATTTTTGATTGCTCCACATTGATATTATACAGGGGGGTATACTTATACGATTCTGTTCTCTGAATAGCACAGAAAGAATGTACCTATATAACACATACAAGACACGTACCTATGTAATATGAAAGAAGATACGTTGGAAGCTGTTTTTCCAAGCGTCTTGAATCTTAGTGGGTGATAGAATCTGATTGCTATAAGTTTCTTACGTACTATGGATGGTTATATGAGAACCCGATCATGGTAGCACACCTCGATATGTCCACTATCTATATAGTAATGAAATTCTATATCAAAGTAATCTAAACATGAATATTATCTAGGATGAAAAATTACGGTCATGACCTTGTACCTCATAAGCTCATTTGATTGAGAAGCGATGGATAAAGTTTTAATTAAAAATACAACTTTACGCTTTTAATTAATTTCTGTGGTTTAAGCATCTAATTTTTATATTTTACTAAAATATATTCCATTAATAATAATAATCTCTACGACTCCATTCTCCTATTGATTTTAGGATTCTTTCCTCCTAATGAATAATTCAACAATTTAAAATTACTCTATTCTTTATTTACAGAGCTCCTTGTGAAACACTCGTCGTCGTCGTGGTCGTCATCGGAGAACTGACTAACTGAATTCGACCGTTTCGAAAAGTATTCCTTGTGGGTTTTGCCGTTTAATTTAATCAGCCAAAATTTTCGGCATAAAAATGGATACGAATTCCGTGAGCCCTCTACCGCCGCCCGAAGCTCCACTCGCTATGATGGAAGTCGAAAAGACTCCACCCGGAAGTCCTTCGGCCAACGATATGCCTCCACCACCAGACGAAAAGTAAGTTTTGTGCGTGTTTCACAGTATTCTCGGGTATGGTTGGTTTACTTTTCAGCGTTTCTAAATATTTGAAGTGATAGGCATCCTGCGTTTCGTATATATTTGGTAAATTGAGGGATGCTCATGGAAAATTTTGATGTGTACTCATGGATGGTTTTGTGGATAGGGCTCCAAGTGGTCGTGTCTATTAATAAGATAAATAATTGGGATTGGTCAATTTTATTGAATTTCGAGGAGAGATTTTAGACTTATTAGAAATTGTTAAAATACAAAAAAAAATTGTGGCTGGGAGACATTTTCTGTTCACCCTACGTTAGGCCTTTGCATAGTTTGATGATAATACTGATGTGTTCGTCGAGTTTTATAGTAGGCAACGAATTTATCAAATCACTTGTGGGCGAATGAATATACATATCCGATAAATAAAGGCATTCTACCATACTTAATATGTTTACGCAGTATCTATGGTTATTCGCATATGATATTGCAGATTTTAATCTGGAAAATCCAAGCAGACATGGTGTCTCGTACACTGTCAGGTTTCCTGTTTAAATCGGATGTGGACAATTTTCAGTTTAGATTAATCAAAGATGCTAAAAGTGAACTAGTTGTGGTTGCCCATTGCCGTAACATTAACCAGTTGCTCGTTTACAGTCGGCAGAAGTGTGTGTCATTTTGTTCTTTTGTTTCATGTACATTTGTGTGACTCTTAAAACAATTTACTTTAATTAAATAGAATCTGTAATGCTGATAATAAGATTGTTGTAGTTGTTCAATTCGCAGTTGCAATTACGATATGTTTTTGATAAGACTGAGACATATGGAAGTGATACGAAAGAACTGCGTATAGTTAAAAATAAATTCACCAGCTACCTAAAAAAAATGAGGGGGAAACTGCAACTTTTTGAACTTATCAGTAATTTGCTGAAACCGAAAGGAGAATTTTTCATTCATGATATGCAGGTTCTTTAGCTTTTGTCTAGGATATAGTTGTGCTAGTTGGAGTGATCTGAACATAATCACTATTCCTCTTACATCTTATTACATTTCTTGCAGATTCTTTTTTCTAGGCAGCGGGTACATAGGCCGTGTTTTTTAATTAGCTAACCTACACTATCCGGGGTAATTTTCATACAAACGCTAACCTGTGACTTTATTCAGGTTAGAAATTATATTGCTATCCAGATTTAATGAGCTTTCCAAAACTCGCCTAAATGTATGCAATCCCAATTATTTTCTAGTACGTTTTCCAATGACTAGCAAAAATTAAATTTTGAAATGAAAAGCTCTAAGGTATAGTTTACATGCAACACAGAAGTGTGTGCAAAAAATATAGTTTTTGTTTGTAAATCAGTGGCGGATTTACACATTTGCCGCTAGTAGGCTGTTGACATTTTGCCGCCCCTACCAAGCTCTACGAGAGGGGCGTCAAGCTCAAAACCTGGTTTGGGCCAAAAATATCACTGTCTTTCAGTTTGAGCGGGGCGCAGGATCAAAAATACGGAAACGTCTACAAAAATTTACGAGTATTTTACAAATTTGATTACACAAATATTTCTTTTAAAATATGGCTATAAATCTGAGACGCTAACGACCTCGGAATCGTTGAAAAATGAAATTTTTCGACAAAGTACTTCAATCGAATTAAAAAATTTTAAACAAGAAATTAAAAGGCCAAAATTTGTTTGATCCGTCAGTAACAACTTTTTTTGTTAGGCAGAAAACATAAGTGAACTTAGGACAGAAAGGTGGTTATACATAAGCAAAAATTAGTTTGTGATGTGGTGTGAAACAAACGCATCCACCGCAGTAAAACTTGGCAAAAAATCGGATACTTGGAATGAAATTGCAATGTATACGAAATTTACTATTTTCTCACCAAAGGATCGGGGTATTTTGTTTAACCCTTTCCCGGACAGAACGTCTATAGACGTCCAATTTTGAGCATTTGACATACATACAAATCGTGTCAAATTTTGGCGTTGTGTCCGGCAATGAGTTAAATAAATATTTGTCCAAGATACTATTGTCCCATAATCTGAAAGCTTGCGAACTAATTATGTTGCAAACGTAGCAAATGACTATCGGTTTCGGCAGAGCCAATACCATTTTTCTGAACCGAATCTCGGGACAAAACCACTTCACCAAGGAGATATTTTGCTGGACAAAATGGCTGCCCTAAACAAATATACAAATTAAAATATATATTTTAATCTTACATAAAAATATGTTCCCAGTGGTTGAAAACCGATTGATTTCGCCGTTCATTTTCAAAAATCACCGAAAATTGTTCCCAGTGCATACTATTCGTGATTTCATATGACAACAAACATTATTATTATTTTGCCTATAAATCGTTAAAAAAAATGCGCTGGTCACTTCATACTGTCCGCCCAAATAAGATTTTGGGAAAATTAAGAAAAGTCGTAACACACCAAACTGGACAATTTTTTTCGGGTGTCAGTTAAAATATCGGAGTGAGCCGAAATGTGCCAAATAGGGGAATCAAGTTTAAGACCTGGGTTTTTACACATTTTCATTGGAAAAAAGCTATTTTTAAATTTTGGCCCAAATCCCATGTTTTAGTGCACTCTGAACATACTATTAGCTACCTACTTTACAAGCTTTTGAAAATTTTTAGACATGAGCTCAACATTCCATTTCTTTCGTTTTGACGCATTTTCGCTGATGATTTTGAATTTTTTTATTGGGACAGAATAGCTCACCTTCCATACAAATTTTACAAACATATTAACAAGAACAACTCCGACTGCAATGACAAAACTTCAAATCCGGATTTGAAACTACAATTTCAAATACTTTTCTATCAACGTCACTTCTAAAATACAGTTTTAAATTTCATGTTCATTGTTTGATCCAGTCAAAAGATAATGCAGGGAACACATGCTTAAGGCGATGCCCTATTGTGAAACGCCCTTACCAAATATTAGATTTGCTATTTTTCCGGTTTGGATTAAGTTATTCGAATGGAAATTTGCAGACATATTCCTCATGTAATTTTCTAAGAACCCTCATAAAAATTTTCAAATCTGCAGATCTAAGAGAGGCTACACACGCACAAATTGAAATTTCAAAAATTTACTGTTATTTACGTTTTTTTTTTCCAAAATGTGAACAGACTGAGTATTTAACGTACATCAGCTCATAACTGTTTAGAAAAACCCAGGTGATATCGTAAGCTTAACTTCAAACGCCCATAACTTCATTACCGTTACCTTAAACTGGAAAAAAGTAACAGATATAAATCAAATCAAAGGACTCGATGAGTGCGAGTCCTTTGATTTGATTATCCATACGTCCATCTCCGATAAGAAATAAAAAAGTCACCTCTTCGGAACACCCTGTTATCTTTGTCCTACCAACTTCTAAGGTGTTCGTGCCGAACACTGTTAACATTCTACACATTCCTACCAAATTCTAAGTGAGCTGGCGGATGGACAGACGGACGGACCAAATCGGTTTCATAAGGGTTTTTTCGAAAAAAAAATTAAAAAAAAACCCTACAAAAGAGCTTTGTTGCGAAGCAAATTATAAGAGGTATTTTCGCTTTTCGTCTTTAATAATAAATCGTTTCGTTGTTTGAAGCTCCGAGATAACGGTGACAAATAGTTCTTCACTTAAGTGTCTCACAAACACACTTCACGAGAAGAATTTGTTATTTGCTCCAAATTTGCCGCCCCGCAAAATCTGCCGCCCTAGGCTCCAGCCTACTCAGCCTACTGGTAAATCCGCCACTGTTGTAAATTCATGTTAAAAATGTTGTTCGTCGAATTCTTTTTCTAACAAAATTATGATTCCTACATAAAAATATGTTTTCATTAAAAAAATTACATGTTAACTTTTGCGTTTGTAAAGTGAAAACGGGGCTTTAATATTTTTGAGCAATGTTTTGAAATTAATGGCAATGCTTCGTGACAATTTGAAATTTAACCTGGATGCTACCCTCGATAGTTTTTTTTTGCGCGTCTGGGTTAGCAAACCTGCCCTCGATGTAAAAAAACACGGCCATACTTGATCAGAAATCAGCCTCTAATGTGAGCGTACTATTTTGTTTATCGTATTCAAACTATTTCGAATCGTTAGCTGACCCTTTTCTCCAGTAGCTCTGCGCTCTCTCCCTTTGTAGGGGTGCCCGAAAGATTGCATCGATGTTGGCGATTTATATGGATCGAGGGTCCTAATTGAGTGTATTCACACTACGCTCAGTACATTTTGCCGATTTATACATATATAGCACTCACTGTTTGTGATACGTAGCGCAGTGTCCTCTACTTAGCGCAAAATTTCTACGCTTCCCAACGAAGTAGCCATATATCGGAGTAGATGGCGGGAAAACGAGTTTGAAATATATTATTGAAATAATGTAACGCAGATTATGCTCATCTTTCTATGATTTTTGTGATAATAGTGAATGTCGTTTGACATTAGTGTTACATTGCATTATGTGCCCCCTGGTGGAGGAAAAAATAAATAGAATACGCTGCAAAATCCGGTCCGTGAATGCACTCATTGTTTTCCTGTCGTACGTGACACATTTTTGTTGTTGGCCATAGTCAGATATGCTACTGCTAGTGGGCAGATCTTTATAGCTTAGGCCAGTAGTCACCTTTATAAGCCAAATGTGCCAAATTTAGGAATGTACTCATCAGTGTTCATTAACGAGCCAAATTGCTTGTATACAGGGTGTCCGGAAACGCACCGGATTGTGATTCCTGATGTCCAGCAAAAAAAGATGTATGGAACATACCCCCTTAGCTTAACCCTTTAGCTGCCACAGGCATTTGAAGATTTTTGAAAAAATAATTTTCTTGTACGACTAAAACTTCAATATCTCAAAAGTTGGACTAGCTAGAATAGCAGCATTAGATGATTATTACAGCCAACAAATTTACCTAAAAAATAAAACTAACCGCACTAAAATCGGATAAGAGGTATGGTTTATACAGAACTTAAAAAAAAATTGTGATTTGACCCAAAAACAATATGTTTTTCCATCTCAATTTTCTCCAACTTCTGCCAAGGTGAGGTGCTCGTACGATTCTTACAATTTCTACCGCAGCCCTATGACGTGTACCGTTTCCATCTGTTCCTCGATGCGTTGAGGCTAATCCGGGAACACACTTGGATGAATTTTAGTTAAGATTCAAAAGGAAAAAAGTTTTTCTTACAACAACCTAATATTTAGGGGTTGGTTTGTATGACAGCCCTATGACGTAATGTTCCGATTTCATCCATTCCTAGATATGTTTCGAGGCTTTATTAGGAACACATTTGGGCGAAGTTTGGCACATAAAGAAAAAAGTTGTTCTTAAAAGATCCTAATTTTCAGGGGCAGCCCCATGACGCCATGGTCCGATTCCATTCGTTCCGACATGTATACAGCGTACACTAAAAAGAAATGTGTATACAAAATTTCAGCCCGATAGCTTCAAAACTAAGGCACTAGTTTGCGTTGCAACAGACGGACAGACAGACAGGCAGACAGACGGACAACGCTCAATCGATTTCACTCGTCACACTGATCAATATTATAATATACTTGGTGCTTCCAATAATTATTATATATACTTGGTACTTCAAACTTCATGACAATATACCCTTTCGCATAGTGACGGGTATAAAAATCATTGTGCAATTTCATACAATTGCGTTACCAAGCAAAATATGGCATAACTATGCAAAATAAATAAAAATTCAATTCAATACAATGTAAAAGCTTCTTGAAAATGAAAAGCATATAATATAAATGATCAGGATCGCTCCCTGATTCGAATAAGCCATATCCGTCTGCCTGTCAATTCCGATGATAACTACCGAAATAAAGAAGCTAGCGATTTGAAATTTTGATCAGGTTTGTCTTGAAAAAAGGTTGGACGGTATTGAAAATGGGTCAAATCGAACTTCCTATACAAATGATAGTTTAATTCGGCGATAGTTTTCGAAAGAAAATCGCTAGCGACGACGAAACTTTGATGGTTAATTATGCTATATACTTGGAGATGATGAAGTAGGTCTTACTACCCCTACCCATGCCTACCCTAAAAAGCTATATTTAGCCATATTTTTTGATAGAATGAAAATTTGTGTCAAATGGTTGGATATCTTTATAAAATATTATAAAGTGTGATAGATCGGAAAAATCCACCCCTTCCTACCCTTCAAAAAACTTCAAATTGATTATTTTAGGTTTTGTGTGGCTTCTAGGTCTGTACACGGTTGTAGGGTGTACACTCATCTTGCTATTCGCACGATTAGAACTGTATTCAGGACGTTTTTTCCGGTTGGACCAGGCCTGTGAAATCTTCGAAAGAAGTAAGCAGTCCAATTTCATGCGCCCAACTATGTAGTAGGCGGACCACGCGGTACGGTCACTCAGGCCACTAACTCGACCCATTGTACCCTTCCGTTGCGCGTTGGCGCTGTTTTGTCTGCGATTGATGCAGGATTTCGCGAAGCGTAGCACATTCCTAAGAGGTAGTGAGAAAGTTTCGCTCGCGTCGATGAAGAAGATACCTCATCCTTGACATTGAAAAGGCAGGACAGCTGTATATGAAATGCAATGCTGTTTGTGGCCACACATAGCCGATAGAACTATCTTAAGTTTGTTTAGGTGGTTATTTAGAGAGCAATGACCTGTCATTAGATCTGTGAGGGTCTTTATGTCCCATTTCCTAAGATTGAGCAGGAAGAACGCCACATGTCGCATGGGTGTGGCGATAAAGGCTTTAGTCTGTCGGCAGGAATCTATCTTCTTCCAGATTTCGGCATGGATTGCAGCTGACTCCCTTTTTAGGGTAAGCTTGATCACGGATGCCGAAAGCTGGCTCCGGACCTAGCATGTGTTAGCTGGATCCTTGTCGGGCGAGTTCATCTGCCATCTCGTTCCCGGGTGATGTTTGGGTGTCCGGACACCCTTACCAGCTGTAGCCCGTTTAGTCTTCCCAGCCTTAGAAGCGCTTGATGACAATTCTATACCAGCTGGCTTGATATTTCTGAAGAACCTAGCGCTTGTAAGACATAGCTTGGCTGTCAGAACAGATTCGAATGTTGCGCCCCCCCAGTTGAACCGCATACATTCATGGGTTGCCACTATAATGGCGTAAATTTCTGCTTGAAAGGTCGATGTGATGGTCCCAATTACAGCTCAATTCTTGGTTAAGCCGAAAAGATCCCCGAACCAGCCCTGCTATCCATCACTGATCCATCAGTAAAGATAATTATGTCATCTCCAACGAGTGGCTTTCGAAGGACCCTTCTTCTCTGTCAGTGGGGATTCCTTGGTATGTCTTACCGAACACGTATTTTGAATTTATCCTGTCCGAAGGCATCAGAGCCTGAGGATCTTTTTGAAATGATTTCATTATTGACGCATGATAGAGGAATGTTGTTATCTTCCAGGTGTCCTTGTTTACAAGACGGTAAGCGTCGACCATTGCCCTCCTCTTCACTTCCACATCAAGTGGTGGTCAGCAGCTTCTTGCTGACGCCTACGCTTACTCTAGGCCGCCAAACAATGAAAGCGTAGATTCTGGAAAGTGATAAAAGTAGTAACAACTTGATTTATTCTCGTAGTCATGGCTTTGGAAAGATACACGGAAAACGCGAAAATTTTCCATTTAAGCTCGATTTATTCCGTTGAGGGTCCTTGAAACAGGAAACAAACACCGGATATGTAATGTACTCGACGTCCCCTTTGATATGGTACCCCGCATGCCGTCAAGGATTAAAGAGTATCCTTTTTTGTCCTTTTTGGGACCTTTCCGATCAAAATTTTGTTTAGCAAAATCAGTTGTAGATTCCTGGGAGCCCACTGATTCAAAAACAACAAAAATTAGCCTTACTCTATTTTTTTCTATTTGAAATGCTAATATGACTGCACTAATAGCATGATGCGTAATATGATGGAAGTATAAATCCAGTGTACCCGTTATGGTAAAAGCCCCCAAAGACTTGCCTATTGCAGTTCTGCAGCACTAGAGCAGCCTGCATGCTTTATGGCATTCTCATTGAATATTAAGTTTCCACGTAAGTTCGGGTCCAAGTGCGCTCTTAGATATTTGTAGGAAATAGATGAAGTTGGACACCGTTTAGCGTTCAGGAGGTACAAAGGAGCAATGGACTGCTTATTGCCTCATTCACACCCTCGTAGTTTATATTAATAAATATAATTCTTATATGTATATTTATATTCATTTTATAGGTTGTATGGTTATTGGCGAAGCGAAAACGAAAATTGTCAATGTTTGAAACACTTTTTTAATAAAATACTTACAACAGAGTTAAAATTGTATTGTATTTTTCAGCTTCTGGGACAAAATAATGTAAGTTCCTTAGAGAGAACTGTCTGAAATTCGTTGCTATTTGCCGATTTCCAATATATGCTATTCGCCTTATAGAATAGTCTTTGGATTTGTTTGTTAGGGAATGTTAGTGCCTCCTTATAAATGATAGTGTGTAGTAACTTTTCCAGTTGCAATCCTTTACCTACTATTTGTTACTTTATAGTCATCTTGTATATATATAATGCATATCATAACTCTCATCATAACTATTACAATATTTAATCATTTCATAAGTAAATTTAAATGAAAATTTAATAACTGCATTCAGGAGTTAAGCTGGCGCTTTCTGATTGGATAATATTCAAGTTTAAACTAAATAGGCTTGAAAGTAACTGAAGATTCTTCAGCAACGCAATATTTCCTTAATATGTTAGAAACCTTTGGTTTCACATGTAAGTTGCTTGCTAGCCCTTTTTAAATTTCTCAAAGAAAAGTTGGCAAAATTTAAATATAAAAAATCAATTGGAAGATCAAAAGAAGAAGTCACTATACTACCACTATACTAATTAAATAATTAATTTAATTACATCAGGTTTAAAAAAATGCCTTTAAATATGCAAATACAACTTGTTACTTATATTCGAGAAAATGAAAACCATTTGAAATTTAATCATCGATTCATCTCATTTTGAGTCTGGTGCGAAATCTACACCAAAATACAAAACTACCTGTTCAAAATTCATCAATACAAAATTAAAACTTCTTTTTAAATAATTAAAGCGGAAATGATTTTTGAAGCCATGTTTTAGTTCTAATTCATTAATAATAATAATTTACTACAAGGATTTCGTTCCAGACCGCTCAGTTTTGCTATTTTTTATAGAGCTAATTTAAAATAAAAATTATAAAGTTTTAGTATATTCGCAAAGGATTGCTTTGAACCAATTAATTCCAGTTAAATAATTTTATTAATATCTATAGACGAACTACTGATTAATATAAAAGGACTTAGCCATTTAACAAAACCAAAGCCGATTGCGGCTAAGCGTTTAAATACTTTTTGCTGAAATAATCCTTAAATGCATGCGGTTATTTAAAGTTAGGCAAGTTTAGCTTGTTCCAATTTATTAATTTGACTAATTTTTCATATAGGGTAAGAATAATAATTCCAAAAATCTTTTTATTGATCATGAAAATGAATACACAATGATGATGAAGAAAAAAGAAGAAAAAAATTAATTTTTAGGGACAACCGAAGGTATGTAAGTTTAAACAAGTTCAAATATAATTTTATTTATTAAAATCGCCATACACCATTCAATACATCGTACAAATTCGAGCTTTCTTGGCCCTCCTCCGCGTAAGCTCACTTATTCAGGTCAGGGAATATTAGAATAATAACCTAGTAACTCTAATAAAACCCATAAGACCCTGTAGTCCAAAAGCACCGCCACGCCGGCTGCCGCCCATCCCATTTAACAATTTTGCTCTAGAAGAATGCTGGTTCTGGTAGGACATGTAAATTCTTGAAATTTAACTTTTCAAGAGTACTAAAAGAGTTAAATTCTCCCTTTATTTGGTCCTTCTCATAGGTGCAAATCTCTTGTAAGAGTCTCATATCATCAAGGTATTGTACACTTGTTATGAGCCGCAAGCTCTTCTAATAAGTGCAGTGAGAAATACTACTGCTACTACTAAGTTGCCTTAACCCCTTGTGGGGCATAGCACGTCTACTACACCTACTCGCCATCGCGTACGGTTTCTGGCCATGTAACGTATTTGACTCCAGTTCTTTCTCAAAGACGTACATTCCTTATCCACAGATCTGCGCCATGTGATTTTAGGGCTACCCCTTGCCAGACTGCTTTGCCAGAGTTTGGTTAATGCGGCGAATGACGTCTTGATCTGTGCCACCATCAATAGCAACAGTGCTACCTAAATAGACAAATTCGTCTACCTGTTCAACAAGTTGATGGGGAGAGTGGGATTCCCAGTCAGGCTAAGGATTTTGGTCTTGCTGGTATTAATCTTTAGCCCGACAACCTTTGCCTTTCTCTCAAGATCCAGAGCCATTTCACTCAGATCCATGATCTTATGCGAGAGTAGACAAATGTCATCAGCATAGTCCAAATGTTGTAGGTGGGATTTCAGAGTCCACTGGATGCCATGGTTACGTTCTTCTGGCAAAGCTACATGGAGCACATTATCAATCACCAAAAGAAACAGGATGGGTAATAGGATGCAACCCTGCCTGACACCGCTATGAACTTCGAAACCCTCAGACACCTTACCTTTATGGAGTACGCGACATTTTGCATCGACCTATGTTGCCCTAATTATAGCCACTATTTTCTCTGGAACACCCCTCTTGCGCAAGGCCGCTCAGATACATTCTCGGTTCACACTGTCGAAAGCCTTCACAAAATCAACAAAGAGCATGTGCAACGGAGATCTATATTCCACGCATTGCTCAATTACAATCCGGAAGGTGTTGTTGTGGTCCACGCAAGAAAACCCAGATCGAAACCCAGCCTGCTCTTCATCAATGTTGCTTTCTAAGTGGAGCTTGATTCTCCCCAAGATTATCCTAGCTATTATTTTGGCACAGCAGGAAGCACATAAATACCCCTCCAATTATTGCATTCTGTAAGACTGCCCTTTTTTGGAAGTTTGACAATCAAACCATCCTTCCATTCAGTGGGAAAAGATTCTATATCCCATACGCTCTACCAATAAGAAGGTGCAACAACTCCGCTGTTAAGCCAGGTGTTGCTTGGTAAAGTTCGGCTGGAATTCCGTCGAGCCCAGCAGGCTTGCCACGTTTTAGTGCAATAATTGCGTCCACAATTTCTTGTTTCGTTGGGGGAGTTGATCGTTTGCGTTTTGACGGGAAGCTAAATTATCAATATGAGGGGGGACTTCGCCATCAGTCACTCGATTTAAAACTGAAGCGAAGGGCTCTTTCCATTGCCTCAACTGATTGTCGGTATGGATAAGTATCCTTCCATCACTATCTTTCACCGGGTGTTGATAGGAGCTACGGCCACCTTTACACTCCTTGATGACATTGTAAACGGTATTTAAATCATTATTCCGTGCAGCCTCCTCTGCCGTAGCAAGAAGAGATATGAGCGAGAGAGAGATAGTATAGACTCTTTTGTCACGGCGTACACTACGTCGGACTTCGCGAGCTTTCAAACGGTACAGGAGCTCAATGTTGTTACGATTCTCGTCTGTTGCTGACGCTAGACCCACCCTAAGCTCTTTCCGTTGGACAATCCTGCCATGTTGCGTCCGACATCCAAGGCTTTGGCCGAGAGGCCGGATTTGACCCAAGAACGGTCTCAGCGCTCTCCAGGTACGCATTTTTTATTACATCCCAGTGAGCATTTAGGTCATCAACTGGGTGACTAATACAAGGATATTTTCTGCGCAAGGTGATCGTTAAACTGTTGAGCTACAGCTGGATGTTTTAATTTACAATAACACCGTGGTACGAGTAGGAGAAAAATATTCCCAACTATTCAACCATCTAGTTTCGCTCAGCCCGAAGATGTTGAGTTTATATCGTCGAAACTCACTCTCTATTTGAAGAAATCGTGCGTTTTGTGGGCCCTCTGAACCATTGTCCAAAAGAGTACACACGTTCCAGAATCCAATCTTTGTCATTGTGCGAAAGCCAAAAGTCGTAACCGGTAAGTCAGTCCTAATCCGAGGCCTAGTAGACGTTTCGTTAGCATAATTAATTTTCAGATGCGCAAGTTGCTGGCATACACATCCTATCCTTTTAGTCGCCTTATACGACAAGCCAGGAACACTGAAACACGGGAAAGTGGAGGACATAGGAATTGGCTTGAGCCGTTCAACCTATGAGCCCTAGACTATACAATATGTATTGCATTTTTTCCTAAGTCCGACTCGATGACTTGTCATAAAGGAGGAGTGATATCTAGTGTATGTTTTCGAATTATCATTTTTTTTCGCCTTAATAAACATGAATGAGTGGGCGTGTTTCTGCGGCAATAAATTCAATGAAGACGATACCATGATGTCCTTTGTAACTAATAAATGGAAAAAGTTATATCCTCTTGTCACGATTCTTAAAGCAACTTCTGGCACGCGTCTATCAATCTAATAATAACAGGCCCAACCTGTTGAATGTTTTTTTTTCTGGTGTGTTTATAATGTCACCTGTTGGGTTTCGTTCATATTATGCGTATATAGGATATTTGGGAAGTGAATAATCGATTTTTTAATCTTTCAGTCGAAAAAGACAAATATTATTTATTAGAATGTCAGTTAAACTATACACGATCGATACATAAGTATTTTGTTATAAAAACGGGCAGAGCAATCGGTCTCTAAATGCAGTTTAAAAAAATCGACTGGAAGACCAACTGCGAGAATAACTCCTCAATGCTCCCATGTACATATCTAGTAATACATTTACCATATTTACCAGTTTCATTTTCATAGGCTCCTTTTTCGTGATTCAATTAATTAGTGCTTTCACTCATCAATCGCAAAACCTAAAATTAACAATTTCTGTCTTCGTACTATTGTTCATGCCATTTGGACTACATACATACATTAATAATGCAAATTTGCCCATTAAATTATGGGAATTCCCTATCAGACAATACATAAATTCTATGCATTGCATTGATGCAACTGACATTGTATGAATATCAATAAAAATAGTTCTGTGAAAAAAGTATAAAGTGTTTATTGTCAGTGTTGGTGGCAGCGTCAATATATGCCAAGTAGTATGGTGATTGCATGCATTTTAAATGTTTTTGATTTTTTTTGAAAATCGAAATCCTAGAGCACAGCTTCCCTGTAATTTAAAGAATGAACGAATGAAAAATTCCGATTCGCTTCACTTGAATATCGACTGATTTCATCCCCAGTAGCTTTGCAATCAAAAGCAATACGAGCAGCATAGCATGATTATGCGAATACATTCTGCGCGCAATTTTCTGGTACATTTCTCCCTATGCATCATCAATGTCTATAATACTGCAATATCAGGACCTTCAGTGATGTACATATTTCTTTGATTGGGAATTGCTCAGCGCTTTTTGAATCCACATTAAAAGCAAAGATTGGGTACATTATATCGCAATTTTACATACATACCTTACTTCACGTGTGCAATTTTATTGTTCAATTTTGCCGTCAATATTTGTGAATTTTTGAGGTTTCTATATCTTCAGTTTTATTAAAAAATTAATCTAGTATAGTGACTTTAGCTCTAGACCCAAACATCCAAAAAAAGAGCTGACTTTTGATGCCAAATTGTTCTATGGCCTGACCGCATTACGCAGTAAAAAGTTAGACTTTTTTGCGCGTCATATTTGGGGGGAGGGGGTGGCAAAGGGGTGAAATTATGATTTTTCGCCAATATCTTGTTAACTGTAATATTTACAGCAAAATGTTCTGTGGATGATTTAAACTACACAAAATTTCCTATCTAATGATGTATTATATCATATACCTTCTCTGGGCAGATTATATACTAGACCTAAAAACATTCGGTGTAATTTAGATTTTTTGATAGTTACATTTGGCGCTCTAGCTCCTGAAGTCATTTAATTGGAGCCATGGTAATTGGGATAACTATTCCTAACAATATATAGCTGTCCCACACGGAGACTCAGGCTGCCCAGACAAAGCATTCCCCTATACCCCCTATTAACATTTAAAAAAAAGACATGCCTGTAACTTATCGGCGAATCACAGCAGGCGGGAAAAATTTTGGGAAACGTTAAGGCTAAGTCCCATTAGACCCTCCACCAAATATTACTTCGATCGGATTAAAACAAAGGGTACCTCCCATACAAATTATTCAAATTCAATGCCACTAGTTTATTAACCCTAAACTACTAACAATACGTAAAATTGACGTGTTCGCTCACATTATAATGTGTATAAGCTGTTCCACGAGTCTGGAAATCTACACAGCATGCGCAAACTCTTAAAAAATACATTCCACAGAGCCCACGATTTCGATATCCCAGTTCCACAAACAAAGTCCGATTTCTCCCAAACTGAACGAGTTACATTTAAGGTTTGGATTGTTGTTGATTGCGCATCTTGTTGCTGTTATTATGTTATCTCGGGAGCGTAGTTACAGCAGATAGTGGAGCGGATGCCGATGTAAAATCACGGATAAACAAGGCTAGGGCGGCTTTCTTCAATTTGACTCCTTTCTGGCTAAACAACAATATTTCCAGACGCACCAAACTACGAGTCTTTAATTCCAATGTGAAATCCGTGCTGCTATATGGCTGTTCAGCCTGGAAGGTGACTAAAGAGATTACTGGTAAGCTGCAAACTTTTGTAAATCAGTGTCTACGACGCATCCTACATATTCGTTGGCCGGAGATAATTTCGAACGAGGATCTCCTCACTATAACTGGCCAAGAAAGGGTAATCACTTCGATCAAAAGACTTAAGTGGCAATGGATAGGTCACACCTTCCGAAGAAGGCTGAATAACGTCGCAAAAAGGCCCTGAACTGGAATCCACAGGATTCCGGAGCAAGACGCCATGTTGGACGGCCAAGGAATACATGGAGAAGATCGGTAACTAGCGAGGCGAAAACGCGAAATCTTACATGGTCGCAGCTAGCGCCGTTGGCGCAAAACAGAACGAGGTGGAGAGTAGGCGTAGTTAATGCCCTATGCCCCACAAGGGGTTGACAGGAACTAGAGAAAGATGGTGCAACATATTTTTTTTAGAATATTGAGACTTACAGTTTGATTACGCATAACTGTAAAAATAAGTCACTGAAACCATTTTTTATATTTTGTTTTTTTTTTTTCGTAACGATCACCATGTGCGTTACCATTTAATTTCGGCTTGACGTTAAGTTATGGGACACCCTGTTAGGTTGTCCGCAAGTAAAACTCATATTTCGTTTATTAATAAATCAGAATTTGAAATTTTTTTGAATAATATTGAAATTTACTCCAATGAGAATTATGCCACAAATGACTAAGTAATAACTAACTAATACGGGAAAATAGGGCTCCACTACACAGTCATATACAATAAAACCTGTCAACTTGAACTTGACCACCTCTATAAGTTGGCCAACCGCCTAACTTGACCGATTTTGGCTGGGTCATTACGACTCCCGTAGAATTTCTTCCTCATAACTTGGACGCCTTCCTAACTTGTAACCTGACCGCCCAATTGCAAGCAAAATTGCAATTGCAAGTAAAAGTACCCTTCTAACATGACCACTTAGGAATTTCCTTCAATGAAGTTCTCTGATAATTCACAGATAAAAACTGAAATTCGGTTGTTGTGTTTATTTCCTGTTCCTCACGCAAACTCAACAACTATAGGGCTATAAAGTTAACACCTCATACACTGAAGATCTACGAGCGAGTTGTCTGCAACCGATTGAGAAAAATTGTGCGGTTGAATGACAATCAATGCGGCTTTGTTGAAGGTCGATCTACAGTCGATGCGGTTCAGTGCATTCGTATTGCGATGGAAAAGTATAGAGCAGCACGAAAGGACTTGTACTTTGTGTTCATCGATTTGGAGAAGGCATTCGATAGAATACCTCGTGATCTGATATGGTTGGCCTTGAGAGCACTTAATGTCCCCGAGGCATACGTCAGGATGATACGAGACATGTATGATGGAGCTACGACTAAGGTTAGATGCACAGCCGGTGAATCAGAAGAATTTCCGGCGAATGTCGGAGTACACCAGGGCAGTGTATTGAGTCCGTTGCTCTTCAACATCATCATGTGCTACTTATTAACACGTGTCTCCGACGGCCTAGAAATATCTCTTCTTTTTGCTGATGATATAGTCCTCAGTAGCCCAAACATCGTTGCCTTGCAAGCTGCGCTTACAAAATGGTGTGACATTCTGGAGGAGCATGGACTGAGGGTAAGTATAACAAAGACTGAGTTCTTATGCTGCCAATTCTCAGACCCAAATGCACCGATACCTGAAATGTACGTCAAAGGAGAGCAGCTTAAGTCTTGTACCAAGTTCAAGTACCTTGGCTCGATGGTGAACAGCGGAGCTACATGCGATGATGACATCAAACATCGCACAAAGGTTGGGTGGATGAGGTGGCGAGAAAACTCTGGAGTTTTCTGCGATAAGAAAATGCCACTGAAGCTAAAGGGCAAGTTGTACAAAACGGTTGTACGTCCCGCACTCATGTATGGATCAGAATGCTGGACCATGTATGAAGGTTACGCGAAAGAAATGACAGCGACTGAAATGAAAATGTTACGCATGTCAGTTGGTGTAACCAAAACGGACCACATCAAGAGTAGCTACATGCGAGGCAGCTTGTCCATAGACCAACCAATCACCGAAAAGCTCGAAGACCGACGAATGGATTGGTATTGCCATGTTCAAAGGCGTCCGCCTGAGAACCCCGCAAAGAGAGCGATATCAATGGAAGTTCCACTTGATGGACCCAAGGCCAGAGGCAGACCGAAGAACACCTGGATGTGTCAAATGAAAAAGCAACAACAACGCATTGGTCTCGGCGATGACACGATCCAAGATAGAGCTGCCTGTAGAAATATGCTGAGAAATTATCGCCAAAACGGGCGATGTGCCTACACCGCAGGTCGAGCAACGCGGAACCATGGAGCGGTATAAAGAACGGGGCAAGGAAGAAGAAGTTTATTTCCTGTTATATGAGTTGTTCTGATTTGCGATTATGTTGTTCCAATGAGTAACAAATAGGGTTTACAGTACAAGTATTTGATAAAAATGAAAAAAGGAGAATTCGGGGATTCGAAAAGTATGGTCAACGGTTGTTAATGGACTTTATTTGGAAATGTATAAGGCCGTACTTACACGGCAATTTATGGATTTTATTGTATTAAAATGGATTTCAGTCAAAGAGTTCAGTCAATTGAACCCACAGGCGGATTTGGATATTGGCCCAACTGAATCCATGGATTCGCCATGTATGTGCGGTTCTAATTTTTTTTTTAATTAAATGGATTTTTCCAAAACGATGGTTGCGTTTTGTTGAACTGAATGCTGACTTAGAGATAAGGGCAAAATTAGTTGTTGAGTTAGTTGTTGTTTTACAGGTGCATTACTTACCCTAAACTGTACGTGATATAGGTAAATGTCCAAGGAAAGAAACCAAACGAAAGAAACCAAACGAACAGTATGATTCGACCCTGAAAATCAAGCATTCAAGAGATGTCAAATATTTCTCATTAATATATTCAATCATCATATCATCCGACCCGTGCTATGTTATGGCTGCGAAACATGGACCCTCACCCAAGCCTCCGAAATTTTGCTAGACCGATTCGAACGAAAGGTCCTTCGGCGAATTTTCGGGGCCGTTCGCGAGCGAGACCAATGGCGTATCCGGTACAACCATGAGTTGTATCAATTGTACGATGAGCTGGAAGTATCGAAAATCGTGAAGCTTCAACGTTTGCAATGGGCGGGGCATGTACAACGGATGGACGATAATCGCATGCCAAAGAAAGTGATGAACGCACAACGAATTGACGGACCGAGGTTGCGTGGACGACCGAGAGCTCGCTGGGAGAACTCCGTAGGTGAAGACGCCCACCAGCTGCTGGGCTTCCGAAACTGGAGGACAAGGTCACGTAACCGCGACAATTGGAGGTCAACGATTCAGGCCGCCAAGGCCCGACGTCGGGCTATCGTGCCACATTGATGATGATGAATATATTCAATACTAGCTGATATTTTAATCGTGTTTTGTTGTACCCCTTCATAAGTTGGCCACCGGTATATATTAACCATCTTAAGGGCTGAATTAAGATCGAAATTCTTCCCGCTGCGATGTTATCAATAAAAATACATACTTACTGTCGTGGAATATGTCACAAACGGTGGGAAATTTCATAAGCTACAATCCGAGACCGGTTCCATAATTCTCCTCGGCCATTTTATGTATTATTTTTCGATTCCCCTGTCATTTGACATTTCGCGATGAAATAACCGGGGAATCGGAAAAAAATACTTAAAATGGCCGAGAAAAATTATAGAACTGTTTTCGGATTGTAGCTTATGGAATACCCCAGCATTCCCCACATATTCCACGACAGTAAGAATACATTTTTATTGAAAAAATCGCAGCGGACAAAAATGTCACTCTCGATGTCAGTACTAGGCTTTAAGCGGAAAGCGGAGGTGGTCAACATACACTGCTTGTCATCAGATTAGCACACCCCTTGGAATGGGTTGTTTCGGCTGATTTCCAAACAAACTAAAAGAGCTAAAATTTCAAAATTATTACTGTGTTTTCATTTTTTAATTGTGTTTTATAATTGTTTTTCGAAAGAGAACACTCAAAATAGCCATTTAAAATTCCCTTTGGAACCTCACTTCAGGCTGCGACTCTAGCTTGTCGACTTGTCTAACACCACTAACCCCCTCGAGACCAACGCCAAGATGGGTATGGATCCACGGTCCCTTGGGCTCGCCCATACCCGAGGTACACTATTCGCTAAAGATTTCTCTATACCAGGTGTGATCATCCCTTGGCCCCCTTTCGGTTAGACCTAACGAATTCGGCTCGCCAGCCGTAGGATCGTTGTGCCTGTGACTACTCGTCTGCTTAAGGCAGACTCGTAGCGCTACCGTTCTCATTTGGGTGGCCCCATCCGTTTACTAAGTAGCAATTTGACTCAGGCCGTGTGTTCATCAATCCACAAACCATCTAGGTATAAGCGCATTGGCCATTTTCCCTAAATAACCCCTTTGTCGTGCTCTGTGGTCGTGATCGTTCGGTCGCCACTCTGTGAAATATACACTCACAGAGAAACGAGTTTCCATACTCGGCACGACTCGTCGCTAGTTTATTATTTAGAATTAGATGATAAGAAATATTCTTATCGTTGAATAATAAATTAACAATGCGACTAGGAAGTGGTATGGCTGACAACAGTATCACACTCCGAAATCAGTTGTCTTTGTAACGTTGGTGACTACACGCGCGGTAGTCATAAACGCACCATGCTCCACTAGGAGTTACAGTAACGAAGAGAGAGAGAGAGAGCCTCTTCGTGGCATAAAATTCAAAGAACCCATCGTAGTTCTTTAATCTAGGGACGCGGGAGCGTCCCGCCCGCCAAAGAAAAGAGTCCCGCCCGCCAAAGAAAAGCGTCCCGCCCGCCAATGAAAAACGAAGAAATTTGAACAAATCAAAAGTGAGAAGCGACTAAGACTATGTTTACACGACGGAACATCTAGGGACGCGGGAGCATCCCGCCCGCCAAAGAAAAGCGTCCCGCCCGCCAATGAAAAACGAAGAAATTTGAACAAATCAAAAGTGAGAAGCGACTAAGACTATGTTTACACGACGGAGCATCTAGGGACGCGGGAGCATCCCGCCCGCCAAAGAAAAGCGTCCCGCCCGCCAATGAAAAACGAAGAAATTTGAACAAATCAAAAGTGAGAAGCGACTAAGACTATGTTTACACGACGGAACAAGTACGGGTTTTCGGACCTCTGTAGCTCGGACTCTGGTTGGTCCTGAGTGTTCAAATTCGGTAAAGGTTGTCGTTCGCGCCCTCTTACGAAGTGTAGAAAATTTCAAGAAGATACGATGAAAAACACTGGAGATATAAGAGTTTGAAAATCGCATTTTTTTCGAAAATCTTGTTCTCGTTGTTCTTGTTGTTCTTGTCGTTCATTGACAGGGCTACAGCCTTGCAGAGGGCATCTCGGGATTTGGTCTCTTTTCCCATTGATAGAGTCTGTCGTGAAGGTGTGCATAGGCTATCGTTTGCTCCGATCCGTGGAGTAGAAAAAAAGATACAGCGGAAAATGTGAAAAAATACAAAGAGTTTCTCGCTTAAATCTTTTTATATGCATTTTGCAAAAGTCGGGGATTGGCCCGAAAAATGCCTAGAAAAGAATCGTATAGTTTTGTTATTTGGCAGGACTGTTTCGAACAATCCCTTGTATATATTTTCTCTAAAGTTTTCAGTTGTAAAGTGTCTGCAAGAGCAGCGGCAAGGGCTCAAAGTTCCAGATTTGGTTTGTCTCTTATACGATTACGTACATATTAATATAATATTGAATGAACAAATAACATCCCGATGATCCTAAAGCTTCCAGCAAACGGTAGAGGTTCGCAAAACACACACACCTCAGGTTACTAAGGACGCTAAGGTTACAAAGGTTACCAAGAGGGTTATTATTGTTATTATGTTCTCAAACATGGTCGTGATAAAAGGACAGTGAATATCGTCTTCATTTCAAGAAAATAAACGCATTCATTTATTGTTATGTTAAGTTGATTTTGTCAATTGAATACTGCAAAAAAATATGATATCTCACAAAAACAACTCTGTTGTAAAAAGTTTCCGGGAAAGAAAAAGTTGTCAGCCGCAAAAAGGATTGATGTAATACAATCCCGCCAAAATGCTCGCAAGGATATGCATTCAAAAGTGATTGAATTAGTTAATAGTTTCCACCAAAACAGCGTGGTGCGGTATGCGTCAGAATTTGTGAAATAGTTTCCGCCGCGATAGACCACGCTGAATTTGCCAATTCGTGTGGAGTCTGTGTTGTGTATACCGCGTGCACCCGCGCTGGTTTGGTGGAAGCTAATTTCTTGCAATGCTGTTTGGCGGGGAGCTTTCATAGGGGTAATTGCAGGATAAAACCAATCTTATGAAAATTACGAAAGAACTTTATTGTATAAAAAAGGGAAAAGTCGTCTATACGAACGAAAGCAAAAAAAGTTTGTAAAACACATTTTATTTACAAGGCTGGAAGATTCGAGATTGGCTGATTTCAGATTGTAAGACGAAACCGGACGGGTAAACTTGCAAGACAAGAGAGCTTTTGTAGTGGCCAGCAGACAAGCATTGTCCATTTCACATTGTAAGAACGCGTCTTACGAAAGAAAAAAATCGTGACACGATTGTTTTTCTTTCGTAAGATCTTTCGTATGATCGATAAGACGATTGCACCTACCAATAGTTCAGGCGTTCTGCAAAGACAATTAGCGCGTGTTTTACTTGCATTTTAATCTTGTCGACTCGTCACTTCATTGTACACTAACTTTGGAGCGTGCATGGCAACATTTATACATACTTGCTGTGTGATTATTGTTCGCCGGTCCGTGTTTCGATCGGATAGTGTGAAATGATCATACGATGGTTCTTGTCGTGCAAGTTTACCCGTCCGGTCGTTTTCTTACAATTTGAATTCAGCCATTAAAACTGATCAAGAAAAGAGCATAGCAGCAAATAGCACCCTCGTCAGCTCCTCGCCAATAAGCGTTGAAAGAAATTAGCTTCCACCAAACCAGCGCGGGTGCGTTACGAGGTACACACAACACAGACTCCACACGAATTGGCAAATTCAGCGTGGTCTATCGCGGCGGAAATTATTTCACAAATTCTGACGCATACAGCACCACGCTGTTTTGGTGGAAACTATTAACTAATTCAATCACTTTTGAATGCATATCCTTGCGAGCATTTTGGCGGGATTGTATTATATCAATCCTTTTTGCGGCTGACAACTTTTTGTTTGGCGGAAACTTTTTACAACAGAGTTGTTTTTGTGAGATTGTTAATACGATATCTAAATATCGGGATTTGATTAGTTTGGTCACCAAAAAGACAACAACAATTGATAAATAGTCGTTAAATTTCGTAGTCATCCGCAGGGACGGCTTTCCGATTAGAGGGTTAATAGTTCTGATTAATGATTTGTCGAACCAACCAACGAGAGAATGCAACAGCGCCGCTGTTAAGCCTGGTGCTGCATGGTGAAGTTCGGCTGGAATACCGTCGAGCACAGCAACGTTGCCACTTTGTGCAATGATTGTGTTCTTAATTTCCTGTTTTGTTGGGGAAATTGATCATATACCTACGTTTTGACGGGAAGCTAAATTATTAAAAGGAGGAGGGGCATCAGTGAGCCAACAGTCACTCGATTTAAGACTGCAGCAAGTGCTGCAACCTGTCTCTTAATTTGAAGGAATGTAATAAAATGTAATAAAGAAATGTAACAAAAGCATTTCTGCATTCTGGGAATCAGTATGAACCGACTTCAAGGCGAAAAAATTGAAAGTATTAAATATTAACGAAAAGTTATATTCCGGTTAAAACGTCCGGGTTAAAAACCGAAAGGTATAAAAACCGGTTGTCCGTTTTGAAAGTACCGGGTTTCGGTCTAAGCTAGTTTTTATGGAAACCCTTCGAAGTGGTCTTTATTATCTATAGAGTAATATATACTAAGAGCTCGTTATAAACTCGATTTTTCAAACTTCCCCATACATAGATATCAAGAGGACTTATATCAGGACTTCTTGCAGACCATGGAATTGGTCCATATCGTCCAATCCATTTCACGTGGCATTTGTCATTTAAAAAATCCATGACAACTCTTCCATTATGGGCAGGACATCCGTCCATCTGCCACCGAATTTCAGACCGGTCCCCAATTGGAACAGCATTAAGTAAACTTGGTCCCACTTCAGTTTCCAGCAAGCCCATGCCCTACAAGGGGTTACGCGGTACAGAGAAGAAGATCCATTGTTTGTCCCGTATTTTATTTTTCAGATTACGGGTTTTTGGATTTTCGGTGCCCGGAAAACAGGTTAACCCGTTAAAATGCGGGGCATCTGGCCACCCTAGATGCACATATTAAAAATTAACCAATGTGCGTTTAAATCAACTGCCTATCCCTACCGTAGCATTAAAAGACTTGTGTTCCAATTGCATGGATTTTCTTTTGGAGCAAAATCAAGCACGGAAAACGTTTGAATTTAATGATTTTTTTTTAATATTAGCGTGTAGGGCTATGCATTTGATTCGTCAATCTTCAGCTTGGGGACCAAATTTGCTACGCTTCAGATCGGGTATACTAGAAGTTACATCCACATGCGCTGCTTATTGGTAATGGTAGCTATCATCCCATATACACGCTGGCTGCCAAGTTTACATATCCAATTTGACAACTCCATTATCCGTCAGATGACACTTTCATAACCGTTTATCGACCTTATATCACTTAACGGAAGCCAAATTTCTTAAAAAATAAATATTTTTTTACCGTTATATTGTGTTTCATTTCCTCTGGAACTATCATAATGACTTTCACATTTGCAATGTTTTGTAGCAATTTTTATAAGAAAATCCAAACGGGACTCCGGATTTGAGACCTTCTATTATTAAAAGAACAAGCAGGCTACTGAAAATATTGTCACTAAGTTTGAAGAAAATACCGTTATCACTTTCCGACATACAGTCAATTTTTAAGTGGAACTATCCTATTGATTGGGATGGGACTGTATGTCCATGTAATACACTTTCCTGCAACACGTAATAAGTTATTCAATTTGAAATCTATAAAAAGTTATGGCTACCCTACCATAACCATAGTCATTTCGTCCTCCCTAAACAAGGCATAACCAACAAAGGGACAAATTATAAATTAATTGTTTCATTGCAACGATAAATTTCGTTTCCATTAAAACTTTGCCCGGGGAACGATTTATTCAATTTTCTATTTTACCCAAAAGTCCTTGTCTTCACCATAGCTCGTACTCCAATCGGGTTTCCAGTCCAGGTGGTGCTCTTCTTGAAGCCTTGCGGAAACTGGGTAGGCTGTATACGTACTCGTATTATCCTTGTACATGTATACATTTGTCGTTATCGTGGCAATTCGTATTCGCCATTTGGTACAAGATTGTAATTGAAATTGTACTCTTCATAATGGTCTGTCGTCGAGGGTTCGAAATGCAGTCCATATCTCATTTAATTGTTGTAGTTGTAGTCGTCGAATATCTAAGTTCAAACTTTCCCGAGGGCATCCTGGATAATTCATGATACTAAACGAAGAGGCTACTGAATAAAGTTTTCCTCTTGACGACAATGCAAACTTCTGTTTTTCTCGCATGTACTGGTACTGTAGCAGGAGAATTGTTTAAGTTTAGCAGTACTGGGCCTGGGGCTATTTGGTTCGGAATGATAAACGAGTGTGCTTATGGTTGACTGAAAGCCTGGTTATGGCCAATGTACAAATCGGATTGTTGACACGGTTGTAAAAGTCATGGAGAAGATACGAACTTGGACTAAAAGGAGTTGTAGTTAGCTATAGGGAACATCGGGAATTAGTATAAAGAGGATGTTATTGGTATTGTTATATCTTAATACGTTATAAAATACAAGCTTGTGATTGCTCCGCTCACCTTAACACCCCCTTACGCCAGAAGGCTTCACCTTCCGTATAACGATCTTTGCAGAAACTACGGTTTTGTGAACGTAGTGGAGAGTATCTTCGATTTTCTTTGCTTGCCCGGACTTATCAGATAGAGGGCCGGTTTCTCGTAGATATTTATCAACCACTTTAAGCTATCAACTGTTTAAAGCGTTGTTAAGTTATCAAATCCTTAAAGCATGTATAATTTATAAATGTGCGTTTCCTCAAAGTCTCGTTAATTTTATCCTAAAAGTATGCAAAACGCACATTAATATAATTGCTTAATTCGTCAAATAAAATGTAAAGCTCTCTTTGATTTGTGTAATTCTAGGCTGGCAATGCTTATAGCATATGGAAATGAGTTCATAGTTCAGAAACGATAAGTAAGCGCTGGTCCAATGTAACAGCGCTTAAATGAAACAAACGTAAAACATTGTTCGTCGTTTGACGTTATTCTTGTGCTGAGTGATCGCTCCGCTCCGATCGATCGGATTCAATTTTTTGATTTTAAATGTGGAACGTATTGCCAATGCAATTTTCCGTACAAGCTGTCATGACAATCATGTCCACAACGCCAGTTAAAAGTGCCCATGATGCCAAGGAATTGATCTGAAGAAATGGGAGAAAAATATGTTTAATGTTTTTTTTTGCGTTAGTGTTATCTTAGATTAGAGACCAGAAAATGTGATAGATAGATACGTCGTCCATACAATCAAACTATGCTTCATTTCACTGCTAAGGCACCTAAGCCCATACATAAGAGAGAGCGCTCAGAGGATATTGTTCCTCTGCTTCTAGAAGTCCACAGTCGAAATAACGTTCTAACTAGCACTAGCCAGCAGTTCCTGGGGCAAGGATCTAGAAACCATGCTGGCCACATAAAGCTATTGTTCGAGCAATTCCTGACTATGCATCACTGGCGTGATCACAAGCTGTATGCGACACAAACTGTCGATGCGATTTAGTGGTTTTGCACTTTGTATTCATCGATTTAGAAAAGGCATTCGATGGAATACTTCGTGATGTCCGATATGCAGGTTTTATTCGAAACTAAAAGAAATACGAATAGAAATTAAACAAATGCATTAATTTAGTATATTTACCTCCGCCAACCGATTCTGGCAACACAAACATTGCGAAATGAATACGTCATTGTGACGTCGGGGTGAGATTTCAAAGACAATTAGCTTTGATCTGGTATTGCCACACGAGCGGACAAGTTTTAAAACTTTTCCAAAAACCAGGTGCGTGTCTCGTCTAAACGATAAGACTTAACCAGCCCATGGGTACTGAATAGCGAAACTTTAAATGTCAAGACATTGTGTAAGCAATTAAAGCAATCTTGACTATGGCGTTAGTTAAATTTCTACGAGAAACTGGGCCAGAATAAGATCGATTCTCGGGACATACTTTTTTATCGAATTCGGAAACCTGGAGGACGGTAAACTTCAACGTTTTATTGGACACTCAGGCGTATTATGGTCGAGATATTCACCCCATGTGATATAACCTAGTCCAACACTCTTACCACTAGACCCTTAATCGCTTCGAATAATATTCCTACTACTAATGATGAAAGTTGTGAAGGTTGTTTTATTTTACTACTTACTACATACATATGTACATTCTATACTACACATAATTCGTACAAATAATATCAAAATCCCTATAAATGAGTACCACAATGCAATGTACGAGTATGTACGCAAACGTAGTCACCTTGAATACAATTTATCCGAGTTACGTCACTGTATTTGATTCAGTGACAACTAAATATTTCCATTAAATTCAAAAGTTGTCGATGAAAACTTGATTGCAACAGGTGAGTTTGATACAAGATGGATTTTCGATTTACCGCCACTTCCTTTGAGAAAAAAAACTTTAAGGTCCGTATTTATGAACGTTCCTTAAGGATGCCTTAACTCAAGGCAAGGAAACCTTAAGTCAAGGAATGAAATATCGTTTTCAGCATTTGAATAGCCAAACAAATCATTTTTATAAGTCTATTTGTTTAAATTTGCATAGTTTGGTAAACAATAATATTAGTGCTCATCAAACAGAAGATAAAAAAAAACTGAAAAATGTTTATTCGTATCAAAATGTATCTCAATGAACCCTTGACGTATGGCGCCCTTAACTCAATACAAACGACCTTAACTCAAGGCGACTTTATAGCTCAAGGAAAACTTTAAGTCAAGGAGTGCCATGCTGATTCCGTGTCATTTAAAAATGTTCACTAATTTAACAAATTTTACGTCAAACTCTTGAAAGAAACATGATAAATTCACATAAAAGTTGTATTTTTCCAAATTTAATCAGAGAAAAACAGTGTAGTGAAGTTAAGTGAAATAAGCAAAATTCAAGGTAGGTAACAGGCTACCTTGAGTTTGAGTGAGAGTGACTGTTAAGATTTGGAAAATTCTTTGACATCGAACATCACTCGAATTCAAGGAATGTTCATAAATTCAAGTAAGTAAATGAACTCATTTTAACTCGCTTTAAATCAAGAAGACATTTAGAGCATACGGACAACTTTTTGAATTTATTTATCTTTCGCGAAGAGTGTACCAAAAAAAAAATTTCCAAATAATTCATGTTTGCACTAAAAAAAAATTGTCAAAATAAATTATTTGGATAAAAAAAAGTAACTAAAACTGACATTTAACCCATTTTGTCCTACGGTTGCGTTTTCGCAACGCTTTACATTTTCATGTTTCACGCTTTTCTGGTAAAAATATAAATTTGATCTCCTAGGAGGAAAGGCTCATTTTAGAATTATCAAATCGACCTGTTTTTGCTCAAAGATGTCTTTTGACTTTTTCTATGATTTTTAAGGGTTTGAAAATTGTGAAAATTCCATGTTTTTAGGTACCGATGCTAATTTGTGTATAAAAATGCTTAAATCAAATATTTTTTCTTAAATCTACGGAAGTAACATAAGAAAGACTACAACAGATGCGAAAATATACATAGTTCAGCAAAAAGTTGTGTCATGAGCGCAGAACATACGCTCAAAATTTAAGGTTGCGAAAACGCAACGATGGACTATACCGATATCCTCTTTTTCCTATCCTATGGACAAATGATTTCAATTATTTTTACTATTTCAGTTTTTATGCTATTTAATTTTTGCGTTTATTGTTTGACTCTATTTAACTTCTTGAGATAAAGCGAGGGGAAAATTGTTTGTACTTAAGTTTTCGACCCATATATGCCCAACGCCCCATTTGTAATACGGTGCACTTTTTAAATTTTTAAATTAAACTGGTAACACTTTTTGAAGGGTTTTTACTTATACATATCCTTTAAAAAGATGTTGGCAAAGCTACAACTAGAACGTGGTAACTCTATCTTGGCTAACTTTGTTCCATTTCCGGATTGAAGTATGGGTTTTCCACAGATGCAAACAATACAATAATAATTCAAAATAATTTAATTAATTTTTATAAAATGAATCTAGTATTAGTAATTTTATTGTCAAAAGAGATGTAAGAAACGAAATTTACCCATAAACATGAAATCTTTTACCAACCGACAAAAATATGGATCGATTTTGTTGATGCCCCAAAAATGGGGCGTTGGGCGTCTATGGCTACATTAACATTCTAAAGGAAATAATAGTGGTATTTATTATACCCAAGAATTAAATTAATTAATAGCTGTTATAATTTTTTATTGAAATCTAACAGAAAATCGATTTTTAACGCAATAATTATAAAGTAAGCCGCAAAAATACAAAACAAACACTTATATTTTGAGCCCATTAGTGCACTAGTTAACGGTAAAAATGGTTTCTCGACGAATATCATCCAGAAAAAATGTTAGGTAATAATTAGGTTTTGTCGCTGAAGAAGCTAGTATTCCCTACTGAAATTATATTGCGTTCGTATCAGAAACCTTATCCGACAGATTCTGCGAAAAATCCCTTATCGATATAAGTTTGCTGACAATCCAGTGACTTTGTCCTCTAGTTACGGATGCCCAACAGCTGGTGGACATCCTCACCTACGGAGTACATCCAGCGAGCTCACGGTCGTCCACGCAATCTGGCTACGTCGTTGTGCTAATCGTTGTGCGGAATTAGGGATGTTCCTTCATGTCCTTTGAGATTCGCCCGTCGCAGCCAACCATTGCACCCACGGGAGCCACCTGACCCTAATAAGGGCGGTTGACTTGCTGAGATGATTCAAGATGAACTTCACCGTGATTACAACAATTGAGGCAAAAATATATGCCTATAATGTAATGTAGTATCTAAGCACATGCTCCTATAAAACCTCTCCAAAATGCCTCTTGATTCGAACCCACCTGGCTTACCTAAGGATCTTAGTTCAAAATAATAAATTTTTACCAAATAACAGTATAAAATTGATATTTACTTGTGTCTTCCCTTTATGGCTCAAGCAAATTTGTATGTAATCTTTATGGAGCCTAACATGCCCAACGCCCCATTTGTGGGGCGGCTATTATTTACAACAACAACAGTTAAAAAAAATATTTTGTTTCGAAAATATGCTTTGAAGTATTGTCGACTTGACATATATACCAAAAAAAACTTAAATATTCGAGAAAAAAATAATTTGGGCATATATGGGTTAAGAAATATTTGTAAAAAGTGGCTTTGCAAATGAAATTTTTTATTTAGAACAATTAATTTATTTGGTTTTATGACGCGGTCACTACCTATTATTATCAGCGAAATGATTATTTTAAACTTTGTGTCAAATATAATCCAGATATGTCCTTGGGAAGTTAGGTTTATCATAGATCCAACTTCTACAAATGGAAAGGGAAGGGACACTAGTTCTGGAGGGAGGATCGCCAGCCTTATATCCAGACAACATTCTAAGGAGGAGTTCCACTTATCTGATATGAGCGATCCGGTTTGGGCATTGCATCTTGCACCGGTTGGTGACTCTAACAAACCTGGTAAAAATACAAAAATTAACAATACATTTCTTCGAAATTCGCACATTCTTCCTATGCCAAACTACTGTGTGAATTTTCGTAATGCTAGCACAACTCCTTCTTACCCCCGGATTATATGGGTTAATTCCTTGACTTAAGATCTCCTTAAGTATTTCCTTGACTAAGGCCGCCTTCAGAAAACCCTTACCGTACTTAAGGTACGTTTATAAATACGGGCCTAACTCTAATGAGAAATGTCTGAGCATGAATGAAAGTTTACATAAGTTCATCCTACATCCATAGGTCGAATTGCTAACAATTATTCAGATATTGCTAATTCAACAATCAGAAACTTCATAACATAGCGTACATGTATATAGCCAAAGTGATGTCAACTTTAGTCACATTTCAGTAATCGGTGATATTCGTTACTTTTATTCCAAGTAATCGTTACTTTGTAATTTTTGCTTAAAAAACACAAAAAACTACAACGAATATTGATACCTACTCGAATATGATAGTATTCGTATTCACGGTTGGTCGCAGACATAGTATAGAAGGTAGGAAGTTTTTTACTCATTCACAGCAAAAAAAATCGGAGTGATTTTCACTCCGAATCGGTGTCGAATAGTGTCCATCCGAATCGGATAATATTGGCATAAAACTCGAAGCAAGGTATTGCTAAAGACTCCGAACGAATGTAATGATTTTGTCCTTTTGGTGTAATAATTTGAACTCAAAAGAATACTTTCATTAACACCAAAAGGAGTGATTCTCGATATTTTTGGAATAAAAAAAAACAATTTTCACAGGGATGGAACATGTAACGCATAAATGAGATTTGTACAACCCCTCTATAGGTAATCATTTACATATTTACGCTCTAAGATGCATAATAAATGTACCTACCTACAGTGGGATTCGATCCCGGGACCTTATGATTTGTAGACGAACGCCCTACCTACTAAACCAACCAGACTAACTGATGGAGTTTGTAATTTATACAGCATGTGGCTTCGCTTTACCATCAAATTCACTCCGATCGGTGGATACACAAAATACCAAAATCAGATGAAATTAGCCCCAGCACAATAACTTGATTGAACGTGTTACGGAATTGATCCGATAGGTGTAATACTCAATACCAAATGGGATATTCTTTGCAATGTGTCCGAAAAAGGTTTTAATTTAGAAGTTTCGTCCTTTTCGGATTCTTTCCTAATAAAACCCCTGATGGCGGTGTTATTTTGAGCATGTTTACTCCGAAATAATTTTTCTTTTTTATCCTATCGGATTTTCTTGCTCGAATACCCGGCATTTTTTTGCTGTGTACGCAAAAACGTAGTCACTTTGAATACAATTTATCTGTGTTACACTGTATTTGAGAACTAAATATTTCTATTAAAATTAAAATAATTTCTTTCGATGAAAACTTGATTGCAACAAGTGACTTTCATACAAAATGGAATTTCGTTTTACCGCCACTTCCTTTGAGATTTTCAAAATTTTCTCGGTCTTTAAACCTTCCCCATAGCGTAAGACGGATTAAACAAAAAAAGAATAATCCAAATCAGTCCAGCGGCTTTCGAGTTTATGCGTGACATAGTTTATACGTTCCATTTTTATACCTGTCACTATGTGAAAGGGTATATGTATTAACTTTGTCATGAAATTTGTAACGCATTGAAGGAAGCACCTCCGACTATACATATGAAGTATATGTATATTATTGATCAGTGTGACGGGAGAAATCGATTGAGCGATGTCCGTCTGTTTCAATGCAGTTTTGAAGCTATCGGGCTGAAATTTTGTATGCAAATTTGTTTTTAGTTTACTCTTTATATATGTCAGAACGAATGGAATCGGACCATGGCGACTGCCATAGAATCCAACCCCTGGCAATTAGGAAAAAAAAACTTTTTTCTTTATGTACCAATCATAACCAAATTTCACCCAAATGTGTTCCTAGTAACGCCTCAAAACATATCTAGGAACTTATGAAATCGGAACACTACGTCATAGGGCTGTCAGACAAACAAACCCCTAATATGAGGTTCTCCTAAGAATAACTTTTTTCTTGCTCAACCAAACTTTATCCAAATGTGTTCAAGCCTCAAAACATATGCAGGAACGGATGGAATCGGAACATTCAATCATAGGGCTTGTTGGCCCCTTGGCCAACAGTTGCGCCGAGTAAAAAAACTCCAATTGTAATCGGGTTAATGATGATGATTTAATTCTGATAACAATGAAAATGTTATAATGAAAAATATAATTAGCAATAATACTATATAATTACCGAGAAGTTTCTCTCGCCGCAACTTCGTCTGGTGATTTGTCGGAAGTGAAAATCCAAAACTTTGACGTCTCTTGACGTCTTGTCTAGGTTGTGTCAAATTAACTGTTTGTGAATTTGTAATTCACAATAGATTTTGTCTCGGCAACATCCCCCCGAGCGTCTTCGAAGCTAAACTTCGGAGACTAAAGATGTGGCTTCCTCACTTCGAGCACGGCGACGCGTCCAACGCTTCTCCGTGTCTTTATGCTTCCGTCGCCGAGTAGAATATCTACCGTCCTTACGACCTTATCGGGGCCGTGGTGCAATTTGGTTACTCGTCCTTTCCTCCATGATCTGCGCGGGCAATCCGATTCCGCAAGAATCACAATGTCACCCAGCTGAATGGGTTTCTCATCTTTCGTCCATTTAGTACGCCGCATAATCGTTGGCAAGTACTCCTTGATCCATCGTTGCCGAAACTTTTCACCTAAGCGGCGTGCCTGCCGATCCTTCGAATGCGCAAATCGGTCCCTCTGGTGAACTTCACCAACTGTCTGGGCGTCAGAGCCGCTACTTCCGAACAGTGCGTGGTTCGGCGTAAGTGGTTCGCAGTCTTCGTGATCTACTGGATTATGAGTTAGTGGCCGCCGGTTCATCTCCAACTCCGCCTGTATGAGAGCCCCTCGTAGTGTGTCTTCAGATGGTCTTTCGCCTTGCAGGGTAAATTCGAGTGACCTCTTGATAGACCGGATTAGACGCTCCCAAGCACCCCCCATCCATGGCGAATAGGCCGGGATAAATTTCCACTCAATGCTCAGCTGGTCTGCAACAGTTTTCCCGTATTTGTCCATGGTCTCCTTCGAGTCCTTCACGAGTTGATTTCGAGCGCCTATGAAGTTAGTTCCGTTGTCGCTAAACAGAACCCTATTTGGCCTCTCCTTGCTTGAAGGCTTTGAATGGCAAGGATGACCTGGTGCAACGAGAGATCCGTCAACAGCTCCAAGTATACCGCTCGATAGACCAGACACGTGAAAATGATTCCGTACCTCTTTACTGTAGCACGTCCTTGTTTCACCAGGAGTGGGCCGAAGCAGTCGACTCCTACGAATGAAAAGGCTTTCGTTCCGTACTGCAGTCGCTCGTCTGGGAGTTGTCCTATTTGCGGATGGATTGGCTTGGCTCTTTGATTCTTACATAGTTGGCAATTGGCTGCAACACGTCGGACCGCTGAGCGTATGTTGACAATCCAGGCTCTAGTCCGTATGTCCGCAATGATGGTCTCTTCCCGCATGTGCATATTATGACGATGGTGATAGCCGATAAAGATGTCAGTCAATGGATGCTTATTTGATAAGATAGCCGGATTCCGTGTAGCATATGAAGTGGATGCTTTCTGCGCACGTGAACTCATTCGTATTATCCCGTCGGTCCCCATAATTGGACAGAAACCACTTAGTTTACTGTGGTCTGCTACTCGACCTCGCTCTTGAAGATTCTGAATGTCCTCCGGATATGCCTCCAGTTGGATAAGTTTGAACAACATGTCCTCAGCTCGCTGGCGTTCTCTGGGAAGTATGTATGTTGGTTTTTCGTGGGCCGTTTTGCGACATGTGTCGATAAATCGATTGATCCAAGCGATAATCCGGCAGAACACTGGCCAATCTACTTTATACCGAGCTCGGATATCCTTAAGTGGCTGCAATGTATATTCTAAGGGCTTCATTTGGTGACTCATAATCATATCCTCCTTCTCGTGTCTCATACTGGAAATGGGCCAACTTTCAATTGGGGATTTCAAAAAATCGGGTCCTTGAAACCATCGCAAGTTCTTTTCTTCCGTAATGAGACATGGCCTGGTAGCCTCGTCTGCGACGTTATCTTGTGTGCCCACATGATACCACTGGCTACTTGTGGTAGATTCGAGTATTTCTCCAATGCGAACGGCAACAAATGATTTGAATTTCATCATTTTGGAGGATATCCACATTAGGACACATTTTGAATCAGAAAGAAACATTACTCTTTCTATCTTGATGGTGTGCAGCTTTTGAATAGTGCTTGCTACTCTGACACCCAATACGGCTGCCTGCAGTTCAAGTTGTGGAGAGTGGCTTGATCGGTGCGACACGGGACTTAGCCATCACTAAGGTTGAGCTGATGATGCCGTCGTCTGATTCAAAGCGAAAGTAGGCGGCTGCTGCAAATGCAGCCTCCGATGCATCCACAAAAACAACTAATGTTATTTTTGACTCCACGGGTACGCCGGGCGAGTAATGACGTGGGATGCGAAGTTTCGAAATGTGTTTCACCGTCGTGACAAATTCTGTCCAAGTCTCCTTCAGATCCTCGGGAACGGGGTCATCCCAATCAATGCCGGTTCTCCAAATGTCTTGCAGCACTAACTTTCCATTTAAGGTGTTCTTTGCGATCATCCCGAGAGGGTCGAATATCTTCATTATGGTGCTCAAGACTTGACGTTTGGTGAGGCGATAGTCGGCTGCATTGGCACTCGTCCCGCTGTGCTTTTCATTGAAGACAAACGTGAAGTTATCCGTCACCGGGTCCCAGTACATGCCCAGAACTTTAGCAATGTACGTGTCCGTCTCGGCATCGAAATCGACAAGCTTGCCCTTGACATGATTGGTAGGTATCTCCTTAAGCAGTTCGAAACTGTTCGATTGAACGCCAACTAGGTCAAATGACATTTCTTTGCAAATCTCGATAGCGTTCATTATTACCCTAGACGCTTCCTCAACCGTCGGGTGTGATGTGAAAAGGTCATCCACATAAGTAGCGTTGATCAGGATCTCCGCAGCCTCAGGGTACTTTTCCTGGTACAAGCTCGCGTGATAATTCTTGATGAATTGTGCGCATGATGGCGAACACACGGGACCGAACATCATTCTTTCGAAGATAATCGTAGTTGGCTCTTGGGTTTGGTCACCATTTCGCCACAAGATGCGCTGGCACTGTTGGTCCTCAGGTTTAATCAATACTTGGGAGAACATTTCTTTAACGTCTGCATTCACTGCCACTTGGTGTTGACGCAATCGAAATAATGCAGCAAAGAGTGGTGTCATATTATCCGGACCTTTAAGTAGCATCTTATTCAGTGAAATGCCCTTAACTTCCGCTGCTACGTCAGTCACGTTTCGAGGTTTGGGTGGGTGTTTATTTTCGTTGACGACGACGAAGGTAGGAGCAGTCCAAGTCCGATCCCACTGAGTGTTCAAATCTTCTTTGGTCGCAATCCGCGCATAACCTTTGGTAATTATGTTTTTCATCTCGTTATTTTTCCACTCAAGAAGGCCTTTTCTTTTCAGGCTCGTTTCCTCGGACTGCAGTCGCTTTAGCGCCATGGGTAAACTGTCAGGCAGCCTCGAGTCCCTATCTTTCCACAACAAGCCGATTTCGTAACGAGCGCCAACTCTTTTGAGCGTAGATTTCATTATGTCAATCGCTTTCTGGTCGGCTTCACTGACTACCGCCTTAGTTGGTGTTACTCCAAAACCTTCGGTTGAAAAGAACTTCTTAACCTCAGCTGCTGCGATGACATCATCATCCTCTATCCGAGTGTGATGGTAACTGGTCGCCGTGGTGCGATGATATTGCGTCCATGGAACTGTGTGGTTGTGTGCGTCCAGCTTTCCGAAAACCACCCAACCAAGCTCCGTCTTCATGGCGACTGGCTCCTCTGGTTCTCCGATGACAGTTTTAGATCCTGTTAATAAGTTCGCATGCTCTAGACCGATCATCACCGTCGGTACTATGCATCTTGTAGATTCTCCAGCTGTAATCCTCGTAGATGTTTATAGCGCTGCTTCATTTCGCTGACGTCAAAACACTGCGGTGTTAGTGATAAAGAGCTTGATATTACAAGTGAAACGCGCTTGCATACTTCTTCCTTGGTAACACCTCCGGTCCACTTTAGGTGTAATACGTCATCGACGCCGTCAAGTTGAAGTTTATCGTAAATGCTGCGCTCCATCATGGATATTGACGACGCAGGGTCGAGCATCGCATAAGTCCTGATCGGTCCCTCGATACCGTATAGTTTTATTGGGACGATTTGAAACAGCATCGAGTTACTATTCATGTGACTTAGCTGTGATCTAGGTTCGCTTTTAGAGGAAAGTCCTTGCGATTTGCTACCCTGTGGTTGGTCATCAGTGGTCGCTTCGTCGACATGTTCCAGTTTATTCGGACGATGCATGATGGTGTTGTGGTTACCACCGCAGCCGTCGACTCTGCAGCCTCCTTTCAATGAGCATTCATTTGCCTTGTGTGTGGTTGAGCTAAGGCATTTGAAGCAGACGTCATTATTCTTTAGTAAGTCAATCTTCGTAGACCATGACTGCTTCTTGAATTGTAGACATCTCCAGAGTGGGTGAAATGCACGACATTGGGGGCAGCGAAATTTCTCTTTAGACTCCTTGCTCTGAGCTGATGGTTCTTCACGATCGATATCATGTGACAGAGCTTGTTGCCTTAGCACTTTCGATCCAGGACTCAAAAATTTAGCAAAGTTGCATTTCAGCAGAATTTGTTGGGGCATTTTGCGTACACATTCATCCAAATAGTTTGACAGGTCTTCGATATTGAATAGTTCGTTCTCCTCTCGCAAACTCCGAATGTTGTCATAGTGACTTGCACATGCCATGAATTTGTTATGCAGTTCGCTGATAATGAATGGCTGACTCAAAGCTGTTATGTTGGCCTGGCCCTTTGCCATAAATACGAAATTTTGCAATTTGATGTTAAAGGCAGGTAGTCGATCATCGTATTTGTGTTGTATAGCTGGTAGCTTCAACAGCTCGCTGGCTTCCTTGTTTATCAGCTCTTCTTCTCGACCATATATTGACTTGAGAATTTTGATGATTGTCTCGGCACCAGTGCCGCGGTTTAAATAGGGCTGAACTGCTGCCTTGGCGTTATCCTTTAGCGCTTTCCTCAGTCGATTTACATTTTGAACGTCGGAAAATTTGCCTTGCTTCGAAGTAAGCTGATAGTCGGCAATCCATCCTGGCCATGCTGCTGGATCTCCGCTAAATGTCGTTAAATCTCGCTGTTGCGACTGATGCATCGCTCTGGTGAGACTATTCAATGCCTCTGTCGTGTCGTTTGGGACTAGCGTATCTGCTGTGGAAGCTTTGGTGCTGGTGTCGTTGGAGCCTGTAGTAGCTGTGTCGGATGTTTGCGGACTGGTACTTTCGCGTGACGTAACTAATATTTTGAACAATTTCTCCATGTAAGCGCGTTGATCCTCCAGCTGCTTTGTCTGTAGAACCGTCTGCTGTTTCTGAATTTCGAGATGTTGTCGTTGAAGTTCACGGTCCGCTTGCACCGCCTCACATTCAGTCTGCACCATTTCCAGGAACTGCCTTTGCACCTCACGGTCCGCCTTGACTGATTCGCGTTCCGTTTGGACCATGTCGAGGAACTGTTTTTGCAAATCAACCATCTGCACCATACTATTCTCACTCGCCGAAGATGGAGCCCCCTGTTCGTCGTCGACACAGCTAGCACAGCTCCATTCGCTGTTCCTAATCGATTTGTCGACACCAACACAATTGAAATGATGCTACTTTTGGCATATTTGGCATTGCACCCACCAGCCGTGGGTCTTTTTGCCGCAAGTGGCACAGGGCGTTACATCCGACTGCCCGCACTTCACTTGTTGCACATTCGCAACCATATTCGCGCCTTTGGTGATTTCGGTGCGGAGCACTCTATAGCCTCACTTTGCCACGATGTTTCGTGGTCGCCAACAATGCAAATTCGCGAAATTTCAATTATTCGTGATTGCAAATATGATTTTCACTGCCTTGGTTATAGGCGTAAAACGCTGGGTTGTTTCCGATGCAAGATGTTTTCTGATTTCGGTCGATGACACGTGAACGAATTTCTCGAATTAAATGATGTTGGCCCCTTGGCCAACAGTTGCGCCGAGTAAAAAAACTCCAATTGTAATCGGGTTAATGATGATGATTTAATTCTGATAACAATGAAAATGTTATAATGAAAAATATAATTAGCAATAATACTATATAATTACCGAGAAGTTTCTCTCGCCGCAACTTCGTCTGGTGATTTGTCGGAAGTGAAAATCCAAAACTTTGACGTCTCTTGACGTCTTGTCTAGGTTGTGTCAAATTAACTGTTTGTGAATTTGTAATTCACAATAGATTTTGTCTCGGCAACAGGGCTGTCATACAAACCAACTCCCAAATATTAGGTTCTTGTAAGAAAAACTTTTTCCTTTTTGAATGTTAACGAAAATTCACACAAGTGTGCCCCTGACTTAGTAGCCTCAACGCATCCAGGAACAGATGAAATCGGAGCACGTCATAGGACTGCGGTAGAAATTATCAACACAAAAGAAGCTTAAGTTTCATTCAAATGTGACGGGTATTAATTTCGGCCGCGCCCGAAATTAGCCTCGGCCTCGTTATATATAAAATTTGCGCTATTTCTAATATTAAACTATCCACATGTATCCAAAAATACGCTTTAAACGTTAAAACTTCTTCAACTCTCAAAAGGTTATACATAATAACTTACTCATTAATTTAACACCATATTATAAAACTAAAATATTTGTTTATTTTATAAACTAATAATCCTCTGTCAAGAGGATTCGAGCTTGGGTGGCTTTGGATCCTGCCTTTAGGATTAACTAAATATGTGTGTACATGTCTCTGCAGGCTAAATATAGAGAGCTTTTATGTATTCCACTATATTTTTGTTTTGTTTTGCAGCCTTATGCACATTTTGTACACCCCAAATTGTACTTATATATGTACTTCCACAGAAGAAGATTTAAAAATAAAATCTGATTAACATAAGAACTTTTATAACAATAATTAAATATTTATAAAACAACCTCCTTTGTATCTAAGTCCATAAATCCGTTGCAAAGTTTCTAGATACTCATTAAAGTGAACTTCAGTAGATTTTCAGTTGTAACATTACACGACAGTTCAGTTTAAATATGAAAGCAAGTGATAAGTAACAGCATCGAAAGTCTTTGTTTTCAGAGTAGAAAAGTTTTCGAATCTCATTGTTTTCAACAGATAAGTTTTCTCTACCATATTCTCAACATATACTCCTCGTATACTGAAAAAGCCGAAAAGAACTTGAAATCGTCTATTTCGCAGTTCTCTACTTTCACCTGAGGGAATAAAGTTTCAGTTGTCACATCTACACCAATCCCCCATCGGTATAAATCCTTTTAATCATAAAACGTACCATGAAATCTTCGTTCAACGCTACTGCAACCCTAGCACAAGTATACCTACGAGTAGAATAGAAGAAAAAAAGAAGAGGAATTGGAGAATTTACTTCTGAAATTGCGAGAAACCAGTGTATAGGATTAAAAGTTGATGTACCTGGATGGGTAAGACAGTTCCGGATCCGGTGCGGTAAGACTCGAGTCATATCCTTTCACTTGTGCCATCAACGTAAAGTTTTGCATTAAATATTTACGAAATGTTTCAGGTGCTAACAGCAATGGTATTAATGTAGATAGTACGAGTATAGTGTAAAAATAGTATGTACGTTAAGTATACACCGTGCCCCAGCAAGTCAGACGTTTTAAGTAATTCCCTAAATTGTAATTTTCCTAATGGCTTACAATTGAAGCATTTCTGTGGAGTAATGTTGAGACGAACTATCATGTATAACTATTTTTATTGAGTTATGTAGAAGTGTTCCTCTGAAACCGCAAATATTCCACATGGTGGATTAGTATCGACCAAATTGTGATGTCCACAACAGGGACGTAGCCAGATTTTCGTTTCGGGAGGGGTCCAACGTTATCAACTCTTTGGCTTCAAATTTAAAGTAGATTCAGTCAAAAAATAGTCTATATAAAACTTGTTTTTAGGGAAAATTGCGCGCATTGCCTGGTTGAATTTAAGTTCGCCAGGTCAGACTGGATACTACATGACTCAAAATTCTCCCTAATGATTTTGATGTGAATTATCTAATGAAAATGTGCATGGAATCTTTCTGATCAATCTATTACCCAGTATATATTTTTGATCCCATTCCACAATAATTCTATAGCAACGCATAAAGCCGTGTAGCAGAAGGTTCAGAGCTCCAAGCTCACATGGATCCTCGTCCAGGATAGTACTATCTACCGGTAAAAGTCGTGTATCTTAGATTTTTAGATGGTCCCTTCACCTAGATATTGATCCGGAAGTTAAAGAAAAACTGTCAATTCAATTTTTTTCATTTAAAATCTTGGTCTTGTAGTCTGGCTGGTCGAGCGGTTAGTGCGCGCACCTTCGGTGCACAGGGTCATGAGTTCAAATCTCACCGTGTTCCATGGTGTTTTTCGAACTCATGAGCTTGTGACGGACTATGATCTCACTCAGATGTTAAACGAGTACCCATTTATGGGGATAAATAACACTGCTGAGCGTGATGCTGGGGCCCTATCATGTAATTCGATTCGAAAGGAATTGCTTTCGAAACGACTAAAGTGGTATCATGTAACTCGAAAACGAATAACATCTATTCGAAAGTAATAGGACTTTCGTCTTTCGACCATACGAATCGAAAATCCCCTATCATGTAATTCGAAAGCGTGCGAGAATGTGGACTATTCTATCGAAAATTCATTCGAAAGGTAGGGTACTCTCGAAAAGCAAACGTTAATATGTTTTGTTTTAAGCGAAGGTTGAGTCTTACCACAAAAATTAGTGTAACGGACTTCTTAAGACAAAGACTATAAGTTTTCCTCAAAATAATGAATTTATAACACGTATAGAAAAATGTTGTATTCCGGGAATTTTCGTTTATTTTTTAAAACTAGACAAGCTAGGAGGACAAGATGAATTGAATATAGTTAACACACACATACATTATTTTATATTTTATAAAAATCCACAGTTTAAAAAATAGCATCTACATCAAAAAATGCTTTATTAAAATTATACAATTTGTTCGCACATCCTAAATTTTCGTCGTGACGATGGGGGCGCGTTTTCTCCCGTCTGACCCGATACACTGAATTCGAGCGTGTGTTCGAATCCCAATCGCGACTCGAACAATTTAACGTCTTTTCTCCGTCACTATTTCACTTTTTTTAACCGAATACTACAAAAATGCTATTTTTTTTATTCGAATTTAACTTGTTTTTCACACCGAAACACTAAAATATAATCTAAAACACAAAAATATTAAATTTGACTTTGAATCATGTGACATGGTCTACTACGTTAGTCGATTCAGTCTAGTACATGAAGGGAATTTTGACTAATTCATGAGGCAATACCAATTACTCGAAACGAACGAGTTACATGATACCAAATTGCTTTCGAATCGAATACGAAAGCGCCGAGACTTTCGTTTTCGTTTCGAATTACATGATAGGCCCCCAGATCTCATTACCTCAACAAAAAGCAGATAAGATCTTGGAAATAGGATGGCACTAACACATCCTGCGGCCTTAGTCCAATGTTGGATTGTCGCGCCTGTTATTTATTTTTTTTATTTTAAATAATCTTGGAGATTAAGAAAAACGGCCTCCTCGATCTGCTTTTCACCAACCTCCGGACCCCTATCGATCAGAACTTTTCTCACATTTCTCTCATTTTTGAGCACGAATCTTCTTGTTTACAAAATTTTTATAATGTGGGGGGTATAGCATTAATATTCCAAGTTACCCCTAAAAAACCGATTCAATTGCCAATTTCTGAAACTAAACATTTACGCAGACATAACTTATAAGGAAAATAGGTGACTTGAATGAGTGGACTTTTTCTTATCCATGTAATCAACACTCGAATTTTTGAAAATATTTCGGGAGGAGTCCGGACCCCATGGACCCCTCCCCTGGCTACGTCCCTGGTCCATAATTAAATAAAACTACTTTTTATATCAATTATACCTAAGTACTAAAGAAGCCTTTCGGCAACTGAATCTGAAGTGTGATGGACTGATCAGCCACACCATTTACTAGTCTCATTTTTGTTTATTATTATACATACTCCATATCAGTGATTGTAAACCTTATTCAGTCCGCGCCCCTGTTGCGAGGTCTGAATAGTATGACATCGGAAAGTAGGGCTCTCTTCCACTGCAAGCGTAAACTTGAGCGGCGCGGCGCTCCAGCGGCAAAGCTTTCACAAAATGTGCGAAAAAAAGCTTTTACTAGTAAAAGGTATAAGCACACACAATATTCAGAAAGCTTTTCCATTGTATTGAATGGAATTTTTATTTATTTTGCATAGTTACGCCATATTTTGCTTGGTTACGCCATTAAAATTCGGAAAAGCTTTAAACGCGGGAGCGCCGCGCCGCTCGAAGCAGGTAATGGACGGCAGGCGGTATCCAGAATTTATTTTTGGCCATTAATCTCTAAAACGATCTCGGCAGACTCTAGCAAACAGATTAGCCACAGGCTGCGTCTTTTTGTGAAATCAAAACCAAAAGTGGGACAGTAACTTTTATGTAACTGATGTCTACAATTCAAGCTCAGGAACCGTTAATTCTAAGATAGCTGAGCTACAAATTGTCCTATAACACGTATTGCTTTTTGAATTTCACATACATAATAATATATACACCTCCGGTTGGGAATCACTGCCCTATACAGGGTGTCCGGAAAATGCCGCAAAAACGCACTGGACTGTGAATCCTCATGTGATTTCCAGCTTAAAAGTTGTATGAAACATATCCCATATTCTTAACCCATTAGCTGCCCCAGGCATTTGAAGATTTTTGAAAAAAGCATTTTCCTGTACGACTTAAACCTCAATATCTCCAAGCTACACTAGCGAAAATAGTGAAATAATATGATTATTATATCCAACAAATTAACCTAAAAACAGAACTAACCACACTTAATCGGGTAAGAGGTTTGGTTGTTACGAAGCTTCAAAGCCAAATTTTGTGATATGACCCAAAAACAATCTATTTTGCCATCTCAATTTTCTCCAACTTCTGCCAAGGTGAGGTTCTTGCACGATTCTTTGAAAAATTGGCGCATAGTCTCTCGATCACATCACTCTTACATAATTCTATTCTAACTCCATTATTTCTAATAGTTTTTTTTTTGTGGTTAGTTTTATTGTTTAGGTAAATTTGTTGGCTGTAATAATCATTTTATTTCGCTTTTTTAGATAGTCTAGTTTTGGAGATATTAAGGTTTATTCATATATTAATTGCTGAAAATCATTTGAGGAATCACTATCCGGTGCGTTTATGCGACAGTTTCCGGAAACTCTGTATAGTCTAGCCATTTCACATTTCGTTGCTAAACAGGGTCAAACTCGCGAAAAAAAACGCAAAATTTTCGGTTTTCCGTTTTCTGCTCATAACTCTGAAAACGTACATTTCTGCGAAAAGGCGTCCATGATTAGGTTTGAGAAAACATAATTGTGCGTCAAACACCACATAAATGTTAAGCTGTGTTGCTACCATATGATAGTCATTTTTTTTACATAGGCTATCAAATTAGCTAAATTATGTAACTATACATTTCTATGCAATGGCTTTAGCCATTGTCTGCAACGCCAATTTGAGCAATATATTTGAACAAAAGCCCCGTGGTGCAACCACGAGACCAACACCTCCCAGACCCAGAAATTGAGAGAGGAGAGATTGCAAAATTAAGTATGAAAGCATGCGTTTCGTCGCAAAAAAGATTAAAGGTTTGTGTTCGTAGAGACGACTCAAGGGATGATCGCCCAGCGATCGTAGTTTAACATCCAATTCGGAGCCCTATTTACATATTTTTTGAATGTGGCGACATTCCTTGTATCAACTATGGCCTAAAGGAACATATTGGTATAGAAAATATACGCATAAAATGCTAAGAACCGATAGTTTAAGTCCGATCGCTGAGCGATCATCCCATGAGTCGTCTCTACGAACACAAACCTTATCTGTTGTTCTTGGAGCACAGGTTCTTCTTCACCAGTTCTTTACAAGTTGTAGCAATGTTACCAGCATTTTAGACACATGTTGTTCGAAAAAAAAAGAGGACAAACGCGCCAGTATGTGCGCTTTAAAATTAAATGCTTCCCGCGACGTGTTTTATTAGTTTTTATGGCAGTTTCCCTGGTCCGCTTAAGCTTATTCGAATCGTCGCGTATAATTTCCAGGCTCTCCCACTCGTCCAGGGTGTACGATTTCTGAATTCTTCGTATGACCTTTGATGTTGACGACTGTTCGACTGTGTGCGGGGCGACTGACTATCAGGAGTGCGTTCCATAATTCACTCGTAGTCGTAGCTGTAGTCATCGCTGATTACTATCAGAGTGTGAGAGAGTGAGACGGAAAGTGAAGGTTAGTAACTATTTTCACTCATATCGCATAAATGGAACGCGCTCCGGACAGTGGCGGCTCGTGAAGTACAGAGCCGGGTGGGCAGATTTACCATCAGGAAAGAATACTATACATGCATATCCACACTGTTAGATAGATAGCTACAGTTCGGAATCCTATATTACATCAATTTTGTTCGCAGAGAACGGTCGCAATGTGGAAAAATAATCCAGTATTTACCTTTCAAAGGGCCCAGCAATAGTCGCGACAATATTTCAATAACATTAGGTGTGTTTTTTTGGTTATCCCGTGTAGGTTTGGGTAACGAAACTCCATATAAAAAAATTCCAGCTGACCCACCTGTCATTTTTTTTATATGTAGTTTCCTAACCCAAACCAACACGGGATAACCAAAAAAACATACCTAATATATTGAATAAGTAAATATTAAGCACTGCTCATTTTGATGGTAATTCAAATTTGGATACCTCTTTCTTTTTTTTTTCATTTGAGGCTAGAATAGGCAACCCAAACGGATCACCTAATATGTATATGATTAATTGTAATGATATATTAAATTATGATGAGACATTATGTCCGAAAGTTTGTTTACTTAAAATCCTTTTTTTTTTTAACAATGCCAACATTCTTTCGCGCAATAACAGGACATACCTACAAATCTTCCTGAATAAATAATTTATCAAAGACAATTCCTGTAAATTTATAAGGACTTTCAAGCTGCTATGTATTTCTACAATTATGCAAATAAAATGCACTGCCCGGCAAGAGCTAGCGGGGATGGTTTAGATCCCTCTTGCCATGGGGAGGAAAAAGGTGTGAGGAACAGAAGTGGGCATTTTTTTTTATACCATGCACATGCAATAACATAACAACAAAAAAATCATTTTTTTAAGTACATACAAACTAAATTTAAAACTTCCAGATCATATAGAGGAGAAAATGTAAATAGCTATCTATATCAAGCAAAATACATATTAGATCAAATAAATAAGATTTTAATATTAATCCCATCACCAAAATAAATATTTTATAATAGTAATTAATAGCACTAAAATGTAGGGAAACAGAGAAAAGCGATTAGTGTTTTCTAAAAACATACGTAACAAATAAAAAATAAAAAACGGCCGTTGATAACGTAGTCCTGCACTACTGCTACAAGTACGAGTATAACCAACGCCATCTAGAAATATCATAGCCGCAACTCAGCTGTACAATGACGTTATTGTTTAGCTCTTAAATTTTTTATTTACACGAACAAACAACAAAAACAAGTAGTGACGTAATAAAAAGCAAAAACAAAACAGCAGATACATGGAGGAAGTATGAATGGGCGCAATGCAATGTACATAATGGTTGGTGATTCACGCGTGCGCTTCTTATAATTATTCAACTGATATCAATATGAGCTGTCGCTTATGTAGAGGAGAGGAGTTTTTTATATTGGCAATTTAATAGTGATTAAGTACTATTGTCATTTTAAGGAAAGTTACGTTACGTTAAGTTAGATATGCATGTGGGTACCGAAGTGAATCAATTATGTTCTAAGAAATAATTTTTATTTTATTTTTATTTTTAGCTAGCATTTTGTAGGGTGGGCAGTGCCCTACCTGCCCACTTAGACCGGCCGCCCCTGGCTCCGGATGACTCTCTCTGGCATTCTCATCTTCTTGGACGTGCTCGTTGAACCGCGTTGTCACTAATCACTTTGTCTGCCACATGTAGCAGTATTTGTTGCATTCCTGGTAGATGATCCTGTAGATTGCGCTCTTTTCGCCGGGGAGAGGACCTTGAGGCTACCTAGTAATGTCCAGAGAGTTGCATTCCTATAGTCATACTTGATCCTACAACCTGGAAGTTGAAAGAGCATATGCCTGTTCGATTAAACGGGGAAATGTCAGGCAGCAGACAGAAATGACAACTTCCATGCCGCCAATCGAAGTCGGTGCTACACGAAAGGTCTTGACTCCTATAGATTAAAGTTCTTTCCTCCTAATTGCCTCCCTTCTCTTGGTGCAGCCACGCTCCTGTTTGCTGTTTTACAGCGAGGCGGGAGACGTCTGGCAGCAGACAGAAATAACAATTTCCGTGTCGACAAACGAAATTGGTGCTATGACTATGACTATGATTTTTATCTGAAGTACTGTTAACTCACGCAACAAACACAATGCCTGTTTTGATTAGAGTTCGCGCTTACCGTGTGGCCCGGTTTCATTGAAGTTCAGTGTATGCTCCAGTTGATGGACCCAGGGCCATACGCAGACTATATAGAAACATCTAAACTTTCAGAGATCACCGCCAGAACCGGCAATGTGGCCGCTTCGCAGGCGAAGCAGAGCGACTCCACCGCTGCTTCACTCATTCAGTTTCTCGTTTATGTATTCGATTGTAATGAAATAATTATATTGTATTTTCAATTCAATCATAATATCATCGGTCTGGCTGGTGTAGTGGTTAGTGCGCGTACCTTCGGTGCACAGGGTCATGGGTTCGAGGCTCACCCTGAACCAATTCAGTTTATGGTGTTTTTCGAACTAACGATCCATGTGACGGACTATGATCTCACTCAGATGTTAAACAAGTGCCCATTAATGGGAATAAATAACAACAATTTTAATGCCATTTCGCGTATGTTGGTGGATTCGAATCAGCATTAATATTCCTCATCTCATCACCTGTCTTGTAGATTTTCGGATGGTATCTGATGCGGGTCAGGGAGGGGTTCGGCATACGCAGTCGAGTAATCGCCTCGAACACCCCATTTGTTTCTTTTAAGGCTGTATCAACTCTTGTTATCGCGCGAGGTAGCGGGTTAATGCTTTATTCGAAGGACTTGTTTAGACCCGAAGGTACGACCGTAATCCTCTACCTCTCTGTCCATCACCTCGATATTGTTTCCTTTATCAGCTTTCACAAAGGAGCCGGTTTCTCATGAAGCTGTCGAATCTTTGTTTGCGCCGTTTGTTGTTTATTTTTCGCGGTTGAGCGTTTCAAATTATTTCGTCTATTCCCCACCCCATATTCTTTTGAGTTTATATTAAAGTGACCAGACTCCCGAATGTCAAATGTTGTACACATTGCGGAATTCGGTTTTCAGGCAAACCGTTTATCATTATTTCTCAACCCCAATTCTTAACGATTCTTAAGCGCTCGGCGACTACTGGCACATCTACGGATTGGAGTCCGAGGAGAACCTCTAGAGCAGCCATTCTCAAACTTATTTTGGCCGCGGACCCCTTCACACATGAAAAGCCTGTTCAGGGACCCCCAACTGAATTTCACGTTTAAATTGTTTAAATTTTTTAAATTAGATACAAAGTAAAAATAGTTTTGATGTTTTAACAAATTGTTTATTAAGATTATTATTATTAATACATTCATACACTTATCATATCCAAAAATATAAAAAAAAGAGTTGGATCATAATGTTCAGTGGGATGGGTGCACTTGATGGGATGATATGAGTTTGTTCCTCAAGCTGCTCGCAGTAAACCAAAAGGTCTTCATTTTGTTTAGGCAAATTTGCAAGATTTGGAAACTGAAAACATTCGCCTCTCCCTATGTTCTGCTTGAACAATACAAGCTTCGTCACAAACGCGGATATAATGCTTTTAGTTTGAATTAAATTGAACTTATCACCCTGCAGTTGTAAATTGATTTCCATAAATTTACCGAATATGTCGGTCAAAATTAAACCGATCCAAACATGCGCTTTTAGAAAGCCATCGGACTTCGGTGTGACAGAGCCGAGAAAACAATCTCTCATTTAACGCACTTCTTTTGATTTTTTTAACTGCTTTGATTACGTATGCGAAAGGGTCGTGTAGCCGTTGACTCAGGTTCTTGGCTACTAAGTGCTGTCGATGTAAGACACCGCAAAAACATTGGGTACGTCTTTTTCATGAAGGCCAGAGATGCCCGATATCGTCCCACCATTGGTTGAGCACTATCAGTAGCGACAGACAGAATATTACATAGAGGTATGTTTTTTAATCATTTTTTTTAAATTCGCTATATACTGTCCTTTATTGTCTGTCTCCTAGCATTTTGCAAAAAGAAAGAAGTTCCTGGCAAATTTGTTTTCGTTTGATGAACCCTTAGAGAAAGCATGCGTTAGTCCAGAGCGGCTATGTGATCACACAACCCATATGTGTTTGACTCCAAATTTATTACACTACACACCACGAAATAATTCATACGTCAATGCAATTATTAACCCTTCTGACGTCGCCTACGAGCTATTATGCCTAAGGTGTAGCTGAATCTTCTGTGAAATCAATCTTATTTTTTGAAGAGGTCTAATTTTGGTTCTAGAAACAGTTTACATACTATATCTTACGATGATGCTCCGTTTTTTCGTTTCTTTAGGCATAGTTTACATTTCGCCGAACCTTTGATCGCATTTGTGTCCGACGGTTCCTTTGAAATATAATATGGAAAAGGGTGGAAAATATTATTGAACGAAATTTTTCATCAAGATATAGTACCAATGTTCTGTCTGGATCTATACGCCAACAAAGGGTTAAATATCACGTCGGCATTTTAAGAGAGTAATAAATATTACGCGGATTTTATATTCTCAATTGTAAACAAAAAATTTACGTTTGAATAAAATTTTCACGCATACTATGAGCTGCAATAGTGTCAAAACGGTGCCATTTTTACTTTCTGATGCCCACTCTGAACTAACGCATGGCATGGGTTTCTATGTTTTCTCTAAGGATGAACCTTACATAACCAAGGAGCAAAGAAGCGTTCACAGAAATGTTGTCGATGCACCTGATCGATTCTGATATCGCTTCAACGTCCTGTCGCGTCTTTCTACTTTTTAAAATGCGAACATGGAGTGGATCTTAGAATCGGGCCGGGTAACATAGTAAAGACAGCTTTGGCAGTTCAATGAGGCAATGTTTTGTGAAATTCTATAATTTCAATGAATTTGAATCTTCCGTTGGCATATTCTTAACGAAATTTCTTGTTTTTTCCTCCCGGTTATCAATTTGTGATGTTACCGTTGATAGCATATATTCACATCTTAAATTCTTTTGCAAATTTTTGTTGAATTCAATCATCTATGAAATAGATAATGTCTCTCGTAAAAATTAATTTTAAAAATTAATTTTAAACGGAATACAAATGGTTAATAAATATTTGATTCTATCGAAATCTCTCGCGGACCCCCTAATCGGCTTTATGGACCCCCAAATCTTTTCACACCTCCCACGGACCCCCAGCACGGCTTTGCGGACCCCAAGGGGTCCGTAGGGACCACTTTGAGAATGCATGCTCTAGAGCGATGAAAGGGTGGCCTATGCCGTTCGCGATGTTTCTGGAGGCGACTATGCATTCCACCATGGTTTACCTAGTCATGCCATGCCGGTCCCCTGGGATCTTAGCGCTATTATACTCTATTTTACGGCCATATAGTGCGGGGAAAAAACTTTATCTGGAAATCTTTAAAGAGTCTGTTAGTATGCATTTTTGTATAGAAGTTGATAGAGAAATCCAATGGAATACAGTGATTTTTCCATCGTTTTGTGAAAAATTATTTGTTTTCCACGGCTGTACTTCAGAGCCTTGGCTAGAGGCTTGACATGTTTACCTCATGTAGGCAGTGCGGTGCTCTATACAAATCTGCCAAATTTCAAAATTTTACGCTCCGAGTTATGCACTTCGGTCGAAGTGTTCCCGATTTATCGAAAATTAACGATTGCCAAACATGAAAGCGCAATTATCTTGCTAAATATCGATCGTACAGGAGTCTTAAGTTTACACCTAAAATTGCATTTTTCGACGGTTGTAACTTCTGAACCTTTACAGCTAGATCATTCAAATTTTCGCCAAATATGAGCAGTGCTTGTGCTCCACAAGTTAGCAAAATTTCAAATTTGGTCAATTTTAGATTAGAAAAGACAAAAGTACGATTTGGTATAATTATATAGATATAGGGGCCCAAAGTCACTTGAAAGAAGAAAACAACACTCCGACGTATATTTTTTTGTAGACAAGAAGAGACTTTTTCCGAAGTCAAAACAAATGCTAAATTTATTGTTCCTCTTTCACCAGGTCCCTTAGATAAACCAATTTATCCTAAAATTTTTGAAAGTTCATGAAACAATCCGGATCTTCAAATTTTCACAAAAAAAAAAATGCTTTGCATGGCCGCGCTATTTGCTGTAACTGTAGCTGCGGTTTGTAATCCGATCCCCCTTTAACTTGCCAAGTACCATATGGGCTATATCTTAAAACATTTTTGGTGATATAGTACCTTTTTCAAACTTTCGGATTAAAATCCAATCCATTTTGTCATGAACTGATAAAAACCAACAAAATAGTTTTAGAGTGGTACTAACCTTAGTTGAAACTAGTTCGTACGGCTTGTAAATGTCGTTGAAGACTAAAATATTTTATCTGGTTTGCAGTATACAGCTTCCAAGTCAAATTTTCCTGTAATAAAATACGAAATTTACTATGTAATAAACGATACAACAAGAACACTATTTTCGATATAAGAATGCAAAGAGTCAATTTAGCTCTTAGCAAAGTTATTTTAAGTACGACGTTCTTAATTTTAGTAGAAACACTGTAACGTTAAAATCATGTTTCAAAAGAGTAGGTCGATCCACATTTTTTAGTCATCAGTCAAAGTCAGTTCCCATACAAATTGACAGATAATCAGTAAATCAATTATATGTACAGGGTGTCACGCAACCGGTGGTACATAGGATAATGGGAGATAGTACAGCTCATTTGAGGACAATAAATGTTCTACACGACCCCTCTATCTTTAACCGTTAGAAAGTTATAGCATTTTTTGATAAAAGTGTCAGAAACCCCGACTTGCCGAGCAAAATCACTATTTGCCACGCTCCCAAATATTGGATCCGAAATTTGACTTCACTTTCTGAAACTGCACAAAATTCTACATAAAATAACGGTTTTGCCAATTAAATTATTTAAAAACCTACCCAGATACAACCACTCAAACTTTAAAGAAATTTGGAAATTGATATTTTCTTGTAAATTCAAATTGCAAAATCGTAACGGTACTTTGAACTGACAAATGTGCAAAGTTTACAAAAGTTGGATCATTATGTCAGCTTTCGAACGACATATAAAAAATAGGGTCTTAAGGACTGAAAAATTGAAAATATTACGTGTTTAACAGAAAAAAACATGGTCTCAAGAGAAATTCAAAGTATACATTTTATTAAGTAAACAATATTTTTTTTATAAAAACTAAAAAGAAAGATTATTGAGAATAGGAACTTTTATATTATAAATGCTGTTCAAAGTGTCCTCCTCCATATCGGACACAAATTCGGCACCTTCTACCAACAGAAGAGACCGCCTTAAGCATCTCTTCCCTTTTTTCGCGCAAATTATTGCAAGCCATTTTAATTTTTTGCAAAAGATGTTCCCGGGACACTATTGGCTCATCGTAAACTTCATTTTTGAGTCTACCCCATACATGGAAATCAAGCGGCGTTAAGTCGGGACTTCTAGGAGGCCAAGCGACAGGCCCGTATCGTCCAATCCATTTTTCATGGAACTCACTATTCAAAAATTCCGTAACAATTCTTCCGCTGTGAGCCGGACATCCGTCCATTTGCCACCATATTTCTGATAATCTAGCTAATGGAATTTCATCTACGACCTTCGGCACGACTTCTGTTTCGAGAATCTGGTGGAACGCGGATGAATTGAGTCTTTGAGGAAGAATAATTTCAGGTAGTAGTTCATCTCCAAGAACACCGATCCAGATATTTGCACTAAACTCGTGCTGGTATCTCGAAGTACGAGTTTCGCGGGGGTTCTGATGAGACCAGAAATGGGTGTTGCGGGTATTGAATACACCACTCCGAGTAAAAGTAGCCTCATCTGTCCATATTATTTTTCTTTGGAAGTGCCGATCCGCTGCCAATCTTTGTATGAACCAACTACAGAAAGTCCTTCTTCTTTCAAAGTCGGAAGGCAGTAGATCTTGCACTTCCGTTAAATGATATGGATATTGACTATCCTCTTGTAGTGTTCGGTGAATTGTCATACGAGGCACACCCATTTGAATAGCCGCCCTTCTCGTGCTTGAATCCGAGTTCGTCCTGAAGTGACGAAGAATTTCTTCTTGCAGCCGTGCCGTAGTACGTTGACTTCGCTCTAACGTGTAATGGTTCGGTGTTCTACCAGTTTGTCGCAGTGTGTTAAACGCCCTAACAAACGTTCGGCTGTCCGGAACCTGTCTTTGGGGGAAGCGACGACCATACTCGCGAACTGCTTCGCGTCCGTTACATCCAGCTATACCATACACCAACACCATATCAGCGTACTCGATATCCGAATATTTTGTCGCCATCTAATAAAACATCACACTAATAACGATTTTAATAAATACTACTAATAATAATACCTGTTTTAATATTAACGTTCTAGCAACAGATCAATTGTGTGATAATCAATGCTAATCAGTTGAATTAAACTGGTGGAATAACGAACTGAAGCAAATGACTTTAAAATAACAAGGATTAACCGTTAATATTACCGTTTTCTCAACAAGTACATTTTCACATTTTTCCAGAATGAAACATCTTCAAGGCAAAGTTCGTTGACACCTTAATTTCACTATTTTTTGAAATCCATTAATAATAATTGAAGTATGTATGTATTTTAATTAGATTTGTTCTGCTTTAGTTTCGCGTTTTTTTTTCTTTTACACGTAATATTTTCAATTTTTCAGTCCTTAAGACCCTATTTTTTATATGTCGTTCGAAAGCTGACATAATGATGCAACTTTTGTAAACTTTGCACATTTGTCAGTTCAAAGTACCGTTACGATTTTGCAATTTGAATTTACAAGAAAATATCAATTTCCAAATTTCTTTAAAGTTTGAGTGGTTGTATCTGGGTAGGTTTTTAAATAATTTAATTGGCAAAACCGTTATTTTATGTAGAATTTTGTGCAGTTTCAGAAAGTGAAGTCAAATTTCGGATCCAATATTTGGGAGCGTGGCAAATAGTGATTTTGCTCGGCAAGTCGGGGTTTCTGACACTTTTATCAAAAAATGCTATAACTTTCTAACGGTTAAAGATAGAGGGGTCGTGTAGAACATTTATTGTCCTCAAATGAGCTGTACTATCTCCCATTATCCTATGTACCACCGGTTGCGGGACACCCTGTATACTGACATACTGTCAACTTGTATGGAAAATTACTCTAACTGATAAGTGTGAATCGACCATCAAGAATGTTTTCTATTGATTTCCCTCCGCTTTTTTCTCCCATTCAAAAAGTTGGCGGGAGGGCCCCGAGAGAAGTTGTTCCGCCACTTGGTAGAACTCTTTCAAAAATCGCGCGTGCGATTTATGAAAGAATACTTACCTTCTATGATGGGATATTAAAAAGCGCCACCACATTTACCGTTAAAATAATAGGACCAGGTGACTTAATTTTAAAAATAGCTGGTCTGGTCTCTCGGTAGTCGAGACTTTAATGTCCCCTGTATGACTATCTTGTTCTGTAGGGGCTGAATTGTCATCTTTATCGAAGAAATAAACAAATATTCCGACGGAATCATGCTAAGAGAAAGTATCCTATTAACTGCTTTGAATCACAAATCACATTACATAATTACATATTGATTTTTTTGTTAGCAATGAACATTATTGTTGGCGGTATATTGGCGGGATTATTTCACTCTCTACTAGCGGGATTCTAAAACGGCGGGTTTTTTTAGTGGGCGGGACTTTACAATGGCGGAATTTAGTAATGTCGGGATAAATTTAAACAGGATTTTTTTGTAAAAAGCGGGATTATAGACTGGCGGGATTTTGTTTTTCGGGATTATGTAGGTATTCGTATCCCACTAAAAACACCTTTAAAACAGACAAGACTGATCACAGGCCATACCGAAGAGCTTATTAGGTTTCTTTGTGTGGCATTTTCCTGTACATTTAGTTATGCTGTACGACACGTCAAAATACTATACGTCTGCTCAGCTTAGTTTATTTCCAACCGTTTGATGCCCGCTACGATATTTACAACAGTTTCTACAATATGATTTACCGCGGGCAACGCAAATGGTAAACCGTTGTTTCATCATCAATGTGGCACGATAGCCCGACGTCGGGCCTTGGCCGCCTGAATCGTTGACCTCCAATTGTCGCGGTTACGTGACCTTGTTCTCCAGTTTCGGCAGCCCAGCAGCTGGTGGGCGTCTTCACCTACGGAGTTCTCCCAGCGAGCTCTCGGTCGTCCACGCAACCTCGCTCCGTCAATTCGTTGTGCGTTCATAACTTTCTTTGGCATGCGATTGTCGTCCATCCGTTGTACATGCCCCGCCCATTGCAGACGTTGAAGCTTCACGATTTTCGATACTTCCAGCTCATCGTACAATTGATACAACTCATGGTTGTATCGGATACGCCATTGGTCTCGCTCGCGAACGGCCCTGAAAATTCGCCGAAGGTCCTTTCGTTCGAATCGGTCTAGCAAAATTTCGGAGGCTTGGGTAAGGGTCCATGTTTCGCAGCCATAACATAGCACGGGTCGGATGATCGTTTTATACACGCGGAGCGTCGTGTTCCTGTGCGCAAGTTTCGAATTAATTATAGGGAGGACCGAGAAATATGTCTTATTGGCTAGTTGTATCCGTCGCTAATTTCGTCGGTTTCGTTGGCGTCCTTTGATAAGTTACAACCCAGATAGTTGAAGTTGTCTACATACTCGATATTAAGGTCTCCCACTATGATGCTTGAATTTGCTGGCGTCCTTGTTTTCGATTGCATCATGGCCTTTGTTTTGCTTTCGTTGATATGTAGTCCAACTTCCTTTGCGGCGTTATTGAGGTTATGCAGAACGCTTTCTGCATCACCCAACCTTCGAGACATGATGTTGATATCGTCGGCGTACGCTACTACTTGAGTCGATTTGATGAGTAGCGTTCCGCTGCTGTCCATATTCATGGCTCGAATTACATACTCCAAAGCCAGGTTGAAGAGCGTCGGCGCCAGCCCGTCGCCCTGCTTGAGTCCAGTACGAGTTTCAAATAGGTCGCACTAACTTTGCCGGTATACCAAAATTCAGCATAATGTTGTACAGTACACTTCGGTCTATACTGTCGTATGCCTGCTTGAAGTCGACAAAGATTTGGTATACGTCGATGTTGTATTCCCAGCACTTTTGGAGTAGTAGCTTCACTGTGTAAAGCTGATCAGTCGTTGAACGACCAGGTCTGAAGCCGCCTTGATACTCGCCAATGATTTGTTCTGCGTACGGATTGATTCTCTTTTCAAGAATTTTTGATAAAATCTTATAGGCCGTACAAACTTATGATATGCCTCTGTAATTCTCACACTTCAGCTTGTCACCCTTTTTGTGGATTGGGCAGATTATGCTTTTGCGCCAATCTTCGGGGATTACCTCCTCGTTCCATATTTTCAGCAGTAGCACATGTACAGCGTTGGTCAGGCACGTTCCACCATGCTTCAGCAGTTCTGCTGGGATCTCGTCAGCGCCGGGCACTTTATTATTTTGGAGCGACTGTGTGGCAAGACTCGCCTCCTCTATTGTTGCGGGTAGAACGGGAGGGCCTGGTTCGGCTAACTGCACAAGAGCTAGCTCCGCGGGGGATATTGACGATGTATTGAGGAGCTCTTCAAAATGCGAGTCCCATCGTTTGTTGACGCTTTCGATGTCGCTGATGATGTTGCCATCCTTGTCTTGGGTTGATATCCGTTCTTTATTTATAAGTTTGTACGCCTGTCTAATGTTCTTACTGGCTAATCTTTGGTTTATTTGCTGAAACTGCTCGTCAAAATGTTTGCGTTTCTTACGTCTAATTAACCTATTAGATACTCGCCGAAGTTCGTTGTATCTTTCTTTCTTGGCTCGGGATGCGCGTTGTGTGTATTGGCGATAGGCTTCATTTTTCGCCTCAATCGAGGCCCTGCATTCGTCGTCGAACCAGTCTGCTCGTCTGCGCCGGCCTTTATAGCCCACGACCTCTTCTGCGACCCCCTTGATGCTGTCTTTGAGCTCCTCCCAGAACTCATGGATGCCTAGATTATTGATGTTATCAAGCATGGGCGACAGTTTTTCCTCAAGTGCTGTAGTATACGCAGCCGCCGTGGCATCATCAATCAAATTGTCAACCTCGAAGATCTGGGCAGGGTTGATTCTCGTTAGGACGAAGAGATTCTGCACCTGTAGGTCGTCTTCACCAAATAGTGATCGGTGTCGCAGTTGGCTCCTCGATAGGATCGAACATCTAGGACATTAGAAGCCCATCTCTTGCTGATCAGTACGTGGTCGATCTGGTTCACGGTGTATTCATCTGGAGACTTCCAGGGGCCCTATCATGTAATTCGAAACGAGAACGAAAGTGCCGACATTTTCGTATTCGATTCGAAAGCAATTTGGTATCATGGAACTCGTTCGTTTCGAGTAATTGGTATTGCCTCATGAATTAGGCCAAATTCCCTTCATGTACTAGAATGAATCGATTAACGTAGTAGACCATGTCATATGACACAAAGTCAAATTTAATTTTTTTGTGTTTTAGATTACTTTTTAGTGTTTCAGTGTATAAAAGAAATTATATTACAATACAAAATATAGCATTTTTGTCGTATTTAATTAAAAAAAGTGAAATAGTGACGGAAAAAAGACGGGAAATTGCTCGAGTCGCAATTGGGATTCGAACACACGCTCAAACTTAGTGTATCGGGTCAGACGGCAGACAACGCGCCCCCCATCGTCACGACGAAAATTTAGGATGTGCGAACAAATCGATTAATTTCGTTAAAGCATTTAGATGCGATTTTTTAAATTGTGGATTGTATTATGAAAATTCAAACGAAAAATGTAAAATTATATGTGTGTTTGTTAACTCTATGTAAATAAAGTGTACCTATGTATATATGAAAACTTTTATTTTTGACAAAAAATCTTTAAATTTCATCTGCATTCTGAAAAGAAATCACTTTTTTTCTAAAACGAAGACGTTCAATTCATCTTGTCCTCCTTGGTAGGTTAAAAATTGCACGACAATTCCGGGAATACAACATTTTTCTATTCGTCTTTACAAAATATATGATTGCATTATTTTAAGGAAAACTCATAGTCTTTGTCTTAACAAGTCGGTTACACTAATTTGTGTGCTAAAGACTCAACCTTCGCTTAAAACAAAACACATAAACGATTGCTTTTCGAGAGTACCCTACCTTTCGAATGCATTTTCGATGCAATCGTCCATATTCTCAAACGCGTTCGAATTGCATGATAGGGGATTTTCGATTCGTATGCTCGAAAGACGAAAGTCCTATTACTTTCGAATAGAAGCTATTCGTTTTCGAGTTACATGATACCACTTTAGCCATTTCGAAAGCAATTCCTTTCGAATCGAATTACATGATAGGGCCCCAGGTCTGCTTATGGATTCGTCGATGAGGGAAGCATGTAGAGCTTATGACCAAGTTTCTGTCGCTCGCGAAGTCGATAAGTCGCTGACCGTTGTTGTTGTTTTCGTCGTGGAGGCTATGACCACCAGTAGTTCCCCTATGCAAGTTTTCGTTTCCGACTTTGGCCTTACAGTCTCCTAGCAGCAGCTTGACGTCGTTTGATGGAAGTGAGTCGAAGAGTGTTTCTAGGTCGTTATAGAACTCGTCCTTAATCGCGTCTTCTTTTACTTCTGTAGGGGCATGCGCATTAATGAGCCAGAGATTAGCGAAACGGGTCTTAATGCGGATCGCACATAGCCGCTCGTTGATGGGTTTGAAGCCGATAATGTGGTCCTTGAGCTGCTTATTCACGATGCAAGCTACCCCAAACTCCTTGTTGCCCTCCTCTTTTTACCACTCGTAAAAATAGTGTGCGAATTGAGGTCGTTAATCTCGCTTTTGAGCCATTTAGTTTCCTGGATTGCAACTATGCTCAGCTTGTATTGTTCTACCTGTTCGAGGAGGGCCCTTAAGGCCCCCGGTCTATTCAGGGAGCGTACATTCCAGGATCCGAAAGAGTAATCAGTTGTTCGTTTGCGGGGTCGTCGTTGTTTTGTATCCGTCCAATCCGAGGCTTTTGTTTCAGGTTTCTTGACTTGAAGTTTTTCTTAGGATGAGTTGTCGGCATATCGCTAAACCATGATAGGGTTTAATCGTTTAGTAAAGGCCACCATGGGCATGCCTCGAAGATGCTGCTTTAGTGGTTGAGTTAGACGTTTTCTGTCACCTATCACGTTAAGTAACCTGAGACGCTGCAGATTTAAATACAGCACTCAGGCGCAGCGGTGCTTCTTCCAAATGTCGCATCAGATGATTTGACATAGCCGTTAGAGGTTTTACCCACTACCGTTACCAGGGGACGCCCGCGCGGAGGACACATGGAGAAGTCTTTTGCCCCCGTTGTTTAGCAGCTTAATTTAAGCTGACCATACGTACAGCATTTCGCTGTACAGTAGAGCATTTAGACCTATCGTACAGCATTGAGAAGCGTACAGCAAAATGTACAGCATTCTTGACGGTCCGACCTGCGATGTGTACGTACTAGGAAAATTTTATTTCGATCGCAAAATATGAATGATATGATAAGCCTCACATTTTTTCTTATTAGAAACTATGTCAAAACTCCAAGCCACTCACATAATGACAAACAGCGCTATCCACATATGTTTGACAACTAGTGGTCTGCCTGCGGGGCGAGTTAATTCGTGAGGTCGTCGTGAATTCGATCACAGAAAATTAATAACTTTTTACGAGACTAAATTCAAATTTGCTGAGAAATAGGATTCTGTGTTTAGCCTTTTTAAGATTTTGTGTCCCTGCCTCCATATTCTGGTCAATAACGACGATATTGTACTGCAGTTCGCGATTGATTTCTTCGGAGTTTCTAGAATTCATACTTTTCCGCGAATTTGAATTTAGTCTCGTGGAAAGTTATTATTTTTCTGTGACCTGTGATTCACGACGACCTCACGAATTAACCCGCCCCGCAAACCACTAATACAGTATTTGATTCTGGGGCAGAACTTAACGCCTTAAGTTTTACAAAATAAGTAGTCTATTTCATACTCAATTAAAAAAAAATCGGCCTAGTACAAGAATTGCTGGTTATAGCTAGTATATTTGTCGAACTATTTGATTTAACCACAATTGCATTTGGCATTTGGTAATTAAATTTCAAACTGGTCTGCAGGCAGCTGGAATTTGGGAAACACGACTATAAATTCGAATTTTATAAAAAAATCAATATACTATTCTGTCTTCACCCATTTTGTACTGGTGGTTCGTTTTCGAACCACCATTTTCAATAATTTTTTTTAAACTGAATAATTTATATTTTTAACTTTATTTTGATGTTATCAGCACTGTTAGACTGTCGTCTATTGATTTGGGTCATTTGCAGATGTATATGTTATTATTATTCGACCATTTTTCAAAATTAAAAAAAGTATATATAAAATCCATGAAATTTATTGAAATGATTACATTCAATAAGTAAAACCATGTATTTTTCTATTGAAATTATAATTTGAAAAGAATAACAAGGAGTTTTTAGTTTATGAGCTTCTATATTTGGGTGGTTCGAAAACGAACCGCTGGTACATGGTGTATCTAAATGTTGTTACGTTACTCAACTTTAACAACCAAAATTAATAAAAAATTCTCCTTTTTGCATCCCTTCGAGGAAACCCTGTTATCTTCGTCCTGCCAAATTTTAAGGTATTCGTGACAAAGACTGCAATCATTCTACAAATATCTACCAAATTTAAAGTCGATTGGTTGAGAGGTTCGCGAGTTATTTAGTGAACAGTCGAACGGACGGACAGACGGACAAACGGACAGACGGACGGGAAAAAATCGATTTTATGAGTGTTTTTTTTTATAAAATTTCTAAAAAAAAACCTTAAACCCCAAAATAAATATAAAATATAATAAAAACTGTATTTTATTATGTAAACCCCAGATACCATGTCGCTTACTTACCAACGGTTCGTTTTCGAACCACCCCAGAACACAAAAACAACAAATCGAAAAAAAAAATATTTCTTCAGAATCGTCATCAGAGTGTGTTTATAGATAATATGTATCAAGGATATCGTCATAAAAAAATTATTTCTGGTACCGGTACAAAATGGGTTAACGAAGCATTCTTTTTGGAACACCCTTTATTATAGAACACTGGACAATAGTCATTAACCATAAAGAGGGTGCTACAAACTCAACATTGTTGCAATGCCCCAACGCCTTGAGGAGCGACAATCAAGCGATAATACTCTGAGACTCAGATCGATTTTCGTCATTTCATTACGAATGGGAAGGGAGAATTTCCCATAATGGGCACAGACAATCTGCCCGAGGTGGCAAATTTCAAGGAGAGGCATATTACTGAAACTTTCCATTGATTTAAAGTTCAGTGAAATACGCATTTCCAGTTCACAAACAGCAGTTTACATATTTAAAAAAATAAATAAGATTTCAACATGATGTATGGCAGATTTAAATATGTACTGCCAGTAGGCTTTTCAAAGTTCCCGCCCTATCGACTTCTACAAGTTTCAGTTGTCTTTTTTATTACTTCCTCTGAACACCGTCCTTAGCCTACGAGCCTAGCCTGCGAACCTACCTATGGTTTCAGTAGATACTTCTGGTGAAAAGATATAATGCGAGTGAGAGAATCAATTGTGGGAGGGGTGTGAACCTGAAGGAGAATTCGCAGCATTGAAGCCAGTGGGCTTATTGTACTATGTGAGAGAGAGAATCAACGTTCTTTGTTGTAAAGTTATGCCTTGCTATTAAGAACTTTAAATCATGTGACCATCATGGGACAGCTTCAGAGGCTGCCTGAACTCAGTGCGATTTCTACTGATTCCCTAAAAAAGGGATTTTTTTTAAATTCAAAAACTAGCTTTTTGCATTGAGTGAGAAGAATAAAGATTGACAACAACTTCCTTTTAAACGTCTGCTTGCGTGTACCACCATTTATACTAATTAAGTCACGGTCAGCAGTTAAGACAGCTTGCTTATTGGTCTACGATGTGAGGAAATATAGAAAATCAGATTTGTGCTACGGAGCATAATACAAAAAAGAAGTGCAGATAGGAGATCCGCCTCTAGCGTCCAGTCCCACTTCTAATTTTATGCTCGTAATGAGCCGAATCGACGAGATATGCCCCTTGAGGAGTTACCTCAATAGGGGAAAGATTATGGACAAATGGAGAGGTCAAGAAGCACGAGTAAAATGATAGTAACACGACATTGAAGAGCTGTTTTCGACTATTGGTTTCTCATGATAATGAGAAATGCATTCTTAATCTGTATATTGTTCTAAAATTTATACGAAAGGTTCCCTTTCGGAATGGGAATGCTTGTGTTCTCTTTTCGTCAAATGTGCAAGACTAAACATGAATGCATTAGGAGCGTAAGTAAACACTTCTAATGACCAATGGTGTTCGCTTATGGAAAATTCGCAATTGCAATATTAATTGTTGTTGGTCAACATTATGTACAGCATTTGTCCCTGAAGGATCTGGTCAGCTTAGCTTAATTTATTTCCCCGACCGACGATTTATTCACTACAAAATTATCTAGTACCACAAATAGATAATTTTAATCATTAATATGTATAGTGTAGTTCCTAGGTGATTTCAGATTGCAAAGTGTGGTGGAGAAAATTTCTTTTTGGTTTCTTATGTTTTTTGGGGTGCTGAGCTCGAATCCGGAGCTTCCCACCAATATTTCGTTGCCGAACAGGGTCAAAACCGCGAAAAAAACCCAAAATTTTCGGAGTTTTCCCGTTTTTTTGTTTATTACTCCGAAATTGTACATTTCTCCAAAAACCTGTCCATGAAAATATTAGAGAAAACATTATTGCGGGTCCAACGCGCCATTAATCATTAAAATGTGTTAAGCGTTAAGTACAATTGATAGTCATTTTTTGGCGTTTTTTGCAATTTTGACCCTGTTTTGCAACGAAATTTTGGTGGGAAGTTACAAATTCAGGTTCTGCACTCCAAAATACACAATGTACAAGAAAAATGCAACTTTTGCGACCAAAAATGAAAAACCGTACAATCTCAAAATATTATTCATAAAATGGAACTATGTTAAAAATGGCAAATTTAAATTATCCATTGTAGTAATACCGCTCTACGGATTTATAATATTGATATCTCTTTGGACGCGCAATTATGTGCTCTCTAAAATATTTATGGAGAGTTTTTCGCAGGAATAAATAGTTTCAGGGGCCAAATAACGAAAAAAAAAAGGAAAAATTTTAGGGTTTTTCCCGATTTTGACCCTGTTTCGCAACGAAATGTTGGTGGGAAGCTCCGGATTCGTGCTCAGCACCCCAAGAAACATAAGAAACAAAAAAAAATTGTCTCCGCCACATTTTGTAATCTGATGTACTAGGTTTATCACGTAGTAACTACACTAGTAATTTAATTTGTATATTTAGATATTTTTTAAGTCCGAATTATGTAACCTTCATATTGCAAAAAAAATAAACTGTACCTATCTGTTTTTTTTTTCACTGAATTATTATTTATATGCAAGGCAAAAAAACATACATACTCCAATGCTAAACTAAAGGGTTAAGAAACTTATCCGGCGTATAAATTAAGATACACATTGAACCGTTGCAACGACAACGACCATTGATTAGTCCGTCTGTAGTAAAATTGAGATTGCACTTGCATGTTTGTTGCCTAGGGACCGGTTCTTTCCATTCCGACTCAGTAAAAGTCCCACCGGCATCAACGGCTAACTTCACTAACTACTCGTACATACTCCCAGCAAAGCAATTATTGACTGCAGAAAGTAAACGAAACAAATTCAGATAAAATGCTTGCTAGATATTTGAACAGGGGCTCAGAGATTGAACTTTTGTGTATGCATTTTGGTCTGACATGGATGGTTTCTTCAATGGAACTTTGGGAATGGGAAGAGCCAAACCACATACAGGCAGACAATGTTACATGGACATGGACGGGTATTCTCTCTCTGTTATCCAATTCCCAATTTGACTGCGTTTATTCCCGCGTTGGTATCGTTTCGTATATCGTATGTACGACGTACGAGTACGACCGTTTACTTCACACACTGTGTAAACATGAGTGTATGTGCCTTTACTACATGCCTTTCTCGCACTTGCTCTCCAGCTCAGCCATTCAGATATGAATGATATGAAAGCGTTTTATCTGATATCGTTCGTGATATCCGAGAAATCCGTTTTGATAGAAACCATTTTTCAGTATACGCGGAGATCTTCAAACGGACACATTGCAGAGCACGAATCGAGCGCGATATGTGCATACGAAATTCGGTGATTGGCGCGAAAAATTAAGATAAATTTGAAAATACTCATTGGCAAGTATTTATTCAGTATTTTTGTTCTTGTGAACAATTTTTTTTTCGTGTGACGCGTGAGGGTGCTAATTATTGTGATAAATATTGTTAACAGAAAAATTGGATTACGCAAATTCTTGTGTTAGCGAAATAAAGTGGAAAATTAAAATTATCCATTTTGGAGAGTATTACGGGAAGGAAATCTGTCGACACGAGGACTAAAGGACAATTTGATATTGCTGCAATGACGAGAGGTTCAGGATCGCCAACGTAAGTTAAATGAAGTGGCATGTAATTTGTCACGTGAATACACTTTATAGCCGCAGTTCATTCAATTTGGTTTATCTGCGTTGAAATTTAACTCAATTTATGTACGTGCAATTGAACAAAGATGTACATACTTGTACATGGAGACTATGGAGACGGATACATTGTGTGGAGGGCGAGGTTTCTTTATCTTGCGTTAAATTGACGATTACATATCTAATTAACTTTCTCTTATCCTTATGCATTGAAATGATTGCGTATGCAATTTTCCATGTTCTTTTCTGCAGCACTCATGCAAAAATTAACAGTAAATTTATACTTAAGAGGTTGTACAAATTAAGATTGTGCTAAAAATGTATGTTCATCTTAAAAGTGTAAAAACTCACCCTTCAAAAAAAATTTTTTATCAGGGTCGGAAAATAAGCTAATGTACTCACAGTTTTACATGGTTTTACATTTACATATTGTTTGCCACACTTTACCACAATTTGGTGAGGAATTCACCTATATTGTGGTAGATCCCATGAGTTAATGAATTAAGTGTATGTAAGCAGATACATATTTAGATTTTTGGTTAAATCTAGTTTACTATCTGGTTTACTGGTTTACTGGTTTTCAAAAATTCACATGTATTAAATTTAATCCTGGTCTCACTTGAATATCAGTATTAGTCTGAATCACCTCCTTCACATATAAGTAGTCTGTAAAACGTTTTATGTATAGGGGGAATATGGGAGATATTATATTATGAATGAATTTACTAAGTGATAATTTGTTCATCAGTAGACGATTTCAGGGCCGCTAAAACACGAATTCCAGATGTTGGACAGCTGTATGTTTTGGAATATAAACAGAAAAGTTTTTGTTTCGTGTAAAAAATAATGAACGATGTAATTTTTGTTGGTATATTACGTCATGTATGGTATATTAATCGGCAGCAAGTAGGTAAATACCCTGTTTTATACCGAAGTCAATTTGAAGGTAAATTTATTCAAGTGTAGAACGCTGTTAATTCCAACAGCACTCATAAAATGTTGTGTTCACACATCCGTCGCCCTGCCTCCTGCGGGACCACTTCTCGGTATTACTTCGCAGGAGTGGCTTCGGCTAATTAGCCATCCTGCCGAGTTGCTGACTTCCGTCTAGCTTCTTCTTTTCGAAGTTCCTTGTGAATATTGCACACAAATTCACTCACTGCCTCCCAATTCTGTTGGCACTCCAGCCTACGGTTCACCAAACTATGTGGGCTTAACGTTTCCCCAAATTCCACATTCAGTTGCTCGCGTGGCACACTAAATCTCGGACATTCAAAAAATACATGCCTTGCTTCTGCAACTCCCTTACAGCTAGAACACTCTGGTGAGTCATCCAACTGAAATCGGTACAAGTATTGTCGACATGCACCATGTCCCGTTAGGAATTGAGTTGCCACTGTCTCGTGCTTTCTTGCCTTTCCAACCTTTTTCGCCTTTCCAAATCCGCTGGCGTGTTATTACGTCGACCTCCATACAATCTGCTTGTCTCCTCAACCAGAATTCCTAGTGGGATCATTCCAGCAACAACGTAAGCAGCTTCGTCCGAAATTGTTTGGTACGCAGAGCACACTCTTAAAGCGCACCTACTGTAAATTGAGCTTAATTTCTGGGCGTTCCCAGAGGAGTTTAGTGAAATAGCCCAAAGGGCTGAGGCATGCATTAGAACTCGTATGGAAGTACATAACAACCTTGGCCAGCAATACTCTCCTGCCAGCTCTTGGACCGCTTATATTCGGCATAATCCTTGCTAAAGCCAGGGTGGCTACTGCCGCTTTTTCACATACAAACTTCAAATAGTCTCCGAAGCTCAGTCTCGAATCTATCATAACCCGCAAATACCTAATGGCTTTTTTGGAGGTTATGATATTGCTTCCTACTCTGATTTTTAGAGAACACCTTTTCCTGTGCTTACTGAAAAGAACAGCATCGGTTTTTTGCTGAGCAAGCTCGAGGCTAACCCTTAATAGCCAGGGCTTTATTGTTATAATCGCTTCGTTGGCGTAGACTTCGACGCACTCCAGACTCTTTGCCACCATCACAATTGCAATGTCGTCTGCAAAGGCTACCACAGTCACCCCTCTAGGCATGGGAAATATTCCAGAATGCCGTTGTACATTATTATCCATTGCAGCGGGCCAAGCACTGAACCCTGTGGAACTCCCGCTGTGCCCAATTATACTCCGTAGGTCCGTCGCTGGTATCGTATTGAAGGATACGATTTGAGAGGTAGCTCCTGATTATAGCTGCAAGATAGTCTGGAATATCCACTCTTTGTAAAGCGGCATGAATGGAGGACCAGTGTTAAAAGCTTTTTTGACGTCTAGCGTTACCACACAACAGCATGTGCCTTTTTTCAGTGATTCCCTTGCGAAATTGGTGACCAATTCAATTGAATCTACAGAAGACCTCGTTCGTTAAAAGCCGTACTGTTGATCAGACAGCCTTTTTCTTCCACCACCGATAACAGTTTTCCCAAGGTGTCGATCAGGCAGCATGGCGATATGAGCTTGGCCCTCGAGCCGGTTTATTTCGGTTGATTTTGATTTTGTCCGTCCGTCTGTCCGTCTGTCCGTCTGTCCGTCCGTCTGTTCAATGGTAACAGTCTTTGGCACGAAATACTTAAAAGTTGGTAAGACAAAAATAACAGGGTGTCCCGGACATTTTAAAATTTGTTCACTAAATAACTCGCGAACGGCTTAGCGGATCGTCATGAAATTTGGTAGGAATGTGTAGAATGGTAACAGTCTTTGGCATGAAATACCTAAAAGTTGATATGGCAAAGATAACAGGGTGTCCCGGACATTTACAAATTTGTTCACTAAATACCTCGCGAACGGCTTAACCGATCGTCATGTATTTTAGTAGGAATGTGTAGAATAGTAACAGTCTTTGGCACGAAATACTTAGAAGTTAGTAGGGCAAAGATAACAGGGTGTCCCGGAGAATTAAAAATTTGTTCACTAACTGATCGATATGAAATTTGGTAGGAATGTGTAGAATTGTAACAGTCCTTAGCGCGAAATACTTAGACGTTGGTAGAATAAAGCTAACAGGGTGTCTCGGAGATTTTAAAAAGCCGACTTTTTTAGTTTTTATCGGACATGGACGTATGGGTGCTCACATCAAAGAACTCGATTGGTACATTTCATATCAGTCGCTTTTTCCCAGTTTGGAGTAATGGTAACGGAGTTACAGCTAATACATATATCCAGTTAATATGTGTAGCCATGATACATAGTAAATCTATTTTTGGATTGGTCTAATTAAAAAGTGTTACAGAATGAAAGGCGTTAGCCTTTCATTCTGGGACGCGTTTATTTAGACCAATCCAAAAATAGATTTACGAGAAGCATTTCATTAATATTGTGCATCTCTCGATTACCGTAACTCCTAGTGGAGCATGGTGCGTTGATGACTACCGTGTGTAGTCCATCAACGTTACAAAGACAATTGAATTCGGAGTGTGATACGGTTGTCAGCCATACCACTTCCTAGTCGCATTGTTAGTTTATTATTCTACGATAAGAATATTTCTTATCATCTTCTTCTGAATAATAAACTTGCGACGAGTCGTGCCGAGTTTGGAAACTCGTTTCTCTATGAGTGTCTATTTCACAGAGTGGCGACCGAACGATCACGGCCACAGAGCACGACGAATATTGTGCATAATGCTTATTTATTACCTATAAAATATATGTGCAAAATTATTCACAATGTGTGTATCCAAAATCTAAAAAACACTCGTATTGCGGGCGCAGCCCTCTGTACGCCGGTATTTTTTCCTTCTGTTTTCACGTAAGTTCCGTGGCGCCGATTAAATAATATTTGAGTGAGGCTTGCTTGGAATAATTCGGCAAACAAAAAAAAAATCTCTTAGAAAGCCCCATCACCCCATGGCTCCTTTCCTTCCATTTTCACGCATGTTTTGTGGCATCAATAGAAACACATTTGTATGAGGTTTGGTTTAAATTGGTAGACAAATAAAAAATTTTTTCTTTGAATAACCAAATTTAGGGATTGGGTTTGTATAGCAGCCCCATGACCCCATAGTCCGATTTCATTCATGTTTGCATATGTTTTGTGACATCAATAGAAATACATTTTCATGAGGTTTGGTGTAAATTTGTGCCCGAATAAAAAGTTTTTCTTTGAAGAACCCAATTTCGGTGGTCGGGTTTGTATGGCAGCCCGATGACCCCATGATCGAATTCCAATCATTTTCACATGTTTTGTGACAATACAATGGTTCAAATTGGAGCCCAAATAAAAAAGTTTTTCTTAGAAGAACTTTAATTGGGGGGCTAGGTTTGTATGGCAGCCCCATGACCCAGTGATCCAATTTGGGCGATTCAAACATAGAAAGAAACAGCCTGCAACATAAATAAACATGTGTGGAAAATTTCAGCTCTGTAGCTGTTATAGCGGCCGAGAAAAACGCGCTGCAACAGACGGACAGACAGACAGACGGACATCGCCAAGTCATGCTGATCATATATGTACTTTGTTCACTCAGCTTCACAAAAATCCGTCCACTCGCCACTTTCGAACTCAAATTCAATTTTCTCTGTAAGTATGAAACTTACAACTATGAAAGTTATATCTACAGAAACAACATTCCAACAGCCGCTAACTATACCTTCACGTTAAGATCATGTTTTGATACCAGCCTACTGTCAAAACAGGGTAGGTATCTTTCAGAAATAGGCTTTGTCAGAAAATCACTGGGGACCGTGATGTTTCAAACCAAAATAATATGGATTGATGATGGAACATTACCGGATACCTGACTATTAAATAATTTCAATGATAACATACATAACATACATACCTTAAAGCAAGGTCTCAACGAGTTAAAATTGGAGATGTTTTCAGCAAGGCGAGGGAGATAAATATAGGTGTTCGACAAGGCTCTGTCCTAGGTCCACTTCTCTTTTTTATTTTTGTCAATTCGCTCCTGTTACAAAAATTTAAAAGTATACCGATTGCTTTTGCTGATGACCTAGCCTGCGCCTTCAAAAGTGAATCAATTTTAAATCTTCTTTGCGATATGAATCACGATCTTGATATTATTAGGTCTTGGTTTACGGCTCATAAGCTGGTAATTAGCGATAAAACGAAAATTATGTTTTTCAATCATAACGTCGATTCATCCATACCTTATAACTTCTGGTATCATCACCATAGCTGCAAGCGATTTATACTTAATCCTCCCTATAACAATCCGGTTACGTTCTCTTCAAATGCTGCTTGTTCGGAGAAATGTTTTAATATTGAAGTGGTCTCAACATATAGGTACCTTGGTATTACTATAGATGACAAACTAAATTGGTCATCTCATATTGGATCCTTAACAAAGTACTTATCCAATGCTATAAGACAATTATATGTATTACGCCTATTATGCTCCCCGAATATTTTGAAATGGTTTACTTTAGCCTTTTTCACTCCAAATTAGAATATGGACTTTCATGCTGGGGCAGCATTTATAAAACCAGATTAAATCCCTTGTTGGTAGCGCAGAAGCACGCTATTCGTTTAGTATGCAATAAAAATAGGCTTCAAAATAGTTTTCCTCTATTTAAAAATTTAAATATACTTCCACTGATTCACTTATATTATTATAAAATTTTAAAAATATTTTTTATTCGTAGCGGTTATTTGTGCAGTCGAAATTGTAATTTATATAATCTACGTCTGAATGGTTTATATCTAGTAAATGTTCCTCGGTACCATAAAACTAGTTTTTTAAAATTCTATAGTTGCTCGCTCAGCACCTAGATTATTCAATAAGGAGTACTCGTAATTTATCCAGATTTCTGTTGCAGGTTAAGTCCTGGCTTTTGAACTATGACCTTGAAGAAATTTTCACTATTTGAATGTTATGGCCTCCATAATAAGTTTCCTTCCTTCCAGTCTAACGCTGTGTCAGCTTTGTCTGTTTTTGTTTCTGCGTCTTTCTTATTTTTTATTATTTTGCTTTCTTTGCATTTTTATATTTATATTATTTAATACTTTGCCTCCTTACTCCTTATTAACTTATTTTCTTATTACTATATTCTTGACTTTCCTATGTTTTTAGTTTCTCTTTTCCTAATTAATTGCTTTCGATACTAATTTTTTAAATTACAGAATGCAATTTTATATGTTATTTCTCTTTTTATTAATGCTTTTTTATTGTAATATGTTGTTGTAACTCCAGTTTTTTCTCTTTTTGTTTGCATTTGCTTATCACATTCTATGTAACAAGAACTGTATTTGAGGAATATTCATATAATAAATAATAATAATTTCGAATTTCGAAAATGTCAACTTTCAGTTTTTTGATCCTTCCGCAAGACTTGTTTTCAAAGTGTTTGCCAACATTTTTCCTATACATATTTCAGAAATGATATACCGCTAGAATGCCAACACGTTGAAACAGCTCTAGTTAACTGTAGCTACTTCTTGTAGATTTGACATTTCAAACTACCGTTATGCAATCCTTGTTTGAAATTTCTCTAAAATTTTCATTCAAATTTTAATGTGAAATTTTGTTCAGTTGTTATCAAACTGGAGTTAAAATTTTCAATTATTGATTAGGAAAGTCAATTAAATCAATTATTTTTCATTTTAATTAATTAAATAAATGTATAATAATGAACCGAAAAGAGATCGGAAGTAGTTTTGGATAGGTAACTTAGAACTGCACTCCCGATCCAGAGTTACGACACATCGTCAACGGTTGATGTTCCTCTTGTAGTTAGGTTAATTAAACAGAGAAAGTGTGTCCACAAAGAGGCGATGACAATAAAGAGAACTGGTGTGTTGTTTTCTTCGTAGTAATATTTCCTCCTACACGCAATGAAAAAAAAACTAATTTACTATTAAAATCAAAACCATTTTCCAAACTGAAATAAGTATGCATCTATCGTAAATAAGCAAATCCTTTGCTACGACTAGCGACTACACTAATTCTAACACGAAATTACAAACAAGAAGTGATAATAAATGAATGAGTTGGTACTAAGTAGTGAAACATTTTTTTGTGGTAACCCATTGTCAAGTTAGCATTAATTCTTTGACATATATCCATAGTGGCTAGGCTACGTGCCAAAAGTTATTTTACTTCTCCCTATAAGCAATGACAGTCACTTTCTTGGCCGGTCTCCAGCAGATATCCTTACTCTCCTGTCGAAATGAACCAACGGAGAAACAAGCACTTACAGCATATTTCTCATACATAATTTAACATACACATACATATATCATTGCTCAAGGGGTTGTGAGTCCGCATTAATGCGACAACCAGCATTTTTTTGTGAATCGATATTTTTCGTAATATTATTACATGTTCGTATTACCGCAAGAGTATGTTTGTACTCGTATTTACATAGTATAAAACTAATAATATAAATTTTAGAAATGAAATTAGATATGAAATATTACTCAAAGGGTAAAACGTTATATACAGTAAAACTTCGTTATAACGCTCCCGGATATAACGCTTTCCCGGCTATAACGCTCTTTTTTCTCGGTCCCGGTCCCATTAGTCTTGATTACAGGGAATTTCGATTCGTTATAAAGTTACTATTTGCCGGTTATAACGCTCTTTTTCCATTCTCATTTTGTTAAAACAATTTATTTTAAAAGATTCATTGAGCACGTAGTCTATCTTTACATTGTAATAATCACAAACAAAACCATGATGCGCAAGTTGTTCCGTTAATTCACATAAAGGTCAAATTTCCTGGAAAAGGGAAAGACATAACAACAATTGAAAGTATAATTGAACATCTCGTAATTGTATCAGCATCCATCGATACCGAAGAGAACAAGAAAGAGGCGTCAAGCATGCCAAAAACATTTGCAGTCTTAGTTGCAATAAAGAAGATTCGAGCAATTTTTGCCTATACCACGGACATAGAGGAAGGATCTTTCAATAAATTGAAAACCTCAGTATTACTGAAGTATGTTGCCAGTCTAAAACAAAAACAAATATCTGTTTTTTTTTTTTAAACGAGTAATCAATTGATTGCCATTTCCTTACTATTTCATTCTATGTATCAGTCGAATAATAAATTTTGTCACCTAAAAGGTGTATGCGTCTATGAAATATATTTCTTGAACTTCCCGGCTATAGCGTTTTCCCGGTTATAGTTTTTTTTTTTACTTAGATCCCAGAAGAGCGTTATAACGAAGTTTACTGTATTCCTTTTAAAGGAGTTCATGTTGATTCACTCCAGAGATCATCACCAAGATGAAGAGCGTTATAACGAAGTTTTACTGTATTCCTTTTAAAGGAGTTCATGTTGATTCACTCAGGAGATCATCACCAAGATGGTCCTTACAAATATGCAATGTCTTATTTGTATGTACGCGTATTAGCATTTTTAATGCATACAGATACCATATCCAAATTTTCATTCATTCGTCTGTGTGTGTTGTAAATTTGATCCGTGAAATTTGTTTTGGGGTTTTTTCTCGTCCTACCGCCTGGATTTGGTAGATTGAAATTTATGGCATATTTCATGGCATGAATGTATGTAATTTGTTTTTGCCCTGTGCAATACACACACAATGTTAAAAAATACCCGCTGTGCTCTTCAGGGAGTTGTATCCTCTGGCATAAACGTTGAGTGAAAACAATACGCATCGTGCCGCGTTGAGAATGGGAAATTTATTGACAATAAGCAACCAACTGAGTTTTGTAGGCAACTGCCAAAAGATAGTTTCCGAATGCCACTATCACAATTTTAAGTTTTTTATAAAAAAAAAACAAAGTCAGTTTGTGTAGAGAATATTTTTTCTAACCAGGGGTTCCAAATCTATTTTATAATGTGACTTTTCTTTAAATTTGTCATTGAAAGTCATAAACCATTTGCTGATTTCTTTAAGTGGAAAAAAAAGAAAGAAAAGAAATGAAACAGAGGCTAATTTTTGGCTTAGCCGAAATTTGAATTCCCTTCACATTTCAATAAAACTTAAGCTTCTTGGGGGCTAATCATTTCTACCGCAACCCTATGACGCAGTGATATGATATCATCTTTTCCTATTATATATTCCCAATGGTATATTTTGAGACTATATTGACAAGAATTTGGTAAATGTTCGTCCATAAATAAACAAAACTCTTATAAGAAGCGGATTTTGACGTTTTTATGTCAGCCATATGATCAAGTATTGCTTGAACAAAAAGAAAGAAGACACCATTTTTTTTAGAAGAACCAATAAGATTGGAGGATATTGGTTTATTTGACAGGCCTATGGAGTATCAGTCATTTCATTGAATTGAATTCTCTTTGGTCATTTCTTGGCTATGTTTTGAGTTTTTACTGACACACTTGGGTGAAGTTTAAATTAATATTAGTTCGTAAAGAAAAAACCCTAACGAAATGCTCCGATTCTATACGTAGCTGGATATGTTTAGAGGCTTTACTTTGACACACACTCAAGTGAAGTTAATATTGGTTGATCAAGAAAAAAGTTTTTCTTAGAAGGGAACCTAATTTTCAATGTGGGGCTTCTATGGCAGCCACAATACCACATGTTCGGATTCCACTCGTTCCAAATCTGACACTTCCACCAAAAGTTCAGCATGAACATACCTACTTAGAACGTTTGAGTAATATTTGTATAGTAGGGTAGAGTGAGGGTAAAAAAAAAATTTGGTCAAAACATAGAATTAGCTTAAGAAAAATTCCCTTCGGTGATTTTTTCTCAATTTGGAAATGAATTATTAGTCTTAGGCTTCATTCGTCTTTTGCGGGATGAAGCACTATTCCTCCACATAATTAATAAGTGGTTTATTGAATTCAAATGTGAACTTAGTTAGCTCATGCACGAGTTTAATGAAGGTGGTCCAAAAAACGGGGTATTGTCAGAAAACATCAATCGATGTACATAACATATGATGGAGGCATCCCTGCACATTTCTCTTCTCTTCCGGCCATTTATTAAAAATTGCATGAACACTCAGCAAAAAAAAAAGCGGTTATTCCACGTTGGATCCCATATCATTTGACAAAGGTCTAAACAAGGCCTGCTTCAATTGATGCCAATAAATGATCGAACAACTTATGGCGGGGTGGCAAATGAAGTGTATAAGTCGTGGTGGTAGTGGATAGTCGAGTCACGAATAGGCGTGGTCGTGCACTTTTTAATGCTTTCTCGATGATAGATATTGTTCTTATGAACTAAAAGGATAGAAACACCTTCACAAGAGGAAAAGGGAGTTCCATCATTTATCTCACATTTGTCAGTAGCTCATTGGCAGCGGCGATGGAGTAGTAAGTTAGTGAGCTTTAAACGCATAGTGAACACCAGGCATTTTTGTTTGCGGCAGGTTGCCGGGTGTATCAACCAAGGAGCAATACCTTCGTTGGGTGGTCTACAAAGAGGAGTCCCAAATGGGTTGCTGAAGGTAGCAATCCGTGCGATTCCCCAAAAGTTTATTGATTCGATTCGATTCCTGCTTAGCATAAGGCTCCTTTTCAAGGATATGGAAGCGGCAAAAATGGTTGATCCTTCCAAAGCTAAATAAGCCGGCTGGAGAGCCAAGCTCTTATCTGCCAATTTGCGTACTCGACTCGCTAGAAAAATTATTTGAAAGGATCATTTTCAACAGACTTCTATCAGTAGCAGAAGAGAAAGGGGGCTTGTCGGACAGACAATATGGTTTCAGACGGGCGCTTTCCACGGTGAACGCAGTCGGGATGGTTACCAATATATGGCATAGAAATCGTTTCAAAGTGGTACTTGTTGTTTTGTGGTGACGTTAGATGTTAACAACGCTTTTAACTCCGCAAACTGGGCTTCTATTCAAAGAATAGATGTACCAAACTATCTCGCATCTATAATCTAGAATATATATATATAGCTGTGGTTACTAACGGTCAACCTAGCGCTTACTGATCAAAAAAAGGGGCAGCAAGCGCAGAAAAACGTGCTCGCTGAACATTCGAGTTGGTAGCAATATCATCACCAAAAAAGCAGCGGTTAGGTATTTGGGGATTATGATCGACTCGAAGCTAAATTTTGCAGAGCATATTAAGTAAGTAACGGAAAAGGCAGCAGTAGCTCTAGCATGGATTATGCCCAATATAGGAGGCCCAAGATCTAGCAAAAGACAGATGCTGGCTCGGGTCGTTACATCCATACTGATGTACGCTTCACCCGTCTCGGCTAACTCATTCAAAACCTCTGGGAACGCCCAGAAATTGAGCTCGGTTTACCGTAGGTGCGCAGTAAGATTAAGAGTGTGCTCTGCATACAGAACAACCTCGCACGAGGCGGCATAATATCGTTGTTGGAATGATGCCCATAGTTACGAATTTTAAAGTACAAAGTTATGAACTTGGCTGAGAAATGGTATATACTCCCGGTCAACACTATCGAACACCTTTTCACAATCAATGGTGCTGCATTGCCCCATACAAATTATGATATGAATATCAGAGAGCGCTGATGACTTCATTTGTCACTACTCCGACATATTTTTGCCAAAATAGTTTACTGTCATGTTCTTATTTTCATCCGTAGCTAAGCAATTATATACAGTTAAAAAATAATAAACAAAAAAAAAAAAATCTCACTGTGCCTTCATCAAGCTTCAAATGTCATCTCCCCAATATTTGTTTTCGCGAGGTGGTTACTGAGGAAAAAATGCATGTTTATTGCATTTATTTTCAGTGTCCGTTTTATCCAAAACGCGGTGAAGACTTTGTCAGCTAGAGACTTTCATTTCAATGGTGAATAGTCTCTTCTGCAAATATGTCCTGCATTTAATTCGGTCGTTCTTGCCCCTGTCGCAAATAATTAGATTTTAAAAATATCACTTGTAATAAGTAATAAGTGTATAGGGGAAGCGCCTTACTTTTTCCGGTATAACTTGCCGTTAAAGAAGCATATGTCTGAGTGCAGATCGCTTTCGTAAAAGAGGTTTCTAGTAGCCTTAGCCTGGAGCCTCTAGATTAATATTCAGTATATAGAATATTGAAAATTATTGGCCAAGAATTTCTGGTTTGCGGACCACTGTTGACGTGGTAATAATAAGCGTGTTTTTTTGTAAAAAAGGTGCAGCACAAAAAAACGATTTGGGTTAAAAGCTGTTTATTGCACCAACCATGAACTTTGTAAAAGGCTGAAGTTTCAAAGTTGTGATAAATAAATAGCCACTAAATTAACATGTCTTACAAAAACAACAATGAACATTGCGGTCGGTTAATCGCAAACACTCAACCTCCCACAGTAAACTTTAACCAATGGTTTTGGTATTAGCTCATGCTTTTTCGTGTTAGAGCGCCTCTGATTGTCACATCTGTAACAATTCTTCCGGGTTAACTTTGGTCAGAGTACGTACCCCCGATACATTGCTGGGCTTATCTGGGTTATGTTGTTATTGTAACCCCATGTAGTTACCCTAAACTAACCTACACCCGAGCACAATAAAACACGCCTAATGTTGTAATTTGATAATTGGTGTTCACTACGCCCAGGACTGGAGTAGGGTGTGACCCTGTTGAATGTGTGTCTAAGCCTAAATTGAACTTTTAATAGGTAACCAGTCTCACGGATCAGTCTGCAGTCCTCAATATAAAACTCATCGTTCTGGTTTCCCAAATACTCTATTTGATAGACTTCGGCGCTACTGTACATGCTACGGATGATGAATCTGATGTTCATCCCACCTCCAGATAATTAAAACACTGAAGTTAACCATTATTCTATTTTCTGCATAGTATCGAACAAAATTATTCAATTACTTGGGGGCTGTTGCAGAGAGTTACCAAAGAGGTTTGGTTTTGGTTTCAATTTACAAAAAAAAAAAATCTTGTGGAAACTGTGTTACCAACCTAAAAGCAAAAATCCTTTATACTTGTAAATATTTTGTGGTAGCCAGTGAACTAAAAGTACCGCATAATTTAATCCTTCCTTTTGAAAGAAAATGTAAGTATCAATCCTACGTATATTTTCAAAAAACTACTGAAGCATACGTATCATGTTTTGTTTCCACTATCACAATATTCCACTCACGATAAACATGATGGATTAAGGCCACCTACTTAGCATACTGAACGTTTTAGCCAAATCCATCTTTTACGGTTTGCAAATTTTTATCTCGCTATCTCTACCTCTACCATATAGAACAAAACTTTTATCGAAAGCGCTTACACTTTTGTACTATGATATGACAAATTGTCGATTCATGTAATTCGGGTCGGTTTGGTTTAAGTGTCACATCCGTATGCCAATAAATTACAATCGTTGACTAATAACCATTGAGAAGGCAAAAATGTTTTTCACAAGACAATGCCGTCACATGTATACACATAGATCACGTTATTTATCTAAACTATCCATTTAAATCTCACACGACACACATACACATATGACATTATCAACGCTATTATCTAAATCACATGTCTACACATAACAGCTAAAAGATAAATATAACTTACATATACCGAGTTAAGGAAACGGACGATTCCTTTTCAAAGTTCTAGGATATATGAGATAGTCGTCAAGTTTGCGAAAATAAATGTCACAGTGAAAGAGCATAACCAAAAAGGAACATGATAAATGACTTTCTTTTCATTCCAGAAACATAGAGCCATGCTCATATACATACATACTACAAGTACAAGCTCGTATATCTTATAGATTTGCGATGAAAAACATATATCAGAATCCTCTCAAAATTTAAAAAAAAAACTAAAAGGATTCTTGAATGTTCAACTTTATTTATTTTAGCTCGCTGCTCCTTCTGAAAAACCCTTATTTAACCAGAAAAAGTTGCATGATGGGAACGGGAAATGTATATACCACCATCGCCAAAAGCAATTTAAATATACGCTAGGGCTTCTCCTTTGAGTAACTTTTCCAGTTAAGTGCGGGAAAATGCACTCAACTTTCGTTTGAATAAAAGTGTTTAGAAAATTTTATTAAAAATGTAAAAATTTTCTACGAACTTTTAATTAGCCATCATTCAAGTAAAATTTAATTGGAATGAAGCACTGAACTTTTCGATAACTTTTAGCACGTTTTGACATCATTGGATTGGACGTAGATATGAGAAATGATTTGTGTGCAATTAACTTAACAGATGAGTAAATCATTGGGTGAGGTTATAAAACACAACGTTCGCGTAACGTTTCGCGTTTTCCGAAACGTTTCCTATTGTGTTCTGTAAACGCATAGATCCGGATCAGACTTGGTGTTCCCATCGCCATCTCTCGGAAAGTGACAAATTTGACAATTGACACATCACAGCTGATACGTTTTGCTCGAAAATTAAAATTTCCAGTTTTAAACGAGATGCAGATACATTTTATTTTGATTATAAATAGTTTAATAAATAAATGAGGGCGGAAATGCACGGTTCGACGGCAGATTGTAAATTTCTGTCAATGAATCAAGCTATGCCTCGCAAGGGGGCGCTTAGAGGATCTGTTTGTAGGGAGAAGTTTCTGATCCGTAACGGCCGGTTGATTTGAAACGTTGCGCGAAACGTTGCGCAACGTTGTGTTTTATAACCTCACCCATTATAATCACTGGCTAAGGACTACATTTTCGTTCATTGGGGAGTTACACATTTCGTTTCAATTCGCTTCGTTTCAAGGTATTAACAGAAAATTGTGGCATAAAAACAAGTGTCCGTTTTTTTGTCACCGAGTGTATTTTACTAGCTGTATGTAATAATGGTTTACAAGGTGATTTTAGTGGCTACGACATGAAAAGAAGTGAATAAAATTGGAAGATAACCACGGGCTTCCATGCTTCTTGTGGTATGCCTGCAACCCGTTTTCTTGTTAAAAAAAAAATTCTGACACTAGAAAATATAAGAACTTGCTAAGTATACTATTTTCGCTGGCAGAAGCATTGAATCATTACACAGGGTGTCTCACGACTCATGGTACATACAATAGTGGATGATAGTACAGCTCATTTGGGTAGATTTAATGTTCTAAATGACCCCTCTATCTTTAACCGTTATACAAATTTTCTTCATTTTTTGTAAATTGTATCAAAAAGCTTGACATGCCGAGCAAAATCACTATTTGCCACACTCCAAATATTTAATTCGAGATTTGACTACACTTTATGAAACTGCACAAAATTCTATACATAAAATAACTCTTTTCCCAATTAAATAATTTAAAAAGCTTCCCAGATATTTTTTTCTCCTGGCTACGATATCCCGCCCATCATATTCGCGTTTTTCAAAATCCCGACGTTCATTATCTCGCCGTTTTAATATCCCTTTCAGTTAAAAATCCCGCTTAATTGAAATCCCATCTAATCAAAATCCCGCCAACTTAATGTGTCACCATTTCAATCACTCGCTGATTCAAAATACTGGATTGTTTCACTATCCACTAGCGTGATTCTAAAACGGCGAAATTTCTAGTGGGCGGGATTTAGTAACGTCGGGATAATATAAAGCGGGATTTTTTTTGTAAAAAGCGGGAATATGAACAGGCGAGATTTTGTTTTTTCGAGATTATGTAAACAAAAGACTATATTTTTGCGTCACTTTAAGGTTTTCAATATGAGTTTCAAAAGTTCCTCCCCATGCCGCAATGCAATATTGTATTACAGATTGCGCCAATGCATAATAAATTATTTTCATTTCGGTTGTGTTTAGTGTTCCACGCATCAAATAAAATACACTTATATGTACTTTCGTAACTTTAAATTGATATGATCTACATGCTTGTCCCATCTTAAATGATTTATCGATTATTACACATTTTTTTTTTATTATAGAGGTGGGGAATCTTCTTAGCTACTGTGTGCGTCGTTACGATCGGAGACAGTTATGTCGGATTTTTACCGACTAAACCTAAACACCTCTTCCATCACCGTTACACCCCGTGGGACCACCTGTCGGTATTACTTCGCGGGGACGGTACTGGCTACTCAGCCATCAGCCCTGCTCACTGCATTCCAGTTGCGTATTGACTGTAGCATGAGAGCCACTATATTAGACGGCCTTATGTTGTCTCCCACTGCCGCCTCCAGTTCAATGTGGATGTCACCGAATCGGGGACACTCAAAAACTACGTGCCTCGCATCTTCCACGACTCTCTTGCACCTTGGACCTCTGGCGAGTCGTCTAGCTTGAAGCGATGCAGGTATTGCCTATATCCTCCGTGACCCGTTAAAAACTGCGTCAAATAAAAATTTACCTCGCCGTGCTTTCGACTTACCCACGCATTAATGTCTCGGATGAGGGTGTGTGTCCATCGGCCAGTTAGGGCCTCATCCCATCGGACTTGCCACCTCCTCATCGACTCAGTTCGTTCTATCTCTCTCTCCCTGGGCGGCCCTTCCGGAGTTACGCCATGACGACCGCTATAGAGTCTGCCTATTTCATCTACCAGGATTTCCAAAGGCATCATCCCAGCTACGACATAGGCGGCTTCATGTGATGTAGTTCGATACGCACAACACACCCTCAAAGCACATATACGATAGACAGCGTTTAAGGTTTTTGAGTTGCAGGCGAATTGTAGTGGTCAGCTAGTTCCAATCCAACTGTTTCCACACAGCTTCAGCTTAGTAAATTTCGTTATTTGTTTTCAAACTATGTATGTATTTGGAAAATAAACCATTTGTTCGATACTAAAAATTTGGTTGAAAATATCAGGAGGCACCCTAAGCTCCTCGCCGAATATTAACGAAAAGCCAGGGCTTTCTATCAGCAAAACTCTCATCTGTTTCAAAGTAAAAGTTGCTGTAATTTTGATATTTTTTAATCGGAAAGATTGTCTGTCGAAAGAAAAAAATTTCCTTAAGAAATCTAAATAGCTGAGGGGCAACCAAGACGCCACTGCAAAGAAGACGAAAACACTGCTAATTTTCGGATACGAAAATTGAAAAATGCTTACAAACCAAACAATTGCTTTTGTGGTAAAAGTAAGTGAAAATTCGTTGGTGTGGCGACCAGTCTCAGTAATTTGCTAAATTGTTTCGCGATCGATTTTTTCAACTTTGGCTATCTAGAGATCAATTAACACCGCCAGAGACATTGCTTAATGAAAATCAAATATATCGTTTTTACTAGAACAGTCACTAGTGTGTTCCGCGGAACACCTGTAAGGTTCTCACGGACCACCTCCGGTTCGCGGACCACCAGTTGGGAAACAGTGCCTTGGACCAAGCATGTCAAACTCGCGGCCGGGTTGAAGAAGCACAATGTCTATCAACACAAAATCATAAGGTGTGTTGGAACAAAAGTCTAAGAACTTTACTAACACTCGTCATGAAGTCGATGGATTATGCAGGCTGTAATTTAGAAATCTTCCTCTCAGTTCAGTTCAGTACACACAATTTGCTGAGGTTATTCAAGCTACATTGGTTTAAGATGGCAATTTTTGAGTTGAAAAATATTAAACCCCTTCGTCAAATTGCCTTTGTTTCAGACATCACGAACACATTTCTCTCCATTTAAGCCACCTTTGTCGGAACTTAATTTATGTCAGCCTAACAATTTTGGCTTCGAATGTTGATTCGGATTACCTCCATGTTTGTGGATGGCCGATGCTACAATGCTCTGATTAGCTGTACCAAATTTGTCGGAAATTAATTTACAAATAGTTGTTGATGAGTAAAAACTTTTTTGTCGTTTTAGCTTCTTGTCTAAAGTTTCTAAATTTGTTTGAAGAACATTTTTAAAAGAAAAAGAATTTCCAAAGGATATGATCCCGATGTGACTCGGACTCAGATTTATACACATATTTTGAGTAATATTCTGTGATGAAATTTCAAAAATTATTTTCTATAGGCGTTTTCGAAATGTGTATCGCGCACAATCCTGCAGATAGCGATATTTGGCCTAGGTTTTGAGTTTGACATTTAGTTATTGGTGTGATTTTAGTTTACTGGTGTGAGTTTGCTTTAAATGAGAAAAAGTATAGGTCAGAACCACAAATCAACCTCGAATGGGAGGTTAAACCCGACCGGGATAAACTTCCGACCCGACCCAACTTTACTTTGAAACCCAATTGCATTACCATACGTTGCATTAGTATGGCGGCTCTTACGTGAAAAAAAAAACGAGACCGAGGCTAATTTCGGGCGCGGCCGAAATTTGGATACCCTTCGCTCCCCTCGGGCTAAAAGTTTTTTCGGGCGTACCTATGACTTGTGTTCAGTCCTCCCCGCTTCCATGCTTTTCCTTGAATTTTGACATAAGTGCCGGGGCGACGATTTATTGGGGGAAGCGGGGGACGTGGGTTTCTTAGATTAACCAAAGGGGGGAGGGGGTTGTACGGCAACCCAATGAACGCATGGCCTTTCCATAAATTTTTACGTAGGTTTGAGGCATTAATTATAAGGTTTGGTTGAAATTGGTGGACAAATAAAAAAGTTTTTCTTCGAAGAACCTAATTTGGGGGTTGGGTATATATGCCAGCCCCATGACCCCATGGTCCGATTTAATTCATTTTTGCATTGTTTTGTAACATGAATAAAAATACATTTCCATGAGGTTTGATTGAAATTGGTGTGCAAATAAAAATGTTTTTTCTTAGAAAAAAATTGATTTGGGGAGCTAGGTTTGTATGGTGGCCCCATGACCACATGGTCCGACTCCATCTAATCATACATATGTTTTGTGTCATGAATAGTCATGAATAGAAACAGATTTGTGTGAAGTTTGGTTGAAATTAGGGTATAAATAACAAAAATCTTAGAAGAACTTATAATTTGGGGAGCTAGGTTTGTATGACAGCCCCATGACCTCATGGTCCGATTTGGTCCATTTTTACATATCTTTTGTGATATCACTAGAAACACATTTGTGCAAAACTTGATTGAAATCGATGGGAAAATAAAAAAGTTTTTCTTAGAAGAACCTAATTCGGGGGACTAACTTTGTATGGCAGCCCCACGACCCCATTGTTCGATTTGATCGATTTTTACATATGTTATGTGTCAGCAATGAAAACACATTTGTGCGAAATTTTATTGAAATTGGTGCATAAATAAAAAAGTTTTTCTAAGAAGAACCTAATTTTGGGGGGTAGGTTTGTATGGCAGCCCCACGACCCCCTTGTCGGATTTTAGCGATTCAAACATACAAACTGCCTGCAACAAAAAGAAGCATGTGCACAAAATTTCAGCTCCATAGCTTTTAAATTGGCTGAGTAAAACGCGTAGCAACAGACGGACAGACGGACAGACAGACAGACGGACATCGCCCAATCGACTCCCCATGTTATGCTGATCATATATGTATACTTATTATATGGTCGGAGATGCCTCCTTCAATGCGTTACAAACTTCATGACAAAGTTAATATACCCTTTTCGCTTAATAAGCGAAGGGTATAAAAACCTACATAGAACACAACTGGTGTCATTCCAAAGATACTGGTGCGTCAAGAAGAATATACGATTATACGCATACGTACTATACATCCACTAATAAAAAATAATATGAACACATCAATTATTAGATGATGCCAGTAGAAGAAATTAGATATGTATGTATATTTAAAGGGAACGGTTTAGGGTACGCATTAAAAATACAGATAAATCGATAACCTACCTAATACTTAATGTCTACATATTTATCTTTACATGATTTACCGTAAATTAAAATAAATTGTTATCCCATAAATATTAAATACAATGCACTATATGATTGACAGCAGTTTTATCTTTTCTTTATATTTATCATATATCAGCTCGTTTACAGATCATAGTGTAACTATACGGACAGTATTTAGAAAGTTGGTGCAATTGGCTTTGCTTGTTTCTTGCCATTACATATTATCATTCAAGCTTGTCTTATTATTGTAAGTGCATGTAAAACAATTTGTTAAGGTAGTTAAGATTCATTTGTGATGCACATTCGCAGTTAGATGCATACTATAGACAACAGACGGAAAAGCACTAGTTGTAATAACAAATTTAGTAAAAATTATAGAAAAAATTAACAAAATAGTTTTTCGCATAATTAATGGAATTAATTAAAGTTTGGTTGTCAGCGAAAACAACATTAAGTGCGTTTGTTGGTTATCCCGTGTAGGTTTGGGTAACGAAACTTCGTAAAAAAAAATGACAGGTGGGTCAGCTGGAGTTTTTTACCCAAAACTACACGGTATGACTCAAAAACGCCTTTGCGCGAGAGCCTAATGTATATTGCAGGAATGGCCGCGCGGTACGTCGCGTCGCTTAGGTAGAGTCTTGCAATTTTGGGTAGTATAGTCAAAAAGTTGCAAATACATACAGTAGACTGCAGCTAACTTGAAGATCGAAAACTTGAACTATCCACTAACATGAAAAGCTGATCTCTAAGGGGCTTTCAGCTTTCAGTGGCGGAACAATTTCACTCGGGGCCCTCCTGCCAACTTCTTGAGTGGGCCCCCCTTCAATTAGAAAAAAGCACAGTGAAATCAATGGAAAACCCTCTTGAAGGTCGATCCACATTTTTGAGGCATCAGTCAGCGCCCGCTCTAGCACTTACGCCGCCCCGGGCAAGAGGACAAATTGCCGCCCCTTAGGTGAAATACCAGGCAGATTGATAGTAGATAGCACATGTTATGTCGTTGTTGTTGTAGAAGCGATTTAAGAGACTTTTTATTATTGAATCGACTGATTTTGTCAGTTCTTGTTCGTTGTAACACATCGGTTCCACAATGGCTGCCGTAGTATCACATATCAACACAAAAATTCATAGTCATAGTGGGATTCGAACCAACGCTATAGTAATTCATAGAATAGAATGTCTACCCACTGAGAAAGCACAGATAGTATGTAGTAGAAACCTGTCCCGCCATCATTCATACTCTTAAGCGCAATTCAGCTTAGTTCAGCAAGGCCTTCTAGAGAGTTTGTTTGAAATTCCAAAATTAAAGCTAAAGGTACGTGTTCGTAGAGACGATTCATGTGATGATCGCCCAGCGATTCTAGTTTTGCGTCCAATTCCGAGCCATATTTGCATATTTTTTGAATGGTGCTACTTCCCTTGTGTCGACTATGACCTAAAGGAACGTCTGTATAGAAAATATTCGCATATAATGCTCAAAACCGGTGACTTAACTGCAATCGCTGAGCGATCTCGTGAATCGTCTCTACGAACACAAACCTTAAGTATTGAATTTCCCGAGCACATGCTATTCACCACCGGCAAAAAATATAGAGATGTCAAACCTTGCGGAATTTAGAATGACGTAAGAGATTGAAAATTAATGGGAACATTTGTTTTCCTCAAAAACACTCAACACGACAACACATTTTAGAAAACTCTGCTCTCGAAAATGGTATGCCAAAAAATGGTGGAACGGATAAACATAAATTAGCGGAGTCTCTTCGTGGACGAGTTTTTTCAGTGGTTTAAACATGGGTGGCTTATTTTCATAATGGCATAATTTCGCGAGTTGTTATAGAGAATAAGGTTAGAGCTAGCTAAATCGGCGGAACCTAGCCAAATCCCGATATTAGCACGTCCGGAAACATATTAGGCAGGACTGCTATTGCGGCTCAATGTTTATAAAATTTTATATATAAAACGGATAAAAAGTTACATGCGTGTATTTCTAATTTCTTATGGTTTCTCCGGAGGTTCAATATTTAGTTAGTGGACGAGATCTGCTTTGACGCAACAGACTGAATAAAATTATTAGGACGCAACCACACTGATCGGGGTTTGCAAAACCGCGAACAAAAAATCAAAGTTGTGGACAACACACGCCGGGAGGGTTAGAGACTTTGGGGAGATCAATTTTGTCATTTGTTCGGTTCGGTAAACTGATAAGGAATATTTATGCTATCAGCTCTCGAAAAAAGAATTTTTCTTTCTTTTTATCGCCACTAGCGACACTTTCTGCACCATTTAACGAACATGTAGCGAAAAATATCAGAAACACAAAAGTTCTCCTTATGAGAATGGATAGCAGTCCAAGCCATTTTAAGATCAGGAAGCCTAATTTTCAATTGGAGGACGAAATCAGCACACCTTTCTCCAAAAAGTTTCTGTTTAAAGAAGAACTTAATTAGCACATAACTTTGCAAGCATCACAGACGTAAAATTTAGGCAAATCTCACTAAACATTTTAAGATTCTAAATGCAGTACTTCGTATATCAATTGTGTGGGCTCTTCAAAGCCTAGCAAGAACTTTGCATCTTTAAAACACAACTTTCAAAAGAGAACTAATGATACAGTTGATAAATTTAAAAAGTAACGCGTTTCCTAAAGAAGCAATTGTTGTGCTTCTTCTTCTATTTTGTTTCACCCCTTTTTACTTCATCTGTAGTTGTCATGGCTTCCTTTACACTAAATCCAAGTTGATATTGAGTTCTTACCTTTGGTTTTTCGATTTTTTTATTCGTGTTTTGGTCAAAAAGCCGCCCCTAAAGTTTGGCGCCCCGGGCGACCGCCCGGCTTAGTAAATTATCTATGCTTTAAACGGGATTGGATTCCGCGAACCTAGGATTGGAAGACGGGCGAACTATCTACCCTAATGCGGTACACATACGGTCAATCCGAATCCATTTTTTTGAAATTTTCATTCTGTCAAAATCGAAGAAAATGTATGAATTTGCCAGAACGAAGAATCCAAAAAAAAAATATTTATGAGTTATTAATTCAACTCTATTCCTTGTTTCAGCTATAAATTTAAGTGTACCTACTCTAATTTAAATCCTTCATTTTTAAGAGCGTTTGTACTAATATTAAATTCAATACAGCAATCTTGACAAGACTCCTTTCAAACTAAATGTGGCCTCTCAAGCAAGATAAAATAATTTAGTTTTCAACGACATATACAGGCCGTTCCATTTTTAACTAACTAGTTTGAACTAAGTTTAGTACCACTCTCGAACTAATTTGTTCATCTTTGACAGTTCATGACAAACTAGATTGGAATTTAGTCCGAAAGTTTAGTAAAGGTACTATCACCAAACACGTTTTAATACCCATATGGTACTTGGCAAGGAAAGTAATGGATCGGATTACAAACCGCGGTTACAGTTACAGCAAATAGCGCAGCCATACCAGGAAGACATTTTTTTAGTGAAAATTTGAAGATTCAGATTGTTTCATGAACTTTAAAAGATTTTAGGACAATATTTAATTTTTTTTTTACTTAAGGGACAGGTGAAAGAGGAACAATAAATTTAGCATTTGTTTTGACTTCGAAAAGTTTATATCTATTCTTGTATACAAAAAAAATGTTTACGTCAGAGTGTTCTTTTTCACAGTCGCTATTCGAGAAATCTTTCACGTCGGTTTTGGGCCCCTAGATCTCGAGGGCCCCCCGCCACGCGGGCCCTGCGGGCCCTTATGCGCCGCCCCTGCGCTCCATCACACTACGTCATATTATTATTTATTTCTATTATCATATCCTCAAGCCTACTCTATTTCATGTGGTGCACTTATAAAAATGTATAAGGAATGAATCAAGTAGGCTTAAGGATATGATAATAGAAATATGATGATATGACGTAGTGTAATGAAACCCTAAAACTTTAACATTTTTTTTCACAAATGACACCAGTAATGAAGGTTGTTAATGATTAACTAATTTTGGATAAATATAGCTTGCATAAACAATATTTGGTTGGCTGCCAAGTTTTGATATCCAATTTGATAACTGATTAACCTGTCAGATTAAATCTAAGATAACCTCCAAAATAAAAGTTTGATTATGTCATTTTCCTGCTTACCCAATATGGTAGTCGGTTTTTATTCTTAGTGGCTACCAAATTACAGCTTGTGGTGCTAGTTTTTGACGAGCTGCCAATTAACAGCCAGTTTGGATATAGCTTAATGTTCCGCCGCCTGGGTCGATTCTAGATTGTAACACAATTAACACAATAAACATTTCACCTGAAATGTCACTAGACTCAATGTGTTGCCGTGTTCACCGGCGATGTACTGGCCCCCGGTGATACCGTCAAGACGAATGCGTTTTTGTTGCTTCATTTGATTTTTTTAAAATAATTATTATCCATGATGTTAATATATCGTTACTATACGAGTATTTAAAAAAAAATAATTTTGTTTTCTTTTCCATTGCAGGTAAGTTAACGTTATTGCTAACAATCGAATGCCAGTTGCAAATACGGATAAATGGTAATACACTGAATACTATTTTAACACACATCAATTTCTTCAAAGTTTTTTAACATCATCATGATAAATTAATAACTGGTCCAACTGGTAGTCCAACATTGTACTAAGACCGCAGATGCGTTAGTGACAGACATCCAGTTCAACAGTGCTTTTTACCGGAGGTGTGCGCACTAACCGGATCAGAATGAAAGCAATGCTCGTTTTTTTCGAACATACGTGACAATCCATTGGCTAGTCACTGTTTAGACCAGTGGCTCCCAATCTTTTCCAGCTCGTGGCCCCTTACGAGATCTGCTGATCATGGCGCCCCCCGAGAAGATGTTGGCCCAAAACCGAAAATAGATGCAAAAATTGCCATGGGCAAGGAGTACGTTCAATTTTGGACATAAGTTCGGAATCCATTGTCGCAATTTATTTGTTTGATAGTGCAGCCCATATCTTGGAACTACTATAGTTTTCAGGAAATATTATTTAAATTTCATGAATTCCGCATCCTGAATTTCGTTGTGAGTTCGGCCGTCATCTTGGCTTCGTCGAGCAGCAAAATTGATATTAATTTTACTGGAGCGACCAAAATCCGTAATTTCTTTTTATCAAAAATCATTCAAAGACTATAGCTGGCTGATGCGGTTCATATCCGCCATATCAAGTGATTTTTTATTTTATTCTCGAACTAAAATATTCTTAGCGGTGTTCAAATGGATTTAGTAGCAGCGAATTAATCGTCGAAAATACACTTTTTGCCATTTTGCACGGCTTTGCAACAACCGATTACCCCTGGTGTATTTAAAAAAAAGTAAATCATCAATGGCAATCAAACCAAAATTTTTTAATGGCATCAATATTAGAGTTGGAGTCGCGCCCCTTATCGTCACAAATTTTACCTTCCATATCTAGCGGTCATCAAACGTTTGGTGATGGTATATTTTGGTATATACAGTAAAACTTCCCTATAACGGACACTTACGGGGAATACAATTTTGTCCGTTATGGAGAAGTGTCCGCTATTAAGAGAGAATGATGAAAAGAAGGAAGAAAAAAAGGAAATTTCAGATTATCACACGTTTGTTTAGTAACTATTTTATGCCAGCATTTAAATTTGTCCAGCCATCCAACAGAGGCCTTGAACTCGGCTTGTCCAAGACTTTTAGCAATCTCGAGTGCCCTCTCTCTATAAAGTGGACCGGAAATGGGGATGTTTGCAGCCCTCGCCCGACAAAACCATTCGAAAACGGCTTTGTCTATTGCCAAGCCAGCCGTTTTTGGAAAGGCTCTCGTTTCCATGTTTATCGTATTCTTTCAAGAAGTCCTTTTTGCGTTTTAAAAATTTTCTTACTTGCGTTTTTCCTACATGAAATCTCGTAGCTAACGCCCGGACACTTAATTTATCGCGCTCCTTAAGTTGAAATTATTCAGCTGAATAATTTCAACTTTTTCTTTAAGTGTTAAACGCACTCGCGACATAATTCACACTTAACACACTTGTTAACAATAGGAGTGCAACTGACTGTGTAATCAACAATAATCAATCAAGAAGTAGGCGAAATTCAAGTTCAAGAACTTGATAGAACAGGCAACAACAAAGCAAGAAAAAAACAAAAGCGAAAAAACAAGAATTGTAAAAAATCCCCACTTTTAGACCAGACACGAAGCCAAAAAAAGATATGAGTACGAGCAAGGTAAACATTCAGCATGTGCAGCAGGACTATTCTAAGCAAAGCGAGAAGGGAGAAATAGCAAAAAAAGAAAGCCAAAGAATCGCATAAAGGTTTGTGTTCGTAGAGACGACTCATGGGATGATCGCTCAGCGATCGTACTTAAACTATCGGCTCCTAGCATTTTATGCGTATATTTTCTATACCGATATGTTCCTTTAGGCCATAGTTGATACAAGGAATGTCGCCACATTCAAAAAATATGTAAATAGGGCTCGGAAATGGATGTTAAACTACGATCGCTGAGCGATCATCCCATGAGTCGTCTCTACGAACACAAACCTTAAACGACGAAAGTGGAAGTGAAATAGACAATTACTAAAAGACGGAAAACAAACAAGTACTAAAAAGGGGAAAGCTGACAAGTAAAAGTTTCTTTTTGTTGAAAATATTTTTTTTTTAGTATGAAGTGTCCGCTATGGAGAGAACATGTAACAAGGGAAAATCAACGAAAAGGTTGTCCGCGTCCGTTATTGAGAGTGTCCGCTTTATAGAAGTATTCAATGTCAAGAAACACAAGGAACGTTGCCGGGGAATCAAAATTTGTCCGTTATAGGGAAATGTCCGCTATTGGGAAGTGTCCGTTACGGGAAGTTTCACTGTAGTTGTGTTCAAAATGTCTGTGCTCTGTGTAATATCACTGAAGCGACGTGCTTCACTAAAACTGCAGAACTTGTTTTAATGTTCACTAGATCTCTCTTGACTACCGTAACTCCTAGTGGAGCATGGTGCGTTGATGACTACCGTGTGTAGTCATCAACGTTACAAAGACAACTTGAATTCGGAGTGTGATACGGTTGTCAGCCATACCACTTCCTAGTCGCATTGTTAGTTTATTATTCTACGATAAGAATATTTCTTATCATCTTCTTTTGAATAATAAACTTGCGGCGAGTCGTGCCGAGTTTGGAAACTCGTTTCTCTATGAGTGTCTATTTCACAGAGTGGCGACCGAACGATCACGGCCACAGAGCACGACACTGTTCACTAGATATTGCCATACAAACCTATGATTGAAAAAAAAGTTCTTCTAAGAAAAACTTTTTTTTAATCTGACCTTAACCAAATTTTACCAAAATGTGTTCCTAGTAAAGCCTCAAAACATATCTAAGAACGGATGAAATCCGAACACTACGTTAAAGGGCTGTCATGCGGACCAACCTCTGAAAATTAGGTTCTTCTAAGAAAAACTGTTTTCTTCATGAATCAATTTCAACCAAACTTCATCCAAGTATGTTCATGTACAGCCTCAAAACATATTCAGGAACGTATGGAATCGGAATATTTCGTTATAGAGCTTTTATAAAAACCAACTCCTAATTATTAGGTTCTTGTAAGAATTTTTTTTCTTTTTGGACCTTAACCAAAATTCATCCAAGTGTGTTCCTGACTTAGACTCAGCGCATCCAGGAACAGATGGAATCGGAACACGTTGTAGGGCTGCGGTAGAAATTATTTACACAAAAGAAGCTTCATTCAAATCTGACGGGTACTCAAATTTAGGCCACGCCCGAAATTAGCCTCGGTCTCCTATTTACCAAATGTTGTACGTTCATTTCAAGTGTGACATCTTTTGGAAAATAGAAAATTTATGAAGGGAACACTTGATTCAATACAAATCTTTCAATTTAATAAAAATTAAAAATTGCAAGTTGAGACCAGTCCTTCAAGGCAGTTGTTTATTTATAGTGAAAAAGTTGTTGTGTAGTCCCAGAAGTCAAAGTCGCATTTTTACGCTTTCAAACAACTAGAGCACTTTTCTTTAATAGAGTAGGTATGGTAAAGTAGTAAGCTAAAAAAATGCTGTCATCATCGACCAGGAGGGGTGCTTGTCAATTAATCCAGGGTGCAACGAAACTACCGCATAAATGCACCGGAGAATTATTTCAATATGATTTCCAAGCAAAAAAAAAGCCAAGCGGTCGCCCAGCGCGCCTTTTTATAGGGGCGGCATTTTAGCTAGTACTCCAAAATTCTAAAATGCTAAATTCTAAAATTCTAGGTAAGAGCTGCGTAAATTTTACGTCTGCCATGCTATAGCTTTCGAAAACCAAAGGGACTATTCGCTCAGTTACATATATGCTACTTAAGTTATACCCTAAAAAAGATACTAATTGGAGAATTCTTCTTCTTTATGGCACGATAGCCCGACGTCGGGCCTTGGCCGCCTGGATTGAAAACCTCCAGTTCCGAAAGCCTAGCATCTGGTGGGCGTCCTCACATACAGAATGCTCCCATCGGGCTCTCGGTCGTTCACGCAATCTGGCTCCGTCCACTCGTTGCGCGTTCATCACCTTTTTGGGCATGCGATCGTCGTTCATCCTTTGTGCATGTCCCGCCCATTGCAATCGCTGCAATTTCACGATCTTCGACACCTGTAGCTCATCATACAACTGATACAACTCAAGGTTGTACCGGATGCGCCATTCACCTCGTTCACGAACGGCCCCGAAGATTCTTCGGAGAACCTTTCGCTCGAATGTGTCCAACAGGTGTTCAGAGTTTTGGGTTAGGGTCCATGCCTCGCAGCCATAGCATAGCACAGGTCGGATGATGGTTTTATACACGTGGAGCTTCGTGTTCCTGTGCACCAGCTTAGAATTCATAATTTGGAGGACCGCAAAGTAACACTTATTAGCTAGTTGCATCCGCCGCTTTATTTCATCTGTTTCGTTGGCGTCCTTTGACAAATTGCAACCCAGGTAAGTGAAGCTGTCTACATATTCTATATTGAGGTCCCCCACTGTAATGCTTGAATTTACTGGCGTTCTAGTTTTTGATTGCATCATGACCTTGGTTTTAGATTCGTTGATATGTAGCCCAACTTCTTTGGCGGCGTTATTGAGATTATGCAGAAGGCTTTCTGCATCACCCAATCGTCGAGACATGATGTTGATGTCGTCGGCGAGGAGAATTACTCGTATGTAATCGTCCTCCAATTGAACATCTTTTCACCAGAATTAAGGACGTTGAATTATCCTTAATTTTTGCCAAAGGGAAGGGTTACCTAATTTAGGTTAATAGAGGACGAAATTGTAGCAGGTAATTTTATTGTTTCATTTACATGCGATTTGATTTCCAGAAAATGAGATATAAAGATTTTGTTTAGTCTATTGAGTAACAGAGGAGAGAATGTTTACTAAACAAATATTGAACTCCCGAAGAAATTCATATGAAATGATAAATATCAATTTGCATAAACGCTGACCACATAGAGTCATTTATTCACGCTCTGTGGCTCATTTGGTTGAGTCGCACTCTACGATGCTAGTAGTCTAGAGGTCCGGAGATCGAATCTCGGCGTGGTCCAGGAAATATATAGGGCTTGCAACATTATACAGGGTTATTGGTTAAGTATAATAATTGAAAGAGCTAGCCGCAAGTTGTTCGGGGACCATCATTTCGTCTGATAAAAAATGAAATAAAGCAGTACATTATACGTGCTCGTACGATGCATTTTGAATTTAATGACATTTATTTCATTTTTTATCAAACGAAATGATGGTCCCCGAACAAGTTGCGGCTAGCTCTTTCAATTATTTCAAATATTTGTATTGACATTGACACCTTTTTGGAAAGCTGACTACACGCGTATGTTTTTTCAGTGGTCTGCAGACTCTATGTCATATAATTTTTTTTTAGTAATACTACATTAAAAAATATCTTTAAAAAAATTTAAGAAAAATTTTTTTTATTTAAAATTAAAAATTTCGAATTGTGATGGATTTTTGAAATTTCAAATGATTAAGAAATGTCTGCTATAGTGTTGGCTAAAATCCAAAAATAAGTTTAACCCCATTACTTTAGTAGTTTTTTTTAATTCTTACTTGAAATGGCAAAATTCGAGGTTATTTCAAAAAAACCTAAAAATTCATATATCTCAGTGACCATTGAAAATCGGCCTAACATTTATGGCCTCATTTTGTTGCATTTTGACCCTATTATAACGTGTTGCAGGGAATAGGTCGACTTAACCAATAACCCTGTATACACTCCGTAAACTCTATATGCAATGTAATGTTGACTCGAAGTAGCCTATAAACGGCTCAGTGAACGCACGGTGCGCAGAGAAGAAGAACGTAAAGGCGTTTAAAACAGATTCTTCTGTGAGAAATGTTATGCCCAAGGGCATTCAGCATTAATTTTTTGGAGTAGTTTTCCATCATTTCCATCGATTCCATGATCCATCTAGCATTGAAGGACAAACTACGAACAAGGTGGTTTCGGTTTCAGCAAGATGAGGGTTCGAATCACAGAACAGATTGTCAGAGAACCCTTATTTGCGTTCGGACATGCGTATAACGGAATTTGGCTAGGTTCCCCCGATTTTACTAGCTCCGACCTTATTCTTTAAAAAAAAAAATCGAGATGGTGCATTTATGAAAATAAGCCATAAACGTTTAAAACCCTGAAGAAATCCGGCTAATTGAAGTTTTCGGCTGTGCAGTTTTTAAGAAATTTATGTTAAGCAACTGCGCAGGAGGTTAGAAATGAAAGAGAGTACAATTTTTCCACACAAGATGTTTGATTGCAGAGTTTTTGTAAAAATGTGTGGAGTGTTTTAGTAGAAAACAAAATTTCACATTAATTTTCGTTTGCATACATCAAGCTTTATAAGATTAAATTTTGAAATTCCAAATAAACTTTATAAGGCCTGGCTGATCTGTGGTGAATTGCGCTTAAGAGTGTCAATGATAGCCGAACGTTGCTTTGAATCCCACTGACCATGAATTTTTGTGTTGTCTCTTTAAAAGTGCTCCTACGTCAGCTGGATTCACCATCTAAGTCGTTTTGGTGCAATGACCATGAGCTGCCAAAATCAATCGATTTAAGAGGAAAAAATCCTTTGAAGAGATTCTACAACAACGACGTCCATCCATACTACTATCAATCTGCCTGGAAATGTACCTACCGCCCCATAACGATACTGTTACCTGTCGCAAAGAGGCAATAATTATTCACCCCACTCTTGTCGCACATGATGAGCTAGAACCTCATCAGCATGGCTTCAGGAAAATGCATAGTACGAGCACTGCCTTCGATGCGATCACTACACGCATCAGAGACGGGCTAAACAACGACGTCTATGCCCCAGATCCATTATAGTGGCAATTGCCCTATCATATGCATTTGATAACGTCAATCGCTCAATGCTTCTCGCTAACCTGTTGAGATTTGTTAGATTGCTAACTATCTATATATTCCTTCACTGAGTTTCGAGCTGAGGAAAATCAAATTAGGTGTTCTACAGGGAGGACACTCTCCCCCACTCTGTTTAATATCGACATGTCCGGTTTTCCTACACCTCCGGAAGGAATTGAGGTGATTTTCTACGCACACTGTAAAAACAAGGTTGAATTATACATCGAAAACTCGTTGAATTTTACACCTTTTTTCTCGCAAAATTACAGTAAACGTTTATTTTTAAACAAAATTTCTAGAAAACCCACAAAATAGTGTAATATTACACAGATTTTTTAATATTACTTTATTTTGGTGTAATTTTACACCACATTTGGTGTAAAGATGTATCATTACTTTATTTTTGTGTAACTTTACATTTTCAGTGTATATTTACCAATTGGAAGTTGTAATTTGTTACAATACGTTTGTGCATTACTGCATTTTCCTGTATCTCACAAGTGACATGTTCTGTCTGCTCCGTCCGAAGTGCGTTCGTGTGAGCATCATATTATTGTTGTTGTTGTAGCTCTTTTTTGCTCTTGAACCGAAGGAGTTGTGGCAGCTCTTGGCCGTTGGAATAACGAGTAGCTCCAGGACGATTTACATCGAAGAACCGGCTGCCGTAAATATAATTAATTAATTACATTAACCCGGATGTAAATTTACGTATTTGCCGGTGTAAATTTATATTTTTTCCAGTGTAAATTTGCTTATTACCGTTTGTAGATTTACACCAATTCTGTAGTAAATATTTACACCGTAAAGCGTAAAATCACTCTCGTTTATATCGTGGTGTAAATTTACTACTATAATAGAAGGAAAAAAAGTTTCCTCCTATTATTGGAGTAACATTTTTTAGAGTGCAGGCGATTGCACCGTGCTCGCCACTTTTCTTAACACCTGGTGGGAGGATCGTCGTTGGAAGGTTGATATACGTTTTGGCAACAATTCAATTTCTACTGTAGCTAATCTTAAAATTCTCTCACCTGGAGAACATGACAACGTCAGCTCATCACGTGGCATCCGTTTGTGAAAAGATGCGCAGTACGAACAAAACCCTTAAAGCACCGTTGGTTGCACCTGTGGCAAAGATAAAGAAACCATTCTAGCCACTTGCAAAGCGGTGGGTCGAGCAGCCGCTGATTATGCAGCTCCAGTTTTGTCACATAGTCTTTGTTATACAAACTGGTCCAAAATTCAGGTCTGCCAAAATGCGCACAGCCACAGGTTGCATCACTTACATCAGGAGACACAATTGATGCCAATACGTGACCACAATCTACTCTGAAACCTACTACTCTCCTACCTCCTACCTACTCTTCACACAGTATCTGGTTGGTTGCTACCGTGAGGATCATCCCAACCACAATCTCATGGACCTCAGGTTTAGTGTAGGCAGGCTATCTATCCTGCAACTGGATTGTGTCATCACCGAAATCAATGCGTTGTTCAGGCTTTTTCTTTTGACACTTCGACGTGTTTATCGGTCTCCCTCTGGCCCTCGGTCATTCAAGTGGAAAATTCGTTGATATCGCCTTCTTCGCGGTGTGTGTGTGTGTGTGGACTTTTAACTGATTAAAATTTTCAGTGAGTTCTTTATCTAATAAAACGTTAAAAAAAATCCACTTCAAATTTCCATTGTAAACCCGTTAAAGAGTCATCGTCAGCTTCATTCGAAAATTGTTTTTAGCTTTGCATCTTCTCATGGTGCTTGCTGCAGGAAAAATTATTTCTTCGGCCGTCATTTCCAGCTCCTCGATGGCAGCATTCTGGGCCAATTCGAAACCAGTTTTTTTTGTAAGATTCCCAGAACGCCAGCACTTCATCTCCCATTAGTTTGACTATTTCATTTTGAATGCGTTTCCCTAAATAATGATCATGGATTTCGTCACTCTTAATTCGCCGGAGATGTTTTTGTAACGTAAGATCATATTCACCAAGAATTTCTATTAACCCCAGGAAATTGCCATTATTTGGTTGAAATAGCCGATCAACGCTACCAAGGAATGCAAGATTTCGTTGAGCCAAGAATTTCGCAACGAAATGAATTCGTTTAATTTCTCCAGTGCGTTCTTTCTTGATCAATTACTTACTGGCTTTGCTTATCAATTGAGATTTTCTTCCTTAACAACAAAAGCAAAAAAGGACGTTATTTGATTTTGAGTACACTAACCATAGGCGATTTGCACCCTCCCCATTCGTCAAAATCTTCAGAAAAATGATGCGCTATTTCATTGGTATTGTACTTACTCTGTTACATCTGCGATAAAACTTGAAGCTGGCTGCTGAGGATTACTAGACGGAGATATATTTTCTTTCTCTTTAACTACGAAACGCCTTTTTGGTGTGCCTATAAATGCTTCCGCTGTCACCTTCTTTTTAAAGCAACCGATTCTTGATTTAGTCGAACTCGTTTTGGTGGAAGCATTTCTATTGAAATTAAAAGCGTATTAAAAAATGAACTCATAAATCACAATAAAATCCTATCCATATTTCAAAAGGGTGTTGCGCGGAGGCTCCTTGGTACTGGACGCCGTTTCCGAGTGGTGGCCCCTGGAAAGTAAAGGTTCTTTAAGAGTGGTGGGCCTTCGAAAGTGGTGGCCCTGGGCGACCGCCCAGTTCGCCCTCTCATAGGGCCGGCCCTGTTTACGAGACCTAGAGAGAGAGAGAGAGGTCCAGGGGGACTCTTACGATAAAGTTACATACCGAGTCGCCATCGCAGAGATTCACACTGAAGAAGTGAGTCGGTCTATTGCGAGTTTAGGGGCGAATAGAGTCCTCTCAGCGCGTCCACCACGCCTGAGGAGATTAGGCTCCCGAGAGCCACCAGAGTATAATTAGCCTAACTTCGGTCGGGCTTTTGTTCGCGCATAAGCCCGGACATCCACAACATCTGTCCAAATTGCGCTGGCACGCCTCATGATGTCGGTCATTTGTTTCAATGCCCAGCTGCGCCCACTGATCTTACTCCTATCTCACTGTGGGAAAACCCTATCGGAGCAGCTATGTTTTTGTCCCTTGATATCATCGACGCAAACATTGACAAACCATAACTCGAATCCACATAGATGCACATCGGTTCCACGCCTTTCTGCAGCGCTAAAAGAAGAAGAAGTAAATCAATCAATCAGACTCGATCAAGGAAGCTAACAATTACCTCGAATATTTCTGGTACGTTCAACACACTCGATTACATCAAGTTAAGGCTTCCACTAAATTTTTAAATTTGATCAATTTAACGAAGAAAACACATTTCGAGGATCTACGGATATGTAGGTTTTTTTTGATACATTTGCTTAATTATTTATGTTGATTTATGAAACTTGTTGGCCACAAGACACAAGTAATGACCACTCTCCCACCTACTTCATTCCATTTCTAAATTCCATTCCTCCAGAGATACGTGTTCATTCATTTGTTTTTTATTTTTTTAATGCTCTGTAGTAAAAGTGATGACTTTTTTACAGTGCAAATACGAGTCGAGTCATATATAATTTGTATTAATGGTCTAATTGAGCAAATCACGCATATGCTCAAGGCAATTTCAAGTCTATTAAAGAGATAATTGGAGGCTCAACGATTGGAATGAAATATGTGTGTACTCGCGCAGTCAAATGTGTGCAATTTACGTACCATCACATGCACAAAACGGGGCAGGGTGTTTCCTCATATGCATGCGTGTGGACTGATTTATCATTATCGAATAAGAAAGTTACGTTTCGGTTGAAAGGTCAATTTGAGATGTTTTAATCTTAATTTTTAATTGCTCTATTAGTAATTAATATTGCCGCTTAATTTATTCAATATATTTTCTGTTTTAAATTGATTTTTTCGTTCCATTGAAATGGGATGCATGTTAGCATGGTAGGGCGGCGCATACTGATGTTTTACAACAAGAACATTGACTCCCAGTCCAGTCATAAAACAGACGTTAGCAGAGTAACTACATGCTGCAATATCATGGAGAGGTATGTCGGTATGTGACTCTGTAGCAGATCAACCCTTCTCTGCCTGCTTTTAAGTCCGACTTAAAGAAAAAATCGATTCGAAATCGTTAAACAATCCTTCACTTGAATTCCGGGATATGATTCTAAAAAATCGTAACGACAAAAGGTAAAGTCCAGATATCCTTTTAGTCAAACTCACTGTGTCGTTCTTTGCCGATAAATTTATAGCATCAGCATGATTGCTGGTGCGGAACTGATACAACATTGGTGTTTTATCGACTCGAAAAAACCAAGTGAAATTTCAAAATACTCAAAATTGCAAATCACTAACTAGGTAGTAGGTACTATACAGAGTATGGTTGGCGCTAGTGATAGTTCCGAGTGAAATGTTTCAGTATTTTTGGGACAGGACGTGCTTCTCATGCAAGAACATGTTTTTTCTAGTATCGCTACACGTCCATCGTGCAAGTTATACTGATAAATTGGAGATTTTATTCATTACGTGAAGGTAGCAGTGGGAAACGTGCTTGGAATTTATTTTCACACTATTGATAAGATTGCTTGTGTATTATGAACTGCCTTAGCACGAACTGTGTTACGAAGTATGTTAATTTGTTTTCAACATTTTGAGTATCAATAGGGTGAGCTATCTGAAAGTTACCATCAGTCTTATAATATTTATAAGGAGCTACGCCAAACACATAGGAAGTGAGAAGAGATTGAATGACCTTAAAAGATGGTGCGGCTTAGAACTATCTTATCTGGATGATATGGTATTTGCATTATCCTTTGAGGTTTGGTTAAATTAAGAGTCATTTGTTATTATAAATAACAAGTCGATTTTATTGATAATAAATTTGGTTGATTATGTATACATATGTAAACTGCGTCCATATACGTCGCAAAACGAAGCGCGTAAAAATATGTGAAGATTTGACAATCTTGTAAATTGAAGCACCATTTACTTATTTATTTATTTATAGTACTGAACAGGATATCGTCCCAATAATACAGTAATAATATATAAAATGGTATTAGAAATAAGCAGAGAGAAAATAACATAATCACATTAATTTAAAAAGATAGAGGCAAATAATAAAAAAAATTTTAAAGTATAAAAGACAATATAAAATTTAAATAAACGAACGATTCTAATCCAATGAGTATTGAAACTAAAATTCATACAATAATGCAATTTCCAACAAGTCATAATTTCTCATTAATCTAAGCAGCGGGGAATTTAAGTACAGTAGATATCGTTTATAACGACATTGAAGGGACCGACTATTTTATGTCGTTATAGCCGAAAGTCGTTATTCTGAACATATCGTTTATAACGACCACCGTCTTTATATACGATCATATCGTTTATAGCGTCCTGTCGTCGTAATAAGCCATCATAGCAATGTAAAGTAAAAACCTGTTTTAGACCACGAACTTACGATGGTCCACTTTTTGTATACGTTTGCCGACAAGGGTATACGTCCTTGTGTGACACAAAAATGAACGGAGTAAATAAATTATTCTTCAGAAATAAGAAATACATTATATTATTATAAATACTAATAAATGGAAAAGTTAGCAAATTGTCAAATTGTGGTTTTGTAGTCTTTTTTGCCAACCCAATTGCAAGGACTTTTCTTAGACCAATCGTTAATCTTTTAAACAAATCAACAAATTCTCAAATAGGATTTGATTTTCTCGTCTACAAAACCTGAAGCTGGACCTGTTTTGTTGTAGTCTCTACAGGGTTGCACACAGGAGACAGGAACCAGACGATTCTTACAATGTTGTAAAAATTAAACAAATTCAAGTTTCAGAATGTTTTTTTAAGCATGCCAAAGAATTATGCACTTTTTCATCATTAAACTTCTGGAGTAATTTTCGGCAACTTCAGTCCACTTTTCACAGCAGATAAACTTAAATTATTCGGTTGACTCCTTAATTTTTCTCGACGTGAGTAGTTCATTTTTATAAATGCTTGATTTCAAGGGCTTAAAATAATAAAGTCAGCGCTGGTAAATCAGGAAACCGACTAGGACGTCGTCGAATCTTGTATCACGATATGTCCCTGTCACAAGCAAATTGCAGAAAACTAATTTTGAGGTGCTAATAATATGGAATAATAACTGCTCCCCTATCTTGGACGTTCTGCGGTACCGAATTGATGTGGATCCGCTGCATAAAGTTTAGGGCAGATTCCAACAACGATGTTTAGTGATGAAAACGGGCACGATTTTCTGGCGTACCATTTTTTACAGGGGTGTTGTCTCAAATCCTCTACTATGTTGATTGTTTTATTGTAAACAAAATTTCGTAACATGAATTTACTATTTCTTACGACGTTATAAACCTTCAGGTTGAGTACGATTACGATTCGATGTCGTATCATTTTATAACTTTCTTTTACGTATGACATGAGTGAACTTCCGGACTGAATTTAATTTCCAACTCGAACTTGATCTTTGCATGCCGGAAAAGCAATCAATTCACATACAAAAAATGACTTGTGTCGAACGTTCGTCGTTATATCCGTTCATTTTGTCTCTTGAGTCGGAAAAATTCAGTCGTTACAACCGATCGGTCGTTATAGCGATGGTCGCTATATCCATCAAAAATTTTACCGCACGAGATCGAGATCTCGGGACTTGGAATTACCGTCGTTATAGCCGATGCGCCGCTATAACCGATGTCGTTATAAACGATATCGACTGTACAATGATAGGTCAGCTGTTGGAGGGACAAATATAGAGTTTTATCTGGTATTATATATGGGATTTCTCCATTGAATGTCAGGCACTGACGAGGTACAGAGTAGACTACTACAAATTTTATAAAGAAAGCATTCATCAAGAATTAATCTTCGCTCCTGTACGGACTGCATATTTAAAAAGTTAAGGCAATCATTATATGATACATATGGCAAATTAAATTTAAAAAGTAGGGACTTGGTAAATCTCATTTGAACACGCTCTATCGCATCAGTGTAACCATGGCGCCCACACGGCGATCACACTACCGAAGCATATTCTAAAATACTACGAACCAATTTGATGAACAAATTTACAAGCGTTGACGTCGAGCGAAAATCACTTGAGTACCTAATGATAAAGCCAGCGAGCTTAGATGCCCTGCCTATTACATCGGAATAGTGCTCTGTAAACTTAAGCTTCGAATCAAATGTTACTCCAAGATCTTTACCATAGTTCACACACTTAAGCGGTAGCGAATGTACACTATATGTAAAGCAATCGGGATCTAATTTTAGGGAATAGATGATAACGGAACATTTAGCCACATTCAACAGTAACCTATTAGAAGAACACCACGATGCCACGACATCCAAATCCTTTTGTAAGGACACACAATCTACTACAGATGATACTTGGCTTGAAGATCTTACAATCATCAGCATACAATAAGGACCCATTATTTAGTAGCGAGGGAAGCTCGTTTATAAAAAATGAAAATAATATAGGTCACAGAATTGAGGCCTGACGCACACCGGACGCAGGACAAAAGGACGAAGAGACGATTGATCTGTCAGACAAGCAGGATGAAATCCAAGATAGAAGTCTTTCAGGGAAATTAAGATATAACAATTTGTTCATAAGAATGCCGTGGTCAACATAGTCGAAAACCTTAAAGAAGTCAGTGTAGATGAAGTGTACATCAAGATGTTTATTTAATGATTTTGTTATAAAATTAACGATTTCCACGAGGTTTGTTACAGTAGATTTCTTGTTTTGAAAACCGTGTTGATTGAGACATATTAGGTGACCAAAGTTGACTTGAATGTAGCTGGATACTATCTGTTCAAAAACTTTAGAACAGGATGACAATAGAGACACAGGACGATAGCTAGACACACAGGTAGTGACTCCCTTCTTATAGATCGGAACAACGTGAGAACATTTCCACTGAGAAGGAAATATGCCTTCTACGATGCTTTTATTAAAGATAATGGAAAGCGGAAGACCAATAGCTAGAGGTGCTTTTTAGAAACAAATTCGGTATTCCATCCGGACCCCGAGAAGTAGTAGCTTTAAGGGAAGAAATTAAAAGTTCGATATATGAAGAACTAATCGATGGAACAGAGTCAGAATCTGCAGACAGTGTACGGAAAGAAACAGTCGAGTCAGATTTATTAAAGGTGCTAGCAAAATAAGATGCGAAAAGCTCACTCATTTCTGGTGGGGTGTTAGCAACTTTATCATCCCAAAAAAGCTTCGCTGGAAATGCAGGGGAAGATCTAATTTTCTTCACATAAGACCAAAATAACTTACTTTCGTGATTAGCAACACTATTCTCAATACTAGCAATGTACGCAGATCTAGAAGCGCGAATTAAAGATTTAGCCTTGTTCCGAAGTGACTTAAAACGTAAAAGATCTACAGGGCGTTTAAACCGTTTGTACCGAACACAGATATCGTTTTTCTTTCGAAGTAGACTACGGATAGTACGTGTAAACCAAACTGGACATTGTTTACGCATTTGCGAACATATAGGTACAAACTCATAGATTATATTATGAAGTACACTGTAAAACTTGTTGACAGCTGCATCACAGCTAAGTCCATTCCCTGCAAACCAAGTCATGCTGACATAGTCGACTACGTACCCCTGACTCGCGGGCTGACTGTACCACTGACCGTTGTTCGGCGTTCGGGACTAAAGTAAGCGGCTTATGTCAAAGAAAAATCCTGACAGCGCCTATGACAGCACACGTACATGGTAGGCTACCGTACATGGTTACATCATCGAGTGGTTGTAGGTAAAGTACACGACGACTGTCAGTACAAAGATATTCGAATTGTAGTAGATGAAATATGCGACCATTGTCAAAACTTTAAATAGCGGGGTGCGGTGCGGAGTGCGGGGTTCTGTAGCCATGAATGAGGTGCAGGGTGCGCTGTCGTCCATACGAAAATGAAAATACGAAGCGCAAATATATTTAGGAACACTTTTTATTAAGGGCACTATATAAACTACACTATATGAATTACACAAGACGAAAAAATGCATAGACGGTGCTATGGCGGATGAACAGCATTTCGTCCTCTGTAGATATTGTCCCAAGCCGGCTCCTCAAAAATAACAAACGGAATGTGCGTTAGTTTATTCGTATGTATGTATATGTTGAAGTAAATTTACACAAAAAACTAATTATAAACTTACAGAATAATTCCACATCACACAAAATAAATTACATCCTCATCAATCGCCGCTTCCAAATTTTCTTGTCTCGTCTCTTGTATCTTTCCTGTATACAGTCCGGTAGGTCCACAAATCCACTTCCTGTAAACAAAAAGGACACGTTTAATATAACAATCGTGAATTAAAAATCATAAAATACTTACAAATTAAATTCACACGACCATCGAAAAACTAACTTTTGCATCGCGCGACCGAAATATCACAACAAACGACCGGCGATTAAATGACATTTCGCGAAAAGAGGGAAACATGTGTGTGTGCACACGCATACTTGAATCATTTTTCTTCCCCCTTTTCCTCGCGGCAGGGGACTGCTGACCGATTGTTTGCAGGGTTAAGTAGATGTGGCCAATCAGTATCTATCAATTTTTGATTGATAGAGTCGTAGTCACCCTTCCTGAAATTGAAGTAAGTATGGCCATCAGCGCATCGAGGACGATCAAACCGGATGTTAATGTCGACAGATAGGGCGGGATGGTAAGGATCAACAGTCACATGATCTATTAATGTTTTCAAAACTATGCCTTACCGATATCCAATAGTCATTAAACTGGGGGCCTACACTATAATATTGACAAATCGATATAGTGTAGTCATTACGTGATTTGAGATGTTGCGGAGAATTTTTTTGTTTCTTATGTTTCATGAGGTGTTGATCTCAAATCCGGAGCTTCCCTCAAAAAATTTCGTTGCGGAAAAGGGCCAAAACCGCAAAAAAAAAAAACCCAAAATTTACGGAGTTTTTTGATTTTTTACGCTTAAAACCTCAAAATTGTAAATTTTTGCGAAAACCCGTCCATGAACATGTTAGAGAAAATATGATTGCGGGTCGAACGCGGCAAAGTTAAGTGAGCTAATCAGTGCTTTGATCCATATAAGGCGGCGGAAACTGATGGAGTATTTCCTGCTCTCCTTGAAAACTGCCTGGATCAGGATGATATCCACATGCACATCTAACGGGTCTGTTCAGAGCTAGCTATTACTTCTGTCATATCCCACTTGCTTGGAGGAAAGTTAATTAAACTTTCATCCATAAGCAAGGCAACAAACCTGAGAACCTACCAAAGTCCTACAGGCTCATCAGTCTAACCTCCTTTCTCCTCAAAACAATGGAGCGTTTAGTTGACCTACACATCAGGAGTTTGATAGTGATGTGATATATCTTGCGATGAAAAAGATATCGCTTTGTGCGCCTTCTTAGACATCGAGGGTGCCTTTGACAATACTGGACACGATGCAATTGCCAGAGCCCTCGATATGAGATGGGTGCCATTGCCTACCATTAGGTGGATTTACACCATGCTGCAAGGTATGGATATTCACTCTTGCGCTTCGGGGTCATACTCTCAACATCAACGCTATCAAAGGCTGCCCTCAAGGCAGTACTCTCACCCCTACTGTGGTCCCTGGTAAAAAAAGATGAATTATTAAGTTATTAAGTTATTTCGGATTTGATGACCACGGCCCTAACGATAGTCAACAGATGGTGCACAGCAACAGCGCTCAGTATCACAAGGAATCGTGCTCCTACAGTCGAGCCAATCTACTTAAGGGGGTGTCTATTGCCTACTCCAAAGATGTCAAATGCCTTGGCATTACACTCGATGGTAGATTAAACTGGAAAGCCACTTAGAAAATGTTCTGCGGTGGCCAGAAACACTGCACCGCAACATCATCAAGAGCTGTAACGACTTGCCTGTCTTGGTAACACTGTTGCTTTTAGTACTACCTCCACCCTAGCCGTGGAAGCTTTATGGGGACTGACGCCACTGCAAATTTTACTTATCGTATGATACTCGTATCAGTGATCGGGGACACATGCGTATCCTGCAGCAGGTTCCTGGCTTATCAATCTGCCTGGTATCAGATTATATGATAACAGAACTGCGCTTTGGCAGGAAGTTCGCCCTTAACTCCCAGATCGGGCGGAATGGGCAAATTGCAACCTGTGCATTGATCCTAGAAACATCACTTGGTTCACGAGAGTTACAAAAGAGCTAGTGAGCCTCTTCAGCTATTCCAATATATTAAATGTCTGCGCAGAACTGAGCATACACTTTTAATAGCCTTTCTTACGGGTCATTTCGGGCTTAGCTACCATTTTCATAAAATTGGTTTATCATTGCCTGGAGGAAGACGAAATCTCCATTCATTTATTATTGGAAAGCCCGGCGATCGTCAGGTCCAGAAGATCAGTCCTTGGATGTGATTTACTAAGCTCCAGATTGATTAGGAGCTGCTGTCTGAAGGATATTTTACCCTTTATTAAGCTGGTTGACAACCTTCTAAATTAAAGAACTATGGCACAATATGCCTTTTAAGTAGCAGTGCCCACCGCCTTGGTAAAGTCCACTAATTATTATTATTTTTACAATTGATAACTGATTTTTTTGTTGTTGAATTTTTTGCGGTTTTGACCCTGCTCCGAAACGTAATTTTGTTGGGATGCCCCGGGCTCTACACTCCAAAAAACATCACAAAAAAAATCTCCATTTCATCACGTGCTTACTACACTAATAGTATAGTGACTTTAGCTCTAGACCCAAACATCCAAAAAAAGAGCTGACTTTTGATGCCAAATTGTTCTATGGCCTGACCGCATTACGCAGTAAAAAGTTAGACTTTTTTGCGCGTCACATTTGGGGGGGAGGGGGTGGCAAAGGGGTGAAATTATGATTTTTCGCCAATATCTTGTTAAATGTAATATTTTATATATTTAGCAAAATGTTCTGAGGACGATTTAAACTACACAAAATTTCCTTTATAATGATATATTATATCATATACCTTCTCTTGGCAGATTATATACTAGACCTTAAAACATTTTGTGTATTTTAGATTTTTTGATAGTTACATTTGGCGCTCTAGCTCCTGAAGTAATTTAAATGGAGCCATGGTAATTGGGATAACTATTCCTAACAATATATAGCTTTTCCACACGGAGACTCGGGCTGCCCCGACAAAGCATTCCCCTATACTCCCTATTAACATTTAAAAAAAAGACATGCCTGTAGCTTTTCGCCGAATCACAGCATGCGGGAAAAATTTTGGTAAACGTTAAGACTGAGTCCCATTAGACCCTCCACCAAATATTACTTCGATCGGATTAAAACAAAGGGTATCTCCCATACAAATTATTCAAATTCAATGCCACTAGTTTATTAAGGAATAAGGGAACAAGTCAACAAAAATTAAAGTTTTGCTCGTAGGCAATTTTCCGGTCATTTTGTATGGGAGGTACCCTTTGTTTTAATCCGATCGAAGTAATATTTGGTGTAGGGTCTAATGGGACTCAGTCTTAACGTTTACCCAAATTTTTCCCGCCTGCTGTGATTCGGCGAAAAGTTACAGGCATGTCTTTTTTTTAAATGTTAATAGGGAGTATAGGGGAATGCTTTGTCGGGGCAGCCTGAGTCTCCGTGTGGGAAAGCTATATATTGTTAGGAATAGTTATCCGAATTACCATGGCTCCAATTAAATTACTTCAGGAGCTAGAGCGCCAAATGTAACTATAAAAAAATCTAAAATACACAAAATGTTTTAAGGTCTAGTATATAATCTGCCAAGAGAAGGTATATGATATAATATATCATTAGAAAGGAAATTTTGTGTAGTTTAAATCGTCCTCAGAACATTTTGCTGTAAATATTACATTTAACAAGATATTGGCGAAAAATCATAATTTCACCCCTTTGCCACCCCCTCCCCCCCAAATGTGACGCGCAAAAAAGTCTAACTTTTTACTGCGTAATGCGGTCAGGCCATAGAACAATTTGGCATCAAAAGTCAGCTCTTTTTTTGGATGTTTGGGTTTCATCATTTTTTCAGCTAAAATCACTATACTATAATAGTTTTATTTGATTTGATACAATTTGCACAATATAGGCCATGTTCATTATTTTAGTAAATACATATACGGTAGTAACTCGTAAAACCGAATCAATTTAATTAATAAATTACTATGTGTGCGGAACATCTGCAATGAATTCTGTTCAAACGTTCTGATTTTCGAGTACAAGTATGAATATTTAATCGCGCAATGAGTCCTGTACTGTATCTGTAATCCATTCGCAACTAGAAAGTATCCTTTAGTCAAACCAAGTAACATAAAGTAAATGAATTCTGTAAATGCTGAGGATGCTTTAAATTTGCATAGTGCACAATTATTATACATGCCACTGACATGACGAGGGCGAAAGTCTAGTCTAGAAAACTTTGATATGCAAATGACCCATTTGCCGTATAGTCTGTAATTGCTGGGAAAGGGAAGACAAGGAAGAAAGGAATGTACGCAGATAGAATTTCAACGGGCGGCTGAATTTTATGTAAGATTTGTTGGAATTTGAATTTTGAGTTTCCGAATTTCTGTATGACTTACGAATTGAAGGTGTGACGTTCCGATTCTCGTCTTCTACACTGAAACAAAAATACGCTAATATTGAACACTTTGCGCGTTTCTTTTGCTCCAAAATAGGCTACCCCGCAACCGGTTCGCCATAGACCCACGATAGATTATGGATTTTGTTTTAGGAAAATTGCGGCGAAAATTATGCCCCTAGCTTTACCGTTACGTAATTGTTTGCATTTTTTGTGAATATTGTCGAAGAACAAGTCTTATGCAACAAACTCTCCTGTAAACTGAAACAAGTTTTTAATTTAATCTTCTGAAAGTACAGAAAAAATCCAATAAAATGACATCTCGAACATTTCGAAGTTCTTTAACCGTTTAAATTTTGCGAAAATTTCCTGTTCAATTTTTTATGCTAAACTTAATACCATATTTCCAAATCTGCAAAGTTGACAAACGTTGGCGTATTATTTTTGACATTTGAAATGACTTTGCGCAGAAATACTTAATCAATTTTTTAAAACTTATTGTTTTCTTTAAGCCAGCATCATGGCAGATATTTCGTAATTTTTTAAAATTAGAAAAAAAGTATTCAGAACTACTAATTTTGAATTTAAAAGAAGTAAGAAATATTTATTACAAACAATTTTTAGTGCAACTTTATAAAAAAAATATTCTCAAACCGTACAAATTACGGGAAAAGTGTATTTTAAGGTTTCAAAAAATCTACAAATCTTGATATAAGTCCTTAAAATAATTAAAACAAACAAAAATTAATTATATTAATATTTAATTAATCATTTATTAAATTAAAATATTTTTTAAACCTTAAATTACTAGAAAATCTCTGCCTTAGTCTCAACTAGATAAACAAAATATCAACAAATAATTAAGTAATTTTTATTTTAATTGACAAAATCCTCGAAAAATGTATAAGAAAAAATGTAAAATTTTAAATATGTATCCCAGACAGTGGCGCCGGAACGAATTTTTTATTGGAGGTTCAAGATATTTTTTCTCAAATTCATATTAAATTAATAGGACCGGCGCTACTTTATGTGCAGAATGTGCATTTGGGATGTGCAACAGGGCGCTTCATTAAGTGAGGCAAACACACAATTTCAATTTTTGATTAATCTTAATTGTCTCATTTTTAAAATCAAAATTTTGTAATTTTTAATGTTTTTTAATCGGAAGTTTTGAAAACTTTGCCCTTTCATATTTTAAATTAACATTTTCAAAAAATTTGAAAATTTCGATTTGAAAAAACTGAGGTAAAAATTTGCACTTTTTGTGGAATTTTTGAGCGATTTTAATTTTTAAGTTGTGATAACCTCTACATTAGGTCTCAAAGCCAAATTTTCGAAATTTTCGGTTTAGAAACATAAAAATTCGAAATTATTGAAAAATTGGATTTGAAAATATAAACGCATTTTAAAGATTAATTGTGAGTCGGACCCGCAATTATATTTTTTCTAACATGTTCAACGCCAGGTTATCGGTGAAATGTATAAATTCGGAGTTTTAGGCCCCCCAAAAAAACAAAACAACAATTTTTTGGGTTTTTTTTTCGCGGTTTCGATCCTGATTTGAAACGAAATGTTGGTGGCAAGCTCAGGATTCAAGCTCAGCACTCTAATAAAACATAAGAAATAACCAAAAAAAAAATATCCACCACACTTTGCAATCTGAAATCACCAAATAGTATACAGGGTTATTGGTTAAGTCGACCTATTCCCTGCAACACGTTATAATAGGGTAAAAATGCAACAAAATGAGGCCATAAATGTTCGGCCGATTTTCAACGGTCACTGAGATATTTGAATTTTTAGGTTTTTTTTAAATAACCTCGAATTTTACCATTTAAAGTAAGAATTAAAAAAAAACTACTAAGGTAATGGGTTAAAACTTATTTTTGGATTTTAGTCAACACTATAGCAGACATTTCTTAATCATTTAAAATTTCAAAAACCCATGAAAATTCGAAATTTTTAATTTAAAAAAAAAAATTATCTTAAGTTTGTTTAAAGTTTATTTTTAATATAGTATTACTAAAAAAATTATATGACACGGACTCTGCAGACCACTGGAAAAACATACTCGTGTTGTCAGCTTTCCAAAAAGGTGTCAATGACAATATAAATATTTGAAATAATTGAAACAGCTAGCTGCAACTTGTTCGGGGACCATAATTTCGTTTGATAAAAAACGACAAATCCATAACACAATAAAAACACGTCTGTCAAGTTAGCACTACCACTTTAAAATTTCGACAAACGCTATAGTGCATTAAATGTCGCGATTTTGTCGTAATTCAATGGAAAAAGAAAAAAAAATTGTCGCGCCCCTCCTTCCCCTTAAAAACTACCCTTAAGTGCATTTGAGCCTCAGTTAACCAAATTCGAGTTCCAAGAATCTCCCCAATGCTAGGGGTATCCAGTAAGATATCACAGGGGCTGTTTAAGGGATTTCCACCCTGAAAAAAATTGTCGCGCCCCTCCTTCCCTTAAAAACTACCCCCGTAAAGTTAGCACTACCGGTGACGGCCATTTCAAGCATTTCCGTAAAATAAAAAGTATTCAATTAATTGTCGCAGGAACCGAAAGGGGTGGTAGTGCTAACTTGACGGGGGTAGTTTTTAAGGGAAGGAGGGGCGCGACAATTTTTTTCAGGGTGGAAATCTTTTAAGCAGCCGTAGTGAGAGTTTACCGGACACTTTTAGTATAGGGCGATTCTTGGAACTCGAGTTTGGCGAACTAAGGCTGAAATGCAATTAGGGGTAGTTTTTAAGAGGTAGAAGGAGCGCGACAAGTTTTTTGAAGCGTGCAATTTGCCTTTCGGTTCCTGCGACAATTAATTGGATACTTGTTGTTTTACGGAAATGCTTGAATTGGCCGCTACCGGGGTGATAGTGCTAACTTGACGGGGGTAGGTTTTAAGGGAAGGAAGGGCGCGACAATTTTTTTCAGGGTGGAAATCTCTTAAGCAGCCCCTGTGATATTTTACTGGACACCTTTAGCATTGGGGAGATTCTTGGAACTCGAATTTGGTTAACTGAGGCTCAAATGCACTTAAGGGTAGTTTTTAAGGGGAAGGAGGGGCGCGACAATTTTTTTTTCTTGTTCCATTGAATTACGACAAAATCGCGACATTTAATGCACTATAGCGTTTGTCGAAATTTTAAAGTGGTAGTGCTAACTTGACAGACGTGTTTTTATTGTGTTATGGATTTGTCGTTTTTTATCAAACGAAATAATGGTCCCCGAACAAGTTGCAGCTAGCTGTTTCAATTATTTCAAATATTTATATTGTCATTGACACCTTTTTGGAAAGCTGACAACACGAGTATGTTTTTCCAGTGGTCTGCAGAGTCCGTGTCATATAATTTTTTTTTGTAATACTATATTAAAAATAAACTTTAAAAAAATTTAAGATAATTTTTTTTATTAAAAATTAAAAATTTCGAATTATCATGGGTTTTTGAAATTTTAAATGATTAAGAAATGTCTGCTATAGTGTTGACTAAAATCCAAAAATAAGTTTTAACCCATTACCTTAGTAGTTTTTTTTTAATTCTTACTTTAAATGGTAAAATTCGAGGTTATTTAAAAAAAAACCTAAAAATTCAAATATCTCAGTGACCGTTGAAAATCGGCCTAACATTTATGGCCTCATTTTGTTGCATTTTTACCCTATTATAACGTGTTGCAGGGAATAGGTCGACTTAACCAATAACCCTGTATAGTCTATTAATAATTTTGTGAAATACTCATTTCTAGACTAGAACGGCTCAGGAAAGTGGAAGTCCGCTTTTTCTTAAATGACGACAATCTAACAATGAATATCTATTGAAATTATTAGAGGAATTATGTACATATGTTCAAAGAATAGCTCATACTGAGGTGGTGGCTCACTTTGACTGTAACTACGGATATATCTAAAATTGAAGACAAATAGAGTATGACATACAGATAAAAAAAGGAGAAAAAAAGTAGAAAACAATAGCGATCGGAAACCACCTATAGAATAGTCTTCAATATGAGACTAGCCTTTAAGTGTGTTTTTGTTACCCATTTTGATCCCATTGTAATTCCGAAGTGTTGTATGGATTATAAACATATTCTTTATTTTATATAGCTTTATAAAATTAAAGGTCAAACGATTTTCCCAAAGGTTGTTTTCTGGTTTCCTCGGGAAACGAATTCTTTCATGATTTTTGAGTAATCTAAGTTCCCTGTTCGATCCCTGTGAACATGGAGAAGGATTAGATGGGTCAGACATTTTTGTGTCATTGTTGAATGTAGCCATGTTAAAGACGTCGTAAATCACTGAACGACCCTTCTGAAGATGCCGCTGATGCTCAGAAATAATGTTAGTAGCCATATTAACTTGCTGTGCTCGATATACTTCGCAAGTGATCAGCAATTTTGGCGCAACATAGGTGAAGCTCCCGTCATACTCTTCAAAAGAGTTAAACTGTGAGCGAAGATCAAAAATATCGAAATCGAGCATAGCAGCCCAATCTTACTGTGAGATTCTCTACCATGGGCACGGTTTTCTGACAAGGAGAATGAAAAACTTCTTCGTTTTCGTTGATCAACGGTCAATAGTTTCGCTATGGTTGACCTTGTCGTCGGGGTACTCTTGTTAACGAAGAAGAAATGAAAACGGAATGATCATGTACATACTCGTAGTATACATGCACTAGATGCACGTATGAAACTTTCTGCGAACCAGATATTCCATCATATGTTTTAATTCTGGAACTACCTAATGACTTTCACATTTGTACTGTTTTCAAAAATTCTCGTAAGTAAATTCAAACGGGACTCCCGGTTTTGAGACTTTGTGTTATTAAAAGAACAAGCAAGCTACTGAAAAGTTTGTCACCAAGTTGTCACTTTGCGACATGCAACCATTTTTCAAGTGGAACAATGCTATTGATTGGGAGTGCATGTACATACACTTGGGAGTAAAAAAATCGACCCATCCCAAATGCTTCCGTTCTGAACACGATTATTCAAAAAATAATAATATAAGGTAACTTCAATTGTTTCGATCACGAAAAGTTATAATTTTGTTGAAAATTTCCGACTAAATGCTCTTGGCATACTTCGATCCTTTATTTATATTATATTTTCCAGGGATCAATTATAACCAGGTGGTTTTGGTTTTAGCGATGCTTACAATTCGGCCATCCTGATTATAATCGTCCCTGATTATTACATAACTAATACATACATAAGTTCTTAAGTTTATCACAAGTCATAAGTTACATAAGTTTACCATAAAGACATAAGTTACATCATAAGGGCATCATAAATACATACATAAGTAAATTAAGTAAATGATTACATAAAAAATTTCAAAGTTTAATAAATACATAATCGACTCGCTCAGACTATGTAATAGTAGAATCAGCAATTTGTTTCTCTTGCTACTTTTCAAATACCTACTAATAGCCCCAATCGCCATTTAGATTGCTAAAATGATCCTCGTCGGGAACTTTCCCTCCTTTATCGGTGTCAATCGGCCACGTATTCACTTCTAGCGAAAATCCAGGTATACACACGATAAACTCCGCCACACCAATGTACTTTTCATGCTGGACTATAATGGATGCATTTCACGTATTTCATATCCGTCAACATAGACAGAACTGCACGATGACGAAACCTTAAATTACACTTTGCGTACTCATAATTTCATTCCGAAACGTTTTTTCCTATTCAGTTTTCCCGTGGGCACGAAAACCTTTTCCTTTGCAAACGTTGCAATTATTTCTCACCCATAAATATTATTCAGACGACACAATTCCTAATACAACATAATCATTTTCGGCGCTTCAGGAACAAACTGAACACTTTATTTATTTTCAATAGCAATTACACTCACAGAACTCCGGGTATATCCCACTTCTGAAAAATTATAAGGTAACTTGAATTGTTTTGATCACGATAAGTTATAATTTTGTTGAAAATTTCCGACAGAATGCTCTTGGCATACTTCGATCCTTTATTTATATTATATTTTCCAGGGATCAATTATAACCAGGTGGCTTTGTTTTTAGCGATGCTTACAATAAACAGTCTGTTTTTGTTTTTAACTCTGTAAAATCAATAAAAAAAAAAAAACAAAAAGTACCAATTTCTGATGAAACGTCTCTTTTCGGATTATTAAACTGCGCAAAGCGTTTGGGGTGGGTCGATTTCTTTGCTCCTAAGTGTATATGTATGTATGTACATATGTTTTTCTACAACTCAATATCAGAAGCGTAATGAAAATAATTAAACAAAAAAATTATATTAATTTCAAGACGGATGAAGTGTAAATTGATCACTTCCTATCGTAACATTATTCTATGTGAGTTCCATTAGCCCAAATTAGAAATAGTATTTGATATCGGCCATAAGCTTAAAGTGACCGATTTTGTTAATCTAAACTTTATGCCTAGCTATACATGCACTTAAATCAGTATAAACGCATAAAATCAATTGACTTCTAATTGACATTAATCTTTAACGACATTCATTCAAAAACAAATGACTGCCAATCGACATGATGACATGATAGCTTCCAACACACACCTAGGGACTATTATTAGGAAAGTTAAAAATGGACAAAGGAAATGGGTCGCGAAGTCTTTTTACGTTTTCCTTAAGAGGTGTCATTATGGTCTCAATGGAAAATAACATGCGCCCATAATGGTTTCTTAACGACTATGTACAGTTTGCTGTAGAGTTCGTTTCCTTGTTTCGCATTCGCTGTATACGAAATCTCTCAGTCCGACGACACGAAAAAACATGGGGATGTCCTAGTGGCACATAAATGCCGAAGTGACCTGTAAGATTTTTTTTTCCATTAGCACCTGCAGAATTCTCATGTGGGTTGATAATGGCGTGGCATAGTGCATAAGAATAAAACTACAACTGGGTATAACGTTGTTGGCAATACGAGTATTATTATCCATACGAGTATTATATTAGTTAAAAGCCTGTCACCTTCATAAATGTAGGACATTACTACAATCTGTATGTATTTAAATTTAATAATATAATATTAATTTGATGAACTCTATGTCGTGTCGACAGTTGCATCTATTATTATTGGATATTTGACAATGTAATGACATGCATTATTAGATAGTATCTGTACCTTTATTTGTTTTGTCGTCAATAATTAAGAGAGTAAAGTTTCGATGGGATTTTTTTCCGTAGAAAACACTTCAGGTTCTCACCAGTTTAAAAATAATATAACCAAATTTGAGAGTTGATCCTAATTCCAAAATTGTCTGGCAAAACTGAAATTCTGTCTCGGGCATTATTTATATGTAATATCAGCCTCTATAGTCAGATCTGGTCAAAAGCAAATGTACTTAATTGGATGCGTCGCTCGATTCAATTGACGCTTCATTGTCCTCCTATTTTTAGTTTCCCACGAATACGATGACTTCATTTTAATAGAGCGTGGCTGTGGTGCGCCACTTGCACTGTGACAATTGATATTGGCTCTGGAATCGTCACTGCAACTATGAGTTTTTCAAGGTTGGTTTACAATAGAGGAACCTAACAATCGCAGCAGATACATTCACGAAAAAATGCACCAGTCGTCCCTTCAAGACGAGATGGTATATACGATCTAGGGACTTTGATCAGAATTAAAATTAGTGCTACCGCATCTTTTTCAATTATATATCTTAAAGTAAATTATGTATTCATCCAATTAGCATAAATCTTATACGCAGCTTTTTAAGTCGCAATGATCAACATGTCTTTGAATTCATTTGGCCTTATGACCCGGTCGGAAATACTATACGTATTTACGAGAAGAACAAATGGCAATTTTCGAAGAAAACACACAGACGTACTGTGCTCTAAAAATGCGCCTGATGTTCTTTTCATAAAGTCACAAATGAAGCAAACATGTGTGTCATGTTATAGGCTCCAAGCAGGGGATCAGACCAGACAATGATAATAAAGATGGTGCACATATGATGTTGACGTCATATGTGGGTACATTAGTAAATAATTTGCTAGAATTGAAGTATATTAAAGTGGGGCTAGAGTAAGCTGACCATACGTACAGCATTTCGCTGTACAGTACAGCATTTATAACTATCTTACAGCATTGGGAAGCGTACAGCAAAATGTACAGCATTACTGACGACATCTCTTCGTGAGGTCCTCGGATGTCTGTTCACTACTCACTAAAAAATAATAATATTTTCTTAGAAAAATATGATTTCAAGAAACTCGGAAGAAATCGATCCCAAACTATCGACCAAATTTAGAGTAAACAAATCAATATCCTTAAAAGTAAATTTGTTCGTTATTGACCAGAGTCATGGATGGGGCAACGAGACGCAAAATCTAAAAAAAGCCTAAACAGAATTCTTTCATTTTGGAAATCCTGCAGACTGAATACAGTATTCGATTCAGGTGCAAAATTAGTTCGTTTTATTGAAATGAAATTGACGAACTTTATTCGAGAATAATCAGGTGCAAAACTTTAAAAGTAATAAAAGGCCTTTTTTCTAACACTAAGGCCCGTATTTATGAACATTTCATAACGCAAGGAGACCTTGAGTCAAGGATGCCGAAATTCAATAAATTAAATGTCATTTCCCATACTTTTTCATAGAAATTTATATTCAGGAGTCACTGCATCCTTGATTTAAGGCCAAACTCAAGGAGACCTTAAGTTTTCAATAGACTTGAAATATAATATTTCAAGGAAGGTGGGTAGGAATAAACAAAATCAATTCATTACATTGAAAAAAAAGTTAAATTCTGTATAAAAAAGTTCGATTGCAAATTGTAAATTCAATGTTTCGAGGGTTAGGACTATAAACTACGTACTGTACTACAAATTATTATTAATAATATGAATCTATGAATCACCTTTTCCTTGATGTAATGAATTCCGCGTTCATTTTCGGCTTACAGACTAACAGCACTGTTTTGAAAATTAACACTAAGTTCTTGTAATGCTTCAGTTTTTACTCCAACAGTCGATTTAATGTACGCACTTCCTGTAATAATGTAATCAGTGAAAATAAACGTAAAATTATAAGTTTTTATTTACTTACCACGTATTAAACGGCTAAATTGAAGAAAAGTGCTGCCACTAAAGTTTCACGACACGACACCAAACTGATATTTTCATACAAAAAATATTGTTTTTGACATTTATGTTTTCACAACATTTACCCCTGGGCAGTAGTCGAGTTGCCGCCCTGCGTCACTAGTGCTAAAAGTAGATCAGTTGCATTCATATGAGAGGTGTAGAGAGAGTTTTTTTTAACATGACATTGGTTTCCGGCGAAGTAGCAGAATTTCAGTAAAAATTGCATTAATTTACTTCTTAGAAAGGACTGAACTTCTAATCAAAGTTAATGTTCAGAAGTATAGGTGTAGGTTAAGCTGACCAGACGTACAGCATTTTGACCTGTCGTACAGCATTGGGAAATTTACAGCAACGTACGGCGTTCTCCATGTCACAAAATGAATCCTAATTCAAATAAGCCCCTCGGTGAGGCCTGTGATCAGTCTTGTCTGCTTTTAAGGTATAAAGTTGGACTGTACCCTGTAGGATAGTAGCAAGATTATCGCACTTTTATGTTTGGCAATCGTTCATTTTCAAAAACTCAGTAGCCCTTCATGCTCTTTCTGAAATTTGGCACACTTGAAGAACTACTTGGTGCTCACATTTTCTCCAAATTACACGGTGGGACCTATCCTCGTTCGGAACATACGGCTGCCCAAATCGCAATTTTGAGTCTTCTAATTAAAAATTGTACATAACTCGGAAATTCGTAAGCGACAAATTTTGAAATTTAGAGAATAGTTAGAGCACCGTACTGCTCATATTTGATGAAAATTTCAAGGCTCTAGCAGTCAAGCGAGATATTCGCATTTTTATGTTTTCCAATCAGTCATTCTTCATAACTCGGAGGGAACTGACCTAGATATCAGATGTAGAGTTAAGAAGCAACTGAGTTAGTTAGTTAAGCAAATGTTAAGAATCGTTCACGCACTGGAGATGTACGCGGTAAAAGTAGGCCCCAATGAGTGGTTTGTCTGCAGCAAACAATAATGTTCTCCAGAGCGAGAAAGCCGGACGTGAATACGTTGAGGCCGCCTCTGTCAAGTAATATCGAAAAATGGTCCGGCGTATGAGCGAACGAGATAGTTCTGATTTTATTAACTGCAAAAAACATTTGCTTAAAACAAGAAAAAAATACAATAAAAAACAGCCAAGGAAATTTTTTTCCTGATTTAAGATGTATTTTCTTGTTCCATAAGAAAAGTTTTTCTGATTTAAGATGTTTTTTCTTGTTCCAAGAAAAGTGTTTGCTTAAAATAAATAAATAAGCATTATTTTAAGCAAAAACTTTTCTTGGAACAGGAAAATATATCTTAAATCAGAAAAACTTTTGTTGGAACAAGAAAATACATCTTAATTCAGGAAAAATTATTCCTTGGCTGTTTTTTGTTGTATTTTTTCTTGTTTTAAGTAAATGATTTTGTTCAGTGTTCGAGAAGAATCGGGGGGTTTGTATGTCTGATAATTTGCCTGAAAACCGAATTCTGCAAGTACATATGTACAGCATTAGGTCTTCGGAAGTCTGGTCACCTTAGGCTAGAGCATAAAGTCTCAGGAAACGCAGTCCAGAAAATATGAAATTGAAAGCAAAATGAAAAATATGCAAAGGCAAATCTATAGACTTTCTAACATGTATGCATTTTTTTGTACCCCGTAATTGATGTACATATTACCACCAACCTGACTAATATGTATATTTGTGAGCTATAGGCTCTGATCAACATAAATACTTCCCAATACAAAATAAATATTTTAAAAGCTGAACAAACTATAAGCTCTGATTACTAATTTGTAATTTATTTTTGATTATCTTTTAGGCGATATGAAGAAGAGACGGAAAACGCATGGAATTGCGGATCATGGTTTGAGTATTTGTTGATTGTGATCCTGTCAACGATATTACTCATTGGCGTCTTAGTGCTAGCACTATTCTGGGTTATCTACTATCGCGGAGGATTTGCTTGGAATGAGAATCCTGTGTTACAATTCAATCTCCATCCAGTTCTTATGATTGCCGGTTTCGTAACATTTTCCGGATTCTGTAAGTTTCTCCTTGTGAACACTTTACTTTGGTACCAAATTTAATATTTTTTTCCTCTTTTTAGCAATACTACTCTATCGGCTGTGCAGATGTCTGAAGCATATCTATGTCAAATTGGTGCATATGTTTTTCCATGCATGTGCTATTCCATGCATCGTTGTTGGTTTCCTAGCCGTTTTCGATTCGCACAATTTGTCTGATCCGCCATTGCCCAATTTCTATTCGCTGCATTCATGGCTCGGTTTTGTGACTATGGGCCTTTTCGCATTACAGTTTATTATTGGATTTTTCAGGTAAGTTTTTAATTTGATTTGTATAAATGGATAATAAATACATGAATATTTTCCCAACAGTTTCCTAGTTCTTTTGTGCTGCGAAAATGCAACATACGGATGTCGATCTGCCATGGTACCAATTCACGCCAGTTTTGGACTTGTTAATTTTATGCTTGCGATAGCCACGTGTTTAACTGGAATTACGGAGAAAAATATAATGTACGTATAAAAATTAACAAATCAAACAAGAAGGAATGACGGTCCGCTAATTTTCTAGCGCTATTTGCACTTACACACATGACAATCCCTTTGATCTTTTGAGTTTGTGCTATGTCATAGTTAAAGTAAAAGTTTTCTCTTTGGTCAGTCAGTTTCTGACTAACTGACTTGACCGATGTTTGCCTAATCTTGCACTTTAGCTAAAGCTACCCTCGTCTCTAAATCGCTTGTACACTTAGAATGAATCTTTGAATACTTACAACAATAATGGCACATATAAAACCAGGGGCGGCTCTTCAGATGAAGTAGGTGGAGGGCTCCTTCACTACAAAATATAAAAGGAAAATGTCCTCTAATACACAGAATTTATTTGAAAATATTAAAAAAAAAAGCTTCAAACAATAAACAACTCCATAAAACTTTAATGAAAAAACCATAATCAAAATGTAAACAAAATATATATCAAAAATCTCTATTGCCTACATCAAATTCAACAGTTCCTCCATTGCAAAACCAACATTTTTCCTATTCATAGAATAGATCGACAGGTCAAGAGATAGCTCCACGTCTGCACTTCACATACACGATTCTACTGCAACAATGTATTCAGCACGAAATGTGCACACCGGATTTTCTTAGACAGTGAAAAGCTATTTGTCTGGTATGCACCTGATCTTCACTTGCGTATCGTATCAAGTGATTCTTTGCGATTCAGTTCACCTCAAGAATGAGAATTATCCCTAGTATTTGCCCTGTCTCTTCGCAATATATATAACATATTGTTATATTTCTCGTCTTTTCTAGACGTCCCAGTGGGTTCGATCGGTTTTCGCGTACACAATAATGAATAACACTCGATTTACTGTAACACTAATTACTAATTACTTGACTATATTTATTGATTCGACATTATTCGCGGCTAAAACCAGACTGACTCGTCGAGACTAGTCGACGCCCTCATATACTCGTTTCCACTATTCCGGAAACTTCGGAATTGACTTCGGTTGTTGTGTAAGTCAATACGGGTTGCGATTTGTGGTTGACGCATCCTAGACACACGACAATGCGGTCCTTCCCAGTTCTGGCTAAGTGTTCGTTCAATGTCTTGCTGAAGCACTCGACCATTCCATCGGATTGAGGGTGGAGAGGCATAGTCCTAGTTTTCCGTATTCCCAATAACCGGCACATCTCGCTGAACACTCCAGACTTGAAGTTTCGCCCTTGATCAGAATGTAGCTCACAAGATACTCCATATCGACAGACCCAATTTTCGACAAGCTGTTCCGACACCGTTGTCGCTTCCTGATTGGCAGTTGCGTATACTTCCTACTTCCACTTGCTAAAATAGTCAGCCACTACCAATGTCTACCGCTTTCCGCGATCGGTTTCTAGAAATAGCCCCGCAATATCCTCAGCGACTCTTTCAAACGGCGCACCGACGACATATCTCTTTATTTCAGTTTTCGCGCTGGTCTTTTAACCCCTGCACAACTCATACACCTGCGGTACCACTCTTCAACGTCCCCTCGAGCATTCACCCAGTAGAATCGTCCGCGTACTTTCGCTAATGTTTTGTTGACGCCAAGATGTCCTCCCGATTTTCCTTCATGCATTTCCCGCAACACTTCGTCAACCTTGCTTCGCGGAAGTATCAGCTGCAATATACTTGACGTACCATCCGCTGATTCCCATTTCCGTTTCAGCATGCCATCGTCAACGTGAAGAGAACTCCACTGAGCCCAAAAGCTTTTCGTGGTTTACACTTCGTTCCAACTGGGCCTTACTCCGGACTCCTTCCACACGAGTATCGAACCGATATCCACGCTATTCACCTGGGCTTTGCGTATTTCCTCCGGATTCCAACCTTCCATAGGCAACATCGTCAGCCTTCGTACATTCTCGGCTTCGTTTTCTTCCCATTGAGTGCAGTGCTTTCGTCCAAAGAACCATGGACCGCGCTTTTCACGTTGAACTCGGGAAACGGTGATGGTGATTTTGGGGGCATCATTTCCGCAAACCAACTTCTGCCCCTCGATATTGGCTTTTACATGTTTCCCGCCTCCCAGTCATCGGGAGCGGGATGGTTTGCACTTTGCCAACTCGTTCTTCTTGTTCGCTGCGCACATCTCTCGCACCAGCGACTGTCGTACGCAAGTCCGACGCCTTAACCACTCGGCCAACCTCACATATAGTTAGCATTGCTCGTAAACACTAAAAGTGGTTCGTTGCTTCTATCGAAATGCTCAACACTTCTCTGCAATGCACCTTCTTCTTTATACATTATGTCAATCAGTTGAAGCTAATTAAATTCACACGTTCATCAATAAAATGCAGCAAGTTTCTGCGTTGAGATTATCCTAATTGATTCATAAGTTAAGAATGAGTGAGTAAATGTTGGTTTCATGCAATATTTCAATGAATTCAATTCAAAAAACGTAGTGGCACTTCATAAGTGTCAATTCTTTAAAAAATCACAAAGTTCATCCTTCTATAGAACTACGCTGAACAATTTATTGGATGATCACAGGAATGTCACACTATAAAAATGAAATCGACAGTGCTATAGAAGAGTATAGGCATGTATGTGTGTGTTGATTCCAGTCATGTGTTTTTATGTCATTCAATAAAGATTACAAAGAAGTATTTAATGGAGCACCTTTTTAGGTTAACGTTTAGAGAAGTGTTATCGAAGTCTTATTGGATGTAGTCGTGAATTGATTATATAAGAACTTTTTAAGCTTTCCGAAAAGTGTTTTAAGGAGTTTTTATCGGATCAAAATACTTCTATAAGCGATGTCATACGATTAACTGATTTTGTGTTACTATATGATTGTTTCAGGATGAAGTGCTTCTTTAAAGCATACGAATTGTTACTTGGGACGATGCTGTAGTCGCAGTCTTCATCGCTTCGGTGAAGACGTTTACCATATCATCCAATTCTCGCTCAGTGCTTGAAATATAAGGAAGCAACGGAAGCTCCCCTAAAAGGGACTCGCCATATCTAGTCCAGTTTGTCTTCCTACGATTCACAGTGCGTTGAGCCACTTCAGAATGCGCAGCTAGACTAAATTGTAGATACCTTTGATCACAGAAGGCGTGATGATGATGTGCATTTGAGTCGCATCCGCGGATTATACTAATACTTGAAGACGTTGCTACTGCAACGGCTTCTCTCAACTTAGGAGAAGGTAGGGGGTCGTCATACGGAATGTATTCCGAAGTAACCCACAAAACCTTACCCTGTAGCTCAATGCAGAACAATACCAGATACCCTGTCCAGTAACATAAAAGGTATCAAAATCAGAGCACTTCAGGCCCCTGACAAAATCATCCACAACCCAAGGTTCCTGAATTAACACGATATCGTCTACACCCTGCGATAGACGACAAGTAATGGCAGCCGTAGCTGCCTTTGCATTGTGATGTTTAATTTGCAAAAACTTCACCATTAGACCTTCTCAACCACCGTAACGTTCTCTTCTTCATCCGTGTCGAATGAGAAAGAGTCAATTACTGGAGACGGCTGAGATGCAGTGTTCAAGGCAGCTAGTTCCGAACATAGATAGACGCAATCGTCATCCAGCATCATCCTCTTCAGCAGGTTTAGAATCTGCTACAGGAACATTAGTGGAAGCGGCCACATCAACAACATGCCCACTGGGGTCAGAAACCGGCCTATAGGCTTTTTTGAGATCGCCCTTGTAGACCCTTAGTTTTAGTTTAATCAAAACCAAAACTCACGGCCCCGCCTGACTTTATAAGTGGAGCCAGTGACGGCTTATCTATCTTCTATATACATAAAAATGGATGTGTATTTGTGTCTGTTGCCAGTAAACGTCTAAACCACTGGACTGATTTGGATGATTCTTTTTTTGTTTTATCCGTCTTACGTTGGCGGAGTGACACGATTGAGTTGTCGCCGGACTCGCCACAAAATTGCCTAAAGGGTCATTGGAACCTCTTCTCCGATCAGTTCACAGGGTGGTCAGAGATAGCCGTCAACCTGGATGTTGGCCATCTCCGCAATCCTTTGGCGGAGCGACACTATCGCCGGACTCGCCACAAAATTGCCTAAAGGGTAATTGGATCCTCTTCCGCAATTAGAGCACAGGGTGGTCGGAAGTCCGTCGATATCTCTGATAAATTAAATTCAAGGTGACTACGTTTTTACCAACGAACAAAAAAAGAAGGAAATGAAAATTCTAAAATTAAAGGGGACTTTTTGCTTAGATGTGTTTATGGTTACTCATACTATAGCAATGACCAGTGACGTAGTGTTCAATATGTGTTGGGGGCAACCAACAAATATGCCTTAAATGTAAAGAATTTGTTTCATTTTTATCTGGTATATACAGTGCGTACTCAATAATCCGGACTAATGAAAACCGGGGTTGATCCGGACTACAGAGGAATTCGGACTAGTGGAAGCCTTAAATTTGCTCTAAATCACGAGAAAGGGACGATTTAAATCAAATTGTTCGAAGAATCTGTTTTCTATTTTCGAAAAATGTCACTCTGTTATTCTGGATTTTGTTGTTTCCAAGAACAAAGTAAAATATTTTTATTTCGGACGATAATATCACTGTTATTATGAGAAAAAACTCAGATTCGGATTAGAGAAGCTCTTGAAATTCGGACTACAGAGTGTACAATACGATCTTTGAAGTGATCCGGATTACTGGAAATTCGAAGTTTCGAGGCTTCGGATTATCGAGTACGCACTGTATTAACATATATTTATCGTTTTTTAGATATAAATTGATAATGTAATTTCGGTCGGTAATCGTCTATCAAATTCGAATTGAACTTAACATTTCCTGGAGAAACTTATGCTACTAATAAAAAAAAAATTTTCACTATCCCATTATCACTTCCAATTTGGTCTTGTTGCAGAGTATCCTGCGTAAAAATATAATATATATACATATTAATTATCTTTATATTTATACTCGAATAACATTTACTCACATCCAAATTTATCCGAGGGTACGCCCCCTCCTCGAGCTGTGTTCTTGCGTCATACCGCGAAAGGTCCGATCCCAAAAAAATGATCTGAACACACTAGCGAGTTTTTTGTTATGGGTATCTCATACCATCCTGTGGCTTTCCTACAGATTTCTTTTAGAACGTTATCCTTGGGAAATCTACAATCTACAATAACGTATGTTTTTTTTTAAATGGAATAAACATAAAATACCAGAAAAATCGTTAAATTAACTTTAACATAACTTTATCGCTAAAAATTAATTTTAATTATTTTTCATTAACTTGTTGCCCCCATTTTTAAACGACGCCCCCAGTACGAACTTACATAAACAAATTGCAATAGAATGCGCAAGCGCATATATTTGTTTACATTGCAATTTTGCATTCATAGTTGGTACAAAATTCGTTTTTATTGGGAATGAAATTGTACTATGTAAATGTTTAGTATTAAAACATAATGCAAAATTATTTAGTAACTATATTTTATACGTTACCTGTGGAAAGATACTCCACATCTTCGCGAACGCGTCCTATTTTCGCAGATCCTCACTACACATTTCATTTTGTCTTTAATTATGTGTTTCCACTTTCACTAACTAATAGTCACACTTTCACTAAATCACTATACAGACCCTTGGTTTGACAAGAACCTTTTTTCGATTTCACTTTCAATTTTTCTTCTTAAAACACTGTGAAAAATTAGAAAATATGATGACCATTTATAACTTTCCGATTTTAGAAGATCTTTTTTTGTTTTAAATGTCGTCGAAGCTACAAGTAGCTAAGCAACGGAGCAACGATTTTGGTTCGATTTAAAAATTCACATATACAGCATATGTGTGCTTTGTTGCGTTTCCTTTTTATATTTTCTTATTCATTGGTTTTTACGTACATACATCCTGGATGTTGTCACAGCACTTTCACAATCAACTTCGTACTACTTCGGAAATCCGTCGATATCTCCGCAATCCTTTGGCGGAGCGACACGAAGCGAGCTCTCTCAGCTAGTTGATTAATAAAATCGCACACTTGCGATTATCCTTGGCATCCTCCAACTTTACAATACGCCAGTCGTCAGTTGGTATGAATCCAGTGTTTTTCATCGTATCGTCTTCAAATTTTCCACACTTCGTCAGACGTAGCGAGTGACAATGCCTACCAAATTTGACCACTGAGTGCCAAACAGGGTCCGAACTACAGAGGTCCGAAACCCCGTACTTGTTTCGTCATGTTAACATAGTATTGGCTGCTTTATTAAATTTTTTTTTGTTCTACTTTGGCAGGCGGGGCGCTCCCGCGTCTATTCAGATTTATGAATATTTTGCCAAGTGCGTTTTGCGATTGATTTATCTTGAGAATCCTTTCCATACAAAACCCTCCCAACTCTTAAATCTTATTGAGTTTTTATTTTTTGGACTAGACTAAGCCGCATCATATCCCTTACTTCTAAACAGCCTCCTTTCCGTTTCATTAGGCCCTACGCTCTTCTCCAATCCAAAAAATACTTCCTAACTTCAAAACTTTTAATAATTTTAACATATAGTGATCATTTTTGGGCACTGTTATTACAACAACGACTGTAGTATAATAGCTGTTTTTTAAGTACATTTTAAAAAGTCTTATTAAAGTTTTCCTATCTTTCCAGCGCACAATATCCAGAAGTCGAAAAGATCATCTTAAACTCGCTTGGTATGATTCTTGTAGCAATTGGAATCGTTGTTTCCGTCGCCGTGCGAAGATCAAATGCTCCAGCCACTGCCAAAGTATATGTGACTGAACGTCTATAAACGACAAACAATACACAACGCGCACACATTTAGTTTAAATGAATATATTTCTAATATTAAAAAATTAGAATAATTACTGTTTAATTAAATCTACATACATAGTTAAGTTTAAGAACATATTATTGATATACATACTATTTGTATTGTAATACATAATTGCTTTGTATTTTCATAAAATTTCGTGTAATATGATTCACAAAGAAAAACACAAGAGAAAAAAAAACATGCTACACGTAAGAAAAAGGCGTTAAAAAAGTTATTCTAGTTTTGTTTTATATTAAAAGTTTTCTTTGTTTTAAAAAAGCTAAGTAAATAATCACACAATAAAGACGTAAATAGGTGATTTAAAGAGAAAAACATTTTATTCAACTGTTTAATATTTTGGAACTACGTATGTACATGTTTTTAATTGTATGAAAATATATGTGATTTTGTTTAAATATTTTTGTTGTAGACTTTGATTTTCTCCCCTTTGGTTTGTAGTGTAGACTTTGTTTTTGACCCCTATTGTTTTCTCTTAATTTTTCGGATGTAACGGTGTGCAAAATTTGACGATGCACGAACTCACGGTAGAACTTTGAAGATCTAAAACTTTGATTTTCTTATACAGAGTTACATTTTCTGTGGAGCTGAAGTTTATAATTATTATTTTCATTGTCCCATTGGGATAAACTGTGCCAATGTTTGGATTTTACGTTTTGTTAATTTTGAATTGCACAATAATAAAAAAATAACTCTACAATCTATATATATATAAATCAAAACCGCAATCAAAACTGTAGATTAAGTGAAATTTATAAATGTTTTTACACGTACTAACTCAAAATTTAAAAATTTTGAAATTAATTCGCATTTGTGTTCATACAAAATGACGTAAGGTAGCTTCATAATCGAACTCATAAAAAATCTATCATCGTTGTGTACATGGGTGTTGTTATTAGTGATTGTTGTCGTTCTTTACCGTTTCTTCACTGTAGATTTAGGAATAGTTTAAAATTTTGTGAGATTCCTGTCTCCTAATATTTATTTGATAATTTTTCTATTTCTCTAGATAAATTCTGTAGGGGTTCAATTAGCCTAACGTTCATAAAGTCTCCGTTTCGTGTCGGTTCGAGTCCTTTCTATCATTGATCGAATGAACAGCAATAATAAAATTCACAAACTGTGTTCGTTATTTAAAACATTTTTTACTTTACTTTGTAGTAAAATCGATGACAGCAATACATTCAGGCCATATGCCGCTTTTTAATCCACCTAATATAGACAATTTTTCTGCTATGATAATATACAATACAATTTACAATATTTGTAGCGCTAGAAAGGTTTATTTAAGTCGGTGATTCAAATAACAAAAAGGACATCATTCAAATCCATGTATCATACTAGTACGCAGTAACAAAACGAATGAAAACAAACCATACACAATACAAGACCAAAATAAACCTCTTATTTAAAAACACGAGCGACTTTTTACACATTTTATACGAAAACGAACAATTTCTTACATCGATTCTGTGAAATTTTTATATCGAAGATTTTTTATCGATACGAATATAAAAATACATACATTTATATAAAAAATACACAAAAAAGAAACAAACATACATGGAAAAATTTAAATTAATTATCTTAACTTTTGGATTTGATGTTCTGTCAGATGTGGAGAATCGTGCATTCCATTACATAAATAAAATGTCGCTATGCTAAGCGATGCTCGATAGAACAACAAAGTCAGGACTAATCAAAATTTAATTAAAAAAAAAAAAATAAAAATCATCATTGAAATTCAGCCAAGCCACAAAGTGGAGAAGCAAGTTATTCACATAATTAATGCGACCCGTCTAAAACGAATGTAATTTAAATATGTATTAAAATTATTCATATAATAAACAGTACGAAAAAAAAGTGTCCATAGTTTTCATTTTTTGACAACGGCTGCCGTGCTCGTTTTTGTAGTAGCGGTTGTACAGTGGCGGAAATTGGAATAGGTTCACCTTGAAGGGCTCCCTATAAACGCATTTATTTCCGTTACTTATGTAGCAAACAAACACAAGTCGAACTACCTTAAAGTGAACATTCCACAACACTGCCATAACGGTGTTTGCCATATGCCAGTTCTTTTGAATTTAATCGTCAGTTCCATCAATTCATTTGAATTTTAGCGTTTGAAGCCAACCAACAGCCGGAAATTAGAATAGGTTCATGTGAAGCAGTGGCGGCTCGCCCATATGTGCACATGTGCACGTGCACCCCTTGATAAAACAACCATATCAACAAAGAATGTTTTAAATATCTTCGCTAAATAAAACACTTCAGAAAACAGAACAAACCGCCCGACGCAACATACTCAAAGCGTATGTACATATTCATTCAAATACGATATACCCTAGCCACGCATTGAATCTATATCGCGTCCAGCAACCGACATCTAGCACCCACGGTGGAGGTGCACAGTTATATGAACTGGTGCACTCGCTCCAAAATCAGATATGTGACGGGTTCCCGGGGCGAAGGGATAGTGCTAAATGTAGACTAGCATTTGTGCACAAATAGGTTGTGCACAGCACACCGAACCGAACCGAATTGATATGCATTTCGGGTATTTTCAATGATAGAATATAAAAATGAGTAGAGATTTTACGTTTAACTTTAGAAATTGTTTGACAAGAACTTTTCTAAGGACCAAAAATTAAAGCTAAATGTTCTGGGGGTTGCATTGTCTGAACTTTACGATGGAAAAGCAATTTGTGGGAAAATTCAATGCCAATTAAATGATCAAAAATAAATTTTGCTGTATTACTGATTCGTAAAATTTCATGGCTTTTCTTGACTGTTATGTGAAAATCGAAGTAATTATTTAGTTATAAAATCTATGGACTATAACTTGACATTAAAATAAAATAATTTTAATTCAAAGTAGGTAGTCTTTTGAGGGGTTGATGTCGTATGTATTTAGTTTTCTTTTTTTGTGAACCCCCAATATTATTGTATACGAGCCGCCACTGATGTGAAGTGTTGTAGTTTTTGAATCTAATAAAAATAGAAGTTTTCATAAATTTGGGACAGAAACGAAAGAAGGTAATGTTAGGATGTAATTCAGAAGAAATTGCGAAAATTAACGCATTCAAAGAAATGCAACTGAGTAACCGGGAAATTGCGAGGAGAATACGTCGTTCCGAAAATGTTATTAAAAATTTTGTAAATTTAGGAAATAATTATGGAAATAGAGGTAAATATGGGCTGCATCGCAAAGTGAATGATCGGACTGTTTGAGCCATTTTACGAAAAGCGAGCTGCAATGGTATGAATTCAGTGCAGATAAAGGTTGATCTAAATGTCACATTGACAACTCGGCGTATTCGATAAATTTTGAGCATCTGTTGCGATATTCCGAACGGTTATGTAAACCTGAATGGAATTTGCCGGAGATCACATGCATTGGACCACAGAGGGGAATACAATTTGGTTCACCGACGAAAAAAAGTTTAATTTTATGGTCCTGATGGATGTCAGTATTATTCACGCGATTTACGCAAGCAGAAGCAAATTGCAAATGAGCCGGCATTCCGGTGGCGGTAGTATGATGGTTTAAGCTGGCTTCTCCGCACTGGTAGGAATCCAATCGCGTTTTTAAATGGTCGAATAGGTTCTGAACGATACATTGATCTGCTGGAAACTGTAATAGTTGATGCCGCAGAAAATATTATTGGACCAAAGTTCATTTTCCAGCAAAACAACGCGGCCATTCACACTGCCAGGGTGGTTAAGGAGTGGTTTCGAAGAAAGGAAGTACCGATTTTGGGTTGGCCGGCCAGAATCCCTGACCTCAACCCAATTGAGAATCTATAGGGGGCACTAGTCAGAAGGGTTTATACAAATGGGCATCAGTTTTCTGATTTTTTAGAATTGCAAAAGGCAAGTTAATCCAAATGGCGAAAAATTGATCCAGCTATCCTGGGAAATCTAGTTCACTCGATGCCTGATCGAATTCACGAATTGATGCAGAAACGGAGTGATTCAATTAGTTACTAAAAGGAAGGATTCATATTAATCTCATTGATGAATACATGTATTTTATTTAGTGAACCTATTCTAGTTTCCACCCTAAAACTTGCTTTTTTGTAATTAATTTAATAATTGAACTATTAATTGTAAGTTTAATAACGAATAACAATAAACTTATTTAATACTTGTGTTTCACACCAAATGACTTTTTTATTCATAGTTTCAATTTCCGTAGAATAAACCTTTTTTGGGTGAACCTAATCCAATTTCAACCACTGTATGTATATGCCGTGCTCTGTCGAGGAGTATGGTTAGTCCAGGGTTAATGCGGGATAATCACTCAAAACCAAACACAAAGATCAGTTTCCATAATAATTATATTTCGCATTAAATAATTACCATACAGTATTCAAACAATCAGTCAATCTAATTTAAGAGATTCTCGCCAAGACAAGAATGTTTACTTATCACAGTTTAAAAAAAAACTACACCGACTTATTTAGGTCCATTTTGCTAAGCTTATGCTTTTTTTTAAATTTGGATCCAGCACCATCAGGATTACATCATCCTGTTTATTCCTCAGCAGGATCTCACAAAGTCGCTGGACAATCTTTGTTCTTACTCAAAACTAGACGATCTGGTTCCAGGCCCAATTTCGTGAGTGCTGCATAAATTTTGACACGGACATCAGTGGGGAAATCACGTTCTCGACCAAAAATCCAAATCTGATCGGCATGAGCTAGCGGACCTAGGCTTGAACATGACCATAGTATGGCAAAGTTGTCGTAGTCGGTGTAGAGCACTTGATATTTACCGGATCCGGGTAGTAGTCGGGCAATGACTTCAGGAAGTCTGGAATTGAACTGGATAAAAAGTTTAATGTGAGATTTTATTAAGAAAATTCGTCAACTTCTGTTTACTACATATACAATACCTTGAAGTCCATTATGGAGGATTTATTGGATTCAGGAGTTGCATATCCAATGCTGATTGATGGATTGCCCGTTCTAAATAAAAAAAAAATCAGGAAAAATATAAGGATCACCATGTAATGGGTAATGTTTCATGTTTGGAGAAAGTACTCACAACTGATTTATTGTTTTAATGGAAACTTCTATCCTATAGCCATCGTCTAAGCCAATATCAGATGCGTCCGGATGGAAATTTACAGTTGTACAGTCTGCAGCGAGTTCTGGCAAGTAGAAAGATCTTTCAACTTCATACCATTGACCAAGTACCTGAAAGAAAAAAAACACTATCAGGTCTTCCAAACTTTGTCATATAGCGGTCATAGTAATAATTGTCCAATTGGAAAAGGAAGAACTGCCGAAAACATCATCGATATGAGTATCTTTCTAATATAAAAAAGGCCGTAATTCTTAGCCGTCACATACACTTACGGGAAACATTAAGGGAATCTTTATGGGCCAGTCATTTAACAATTTTAGGTCGCAAAAAATTGCTCGGCTCTGTTGTTTATACCAGAAGTTTACCACCAAGTTTGCAACTTCGAAAAACCTGTGCTAACCCCGTAACCCTAAAAAAACCTCAAAATTTTCGGACTTTTTTCATATTTTTGTTTGTAATTTCTAAAAGGTGCTTCCTACAAGTAAGTCGTCCACTTTTAAAGCTAAGAAAATCTTCTTTAATTTGAATTTAACCCCAGCTTCGTGGGTGCAAAGGATCCCAAGATACAGCACATTAAAAATGAGTTTTTTTTTAAGTCCGAAATTGTATTTTAGGTGGTTTGTATGACAGCCCTATGACGTAATGTTCCAATTCCATCCATTCCTAGATATGTTTTGAGGCTTTAGTAAGAACATATTTGGGTGAGGTTTGGTTAAGATTGGTTCATAAAAAAAAAGTTTTTCTTAGAACCTAATTATCAGGGGTTGGTTTGCATGCGAGCCCTATGACCTAGTGTTGCGATTTCATCCGTTTCTAGATATGTTTTGAAGCTTTACTAAAAACACATTTGGGGGAAGGGTGGTTAAGATTGGTTCATAAAGAAACAAGTTTTTCTTAGAAGAACCTAATTTCGAGAGGTTGGTTTGTAGGACAGCCCTATAACGTAGTGTTCCGATTTCATCCGATCCTAGATATTTTTTGGGCTTAACCAGGAACATACTTGGGTGAAGTTTGGTTAATATTGTCGTTCCGACATATATACAGCTGGTTTATAACTTCATGTTACATGACTTTCTCCGTAGAATGCGCATTTAAGCCGATATTTAGCTCGGAACATGACTGAAATTACAATTTCGAACTTTTTTTTTTTCAAAAACAATGTTTAAAGTGCTGTATCTTGGGATCCTTTGCGCCTACAAAGCTGGGGTTACACTCAAACTAAAGAAGATTTTCTTAGCTTCAACAGTGCAGTGGACAACTTACTTGTAGGAAGCACCTTTTAGAAATTACAAACAAAAATATGAAAAAAGACCGAAAATTTTGAGGTTTTTTGAGGGTCACGGGGTTAGCACAGGTTTTTCGAAGTTGCAAACTTGGTGGTACACTTCTGGTATCAATCCTAACAATACCCCAAAAAAAACCAGAGCCAAGCAATTTTTTTCGACCAAACGCCTTATATTTCGGTTTATTGACCGGCCTATTATTAATTAATAGAGAGTACGTTCAGAAAAATCATTTTAAAAACAAATATTTTATACTAAATTTAATTGTATTCACTTTAATGATCTGTTTAAAATTAACTGAAACATCGATTTGAATATGTTACAACTCTTTGTTTTAAAGTTGTTTCATTTTAAAGGCTGTGTCGGTTTAATGTCCGAGCGTTTTTATTCGGCAAGTTTCACGCTTTTGTCGGGGTTTAGAAAGGGAATGATTAGACATTTGGCAAGTTCAAGTATGTGAGGTTATGTCGGGTCGGTTGTTGATGTTATTATCAAATGTTCCAATTTATTAATAACTATTTATAGTATAGTGAATTTAGCTGAAAAAATGATGACACCCAAACATCCAACAAAAGAGCTAACTTTTGATGCCAAATTGTTCTATGGCCTGGCCGCATTAAGCAGTAAAAAGTTACACTTTTTTGCGTGTCACATTTGGGGGGATGGGGTGGCAAAAGAGTGAAATTATGGTTTTTCGCAAATATATTGTTAACTGTAATATTTACAGCAAAATGTTCTGAGAACATTTTAAACTACACAAAACTCCCTTTCTTATGATATATAATACCATGTACTTTCTCTTGGCAGATTATATACTAGACCTAAAAACATCCGGTGTACTTTCGATTTTTTGATAGTTACATTTGGCGCTCTAGCTCCTGAAGTAATTTAATTGGAGCCATAGTAATTGGGATAACTATTCCTAACAATATATAGCTGTTCCACACGGAGACTCATGCTGCTCCGAGAAAGCATACCTATATTTCCCCTATTAACATTTTTCAAAAAGACGTGCCTGTAACTTATCTCCAAATCACAGCAGGCTGTAAAAAATTTGACAAACGTTAAGGCTAAGTCCCATTAGACCTTCTACCAAATATTACTTCGATCTGATTAAAACAAAGGGTACCTTCCATACAAAATGACCCGAAAATTGCCGACGACAAAACTTTAATTGATTGACTTGTTCGCTTATCTATATCTATACTAATTATATAAAATTGCTTATATGGGAATGTTTGTAACGGTTTGGCTCAAAAACTACTGGACGGATCTTAAAAATTATTTTTTCCAATCGCTACATCTGTGAGAGAGACGAACATAGGATACCTCATTTTTCCATTTTCGAGTTAGAAATACGGTAAATTCCGTTACGCCTAAAAGTTTATTTACTCGCTTAAGTCTTTTCGAATTTTGCTTAATGACGCATTTCCCGTGGTTGGATTTTGACCAAATTAGGTGTGCTGCTTATTTGAGGCATGCGCATGGTATTCTTATACCACACCGTTATAAATAGGTCCTGCTGCAAGTGCGGATATGGCAAAAGGACTCTTCCAATAATAAAGTGAAAAGAAGTCCAAAATTGATAGAAATCTATATGTTATGTATTTATAGTGAAGATATCAATATACTCTTATATCATCTATACTAATATAATTATATATTATATTATATTATATATATTATATAAAATATAAAATTGCTTATATGGGAATGTTTGTAACGGTTTGGCTCAAAAACTACTGGACGGATCTTAAAAATTATTTTTTCCAATCGCTACATCTGTGAGAGAGACGAACATAGGATACCTCATTTTTCCATTTTCGAGTTAGAAATACGGTAAATTCCGTTACGCCTAAAAGTTTATTTACTCGCTTAAGTCTTTTCGAATTTTGCTTAATGACGCATTTCCCGTGGTTGGATTTTGACCAAATTAGGTGTGCTGCTTATTTGAGGCATGCGCATGGTATTCTTATACCACACCGTTATAAATAGGTCCTGCTGCAAGTGCGGATATGGCAAAAGGACTCTTCCAATAATAAAGTGAAAAGAAGTCCAAAATTGATAGAAATCTATATGTTATGTATTTATAGTGAAGATATCAATATACTCTTATATCATCTATACTAATATAATTATATATTATATTATATTATATATATTATATAAAATATAAAATTGCTTATATGGGAATGTTTGTAACGGTTTGGCTCAAAAACTACTGGACGGATCTTAAAAATTATTTTTTCCAATCGCTACATCTGTGAGAGAGACGAACATAGGATACCTCATTTTTCCATTTTCGAGTTAGAAATACGGTAAATTCCGTTACGCCTAAAAGTTTATTTACTCGCTTAAGTCTTTTCGAATTTTGCTTAATGACGCATTTCCCGTGGTTGGATTTTGACCAAATTAGGTGTGCTGCTTATTTGAGGCATGCGCATGGTATTCTTATACCACACCGTTATAAATAGGTCCTGCTGCAAGTGCGGATATGGCAAAAGGACTCTTCCAATAATAAAGTGAAAAGAAGTCCAAAATTGATAGAAATCTATATGTTATGTATTTATAGTGAAGATATCAATATACTCTTATATCATTGAAGAAATTTTGTATCCTTCACAACTGTTCCTTTGGGATATAAAGGATATTTTCAGCAGCCAAGTGTGATCTAAGTAATATGGGTGGCAGCGTATACAATAAAATAAATTTGCACACAGTTTAAGTCCTTTTAAAACAGTTTGAATTCTTACAAGGACGTTGTTAGTAAGGAAATTTACATATTTTAAAAAATTTAAATACGGTAAATTCCGTTACGCCTAAAAGTTTATTTACTCGCTTAAGTCTTTTCGAATTTTGCTTAATGACGCATTTCCCGTGGTTCGATTTTGACCAAATTAGGTGTGCTGCTTATTTGAGGCATGCGCATGGTATTCTTATACCACACCGTTATAAATAGGTCCTGCTGCAAGTGTGGATATGGCAAAAGGACTCTTCCAATAATAAAGTGAAAAGAAGTCCAAAATTGATAGAAATCTATATGTTATGTGTTTATAGTGAAGATATCAATATACTCTTATATCATTGAAGCAATTTTGTATCCTTCACAACTGTTCCTTTGGGATATAAAGGATATTTTTAGCAGCCAAGTGTGATCTAAGTAATATGGGTGGCAGCGTATACAATAAAATAAATTTGCACACAGTTTAAGTCCTTTTAAAACAGTTTGAATTCTTACAAGGACGTTGTTAGTAAGAAAATTTACATATTTTTGGAGATAGATGTCATATTACTGGAAATAATGAAGTGGTAGATCTTTTTTTAATTGAGGTTAATGTCTTTAGAATGCATATAAGGTCCTTTAAGGTGAGGGATGGACTCCAAAAACGTAATTGTAGTTAAAGCCTACTTCCTTTGTCTATAAATTTTGCTTTGCTCAGTTGTTATATTTAATAAAAATTTTGTGAAAAAGCTTTAATAAACGATTTTTATTGATATGGAGGAATGATTTTCGTTTTTAATTATCGAAATTACTTAGGTTATAAATAAGTTGATAAGTGAACAAAGCGAGCGTAGCGAGCTCTAGATGTGGAAGCGAGCGAAGCGAGCTTTCACAGCTAGTATATCATAAGAAAGGGAATGAAAATGTTCTCAGAACATTTTGCTGTAAATATTACAGTTAACAAGATATTTGCGAAAAACCATAATTTCACCCCTTTGCCACCCCATCCCCCCAAATGTGACACGCAAAAAAGTGTAACTTTTTACTGCGTAATGCGGCCAGGCCATAGAGCAATTTGGCATCAAAAGTTAGCTCTTTTTTTGGATGTTTGGGTCTAGAGCTGAAATCACTATACTATTAGGCAATGTTTGTTCTTAAATCGACACTAAAGTTAATAAACTAAGTGTACAGATTGATTTCGATGAATGAACACTAATTACACTGGAAAACTCAATTTTTGTCACACGAACTCTATGATCATATATTTGTTAATGTCGACGTACTCTCATTACAATAAAAAATATTATTTCGTTTCTATCACGTCCCGTTTGTTTGTAACAGTTAGATATTCAAATTGCACTGAGAGCGTGCTTTTGACTCATTCGTTTTCGTTTCGGTGACTAAATAGCTCCACTATTTAACTGATTTGCGTTTAAAAAGTTGTAAATATGCCGCGAAAGTGTATTAATAGTCCTTATAGTTTTTGTTATGTGTGTGGTGAATTAACTTTTTCATTTCAACGGCGTAAATTTAATTTAATTTAAGCCACTATGTTAAGAAGACAAGGCCTAAACGCGAATCTCTTACGCCAGGATACAGAAATGTTAAATATGATCCTTTAGTAAATCCAGATGATATACTTTTACCACCTTTGCATATTAAACTGGGACTCATGAAGAATTGAATTGTAAAGGCTATGGATAAAACTGGTAGTGGTTTCTTATTCCTGAAAGAGAAATTCCCTAAGCTCAGTGACGCAAAAATCAAGGAAGGGATATTCGTTGGCCAACAAATACGGGATATCATTAAGGACAAAAGCTTCGAACAAAAGCTTAATGATATGGAGAGATCTGCCTGGAAAAGTTTTGTCAATATCGTTCAAAATTTTTTAGGAAACTATAGGTCGGAAAACTACAAGGATTTAGTACAGGAATTAAGAATGGATATTATCATACAAAGCTTTAGGATACAACATGTCACTAAAACTACATATGCTTGACTCTCATTTAGACTTTTTTCCCGAAAATTTGGGTGCTGTGAGTGACGAACAAGGCGAAAGATTCCATCAAGACATTTCCTCAATTGAAAAGCGTTATAAGGGGAAATATTCTCCTCGAATGTTAGCTGACTACTGCTGGAAACTTAAAAGGGACATACCTGAAGCTAAACACGCTCGAAATTCATAAGCTGTTATTAACGGTACATATTATTTTAAATAAAAATGCAAAATGTTGGGCTAATTCGCCATTTTTTTTCTTATTATTTTACAAAAAAAAACTGACGTGCCAAATTTTTTTTGTTCCTATTTTTTGTATGGGTAATCATAGTAGATTCAAAATATGGGAACAGTTTCCGTGTGACAAAAAAAAAGTTTGAAAATTGTTGGCCAGTGTTATCAATGCCATCGAGTTATAAATTTTTTCTGTAAACATATTTTTGAATTCAACGGCTGTTGTGACATGTCCATATTATGTTCTCCTGAGAGCCCTCTCACAACGCTCATAACTACGACAATAGTCATGCGATGACTACAGCTACGACTATAGTTAATTCCGGAACGCACTCCAGCATAACATGAGCTACAAATTAGCATTAACTTAACAGATCATTTACATCACGTTAATATAGCATCAAGATTACATTTGGCATAATATTAACCTCATGTTAATATTATACCATAACGTTTGCCTAACGACATGATGTTAACATAGCGGTAACATAGTATTGACATGACATTATATGATTAACATCACATAACATAACAACAATTGTAACATAACATTAATTGCATTAACATTAACAATTACATTAACAGTTAATAATTAACTGTTAACATTAACATGATGTCAACATGCCATTAAGAGAAGGTTAACACAACATTAACAGAGCATTAACAGAGTTAACAAAGCGGTAGCAAACCGTTAATACAGTGTTAACAAACCATTAATATGTCGTTAACAGAACATTAACAGAGTGTTAACAGAACGATAACAAACAGAATGTGCACACACCGTAATCGTTTGCGATGCTATTGCAAAGTTTTGATCTGGTGTAGAATTTGTAGAACTTTTGCAAAAGATAACTATTTAAAACTACGAGTAAAGAAGAAAATTGTTACGAGGTGAACTAGATCAGCAGTGTTACTGTTAACACTATAGTAGAACCATAAAGTAAGAAATTGGAATAGAGATGGAACTCCATATAATATTAAAACCTACTGAACAACATTTTACCTTTGAGTGTGTGCTGTAAGTAACGTGTACATACAGGAAGATATCTACACGCTACTTACAGCACACACTCAAAGGTAAAATGTTGTTCAGTAGGTTTTAATGTTATACGGAGTTCCATCTCTATTCCAATTTCTTACTTTATGGTAGAACTAGAACATAGTCAGTAATGTATATCGAGTAAGCAGTTGTACCATAAAGTAAGTAATTGGAATAGAGATGGAACTCCATATAGAATTAAAATCTACTGAGAGGCATTTTAACTTTGAGTGTGTGCTGTAAGTATCGTGTACATACAGGAAGATATCATTTTAGTATGTACACTTTACTTACAGCACACACTCAAAGGTAACATGTTTTTCAGTAGATTTTAATTCTATATGGAGTTCCATCTCTATTCCAATTACATACTTACTTTATGGTTGTACATACTACATAAAATACATAATATTCAAAAATAAGCACAAGCTTGTGTACTTAATTATGTACCTAATTATAAAGAAAAGTTTCACATTTCCCAGGGTTCAAAAGGGATGTGGTGTTTCTTTGCGTGCTCCGGGGACCCGATAATTTGATATGAAGCACCTGGAGCTAATTGAAAGACCAAAATAGTTGCTAATACGTAATAAAATATTAACTTAAATATGTACTTCACTTACCCCGGTTAAATTAAACTTTGGCATTGATGGGTATTTGGGACATCGACCTAATCCATATGAAGATGCACTTCTTGCCGCAAAAACAACCAACACAATCACAAGAAAATTACGAACCAAATAAGATTGCAAGTGAGATTTCATTTCTCCCAATTAGCATTCACTGGTCAAGCGTCTTAAATAACAACAATCAAGAGCATGTGAGCTCGCGTACTGTACGTAACAAGCAGTATAGTAATTCCACGACTGTTTTTTTTTCGTACACTAAACAAAGCGGTTGATTTGGTTGGTATCGGTTGAATAGTAACGAAAATTGCACTACACCATTCACTTGTACTTTTCTTGTAGTCTGCGCACCTTCAACTTTGCGGCGTTTTCTATACCAAGGAAGTTATGTAATAGCGCGAGTTTGTTTATTTTTCAATATTTACTCAATTGGTTAGCTATTCTGGGCTCGGCAATTTTATCGGAGCTAGTCACAGGTGTGTTTTCGATCACGAATTGGTAGCACAAAGCAAGGAGATACTTTAGCAAGCTTCAACTACAACTTATCCCCCAGATGCAACGGAAATGCACTTAAAGATTGCATGCACTCTACTATGGATTAATATTATACGAATACTCTGCAAACAGGTTGCCGATAAAAGTGAAACCGATTTGAAATATTTTTGTGTGCAGACTGCTGCAAGTGGCAATTTCTAAGTATGATAACAACCGCGATGTAGTTCAAGACACAGTAACTTGAGTACTAACATTTGGTGGTACGAACGCATTTTAAATTCGTGCATGTTCCACGGGTAAGTTCAAGCGTATGTGGTTGAGGAACGAAAAATCGGATAAAGCTTGGAGAAAACCTTGGCCAAGGCCGAAACTTCTTGAATATTTGTGGTCTGTTTGATTTATAATTTAAAATCCGACTTATTTACAGTAAATTTATTTAAATTAAAATCAGTGGCATAGGGCAAATTAAACCTAAGTTCATTAAATGCTTCGAGTTTGAACTCAATTTCATTGTATTTCATGTGTGGTAGATGGCTACTCGTTTTTATTGAGCTCGAAAACTAATCGATGCTAAGATATAGAGACCTTCAACTTAATTAACATTAGTAACAGTTGATTACTCTCAAACCAGGCTAGCTAGAGTGCACTGATAAATGCCGAGAGAATGCAATAAATAAAATATTTATGGAAAAAAGAAGAAAAGAATCAAGATTGATGTTAACTGAAAAATCAATCCAATTTAAAATTAAATAATATTGAAATGCAGTTTATAGGCCGCTCTGTGGCTCACTTGGTTGAGTCGCACTCTACGATATTAGTAATCTAGAGGCCCGGAGATCGAATCTCGGTGTGGTCAAAATTTCCGTATGTGTGGATGGGAAATAAGTGCTTGCAACATTATAACACTTTGAAATGAATTTGCCCATAAACGGCTGAGTTAACGCACCATGGCCCCACATGGAGCTATATACGCTACTAAGAAAAAGAAGAAGAAGAAATGCAGTTTATAATGAATTATACAATATTTTTTTATTTTTTGACTTAAAACTATGAATATAGAAAACAATTCATAAATGAAAAAATATCATGATTTTTAATGAATATTGAATTACCAAAGTCATGTTAATAATTATTTCTTTACTTAACCTATCTTAGCATTTTTTACAACTTATTCTTTCTGACTCTCAATACTTAGTACCTACATCTATTTAGGTATACATAATTGTCACAACCGCGGTGGAAAATAGGTGAGGCTTATGTCCTATCTCCTCAAGGGAGATACTCGTATAATCTATATTACTTTCAAAAACGGAATATCATAAAGTTTAACAAAAAAGTTCCAAAAATACTATTGGCTGCCTTCATTAAGAGGTTGTGTCTCATGCTTGGCAGCTTGCAACTCTTGCAATTTATCACGTTTGAAGAATCCCAGCTGGAAAAAAGTAAAAACTGATGATCACATCCAAGGGAAATTATTTTTCATTCACCTACCTTGTACATCCCATATGTGATTCCTACTAAAATGAGTAAACCGCCAACTGCCGAGACAATTATCACCCAAATCGGCGTACCATACAAATGATGTTTCGAGATAATATTATTCGGAAAACCACCAGTCATCTTTATTGTAGACCTAAATTGAGAAAACAAGGAAACATGGCGTCAAAAAGAAAACATTTCATATATACAAATCAGAGCATACCCCTTGGAGTCACCGGCCCGCGATGCTTCCACAAGTGTCGTAATCACAAAGAAATCCTTCTCGGGTATTAGGACTTTGTTGACAATATCCAAATCAATCGTATATTCAAATGTGATGTTAATTGAAGTTCCTCTTATCATATTTGCCACATTGAAAATGGCTTCTACGCATTTGACGTCACCGTCTTCATAGCAATTAAGAAAAACTGTTCTGTTTATTGGTAGCGTTCCAGACAGCTCCTTGGCCAGTTCAGCGTCCACCTGCTTTTTGGCAATTTTCTCGAAATCCTTATTGGATACACTTTTCAGTATAAGGTCCTTGTCCGTTACTATTATTTTGGGTGGCCGTGTCGCTGTAGTATAAATTGATTAGACAATTTTAGTAACGCAAATATTTTAAAGTTAAAGTGCGGCGGAAAGCATCGCCACAAGTTTTATATAGTAACTACTTAAGAGATACAAAAAAATCAAGCCAGAATACAGGACAAGGGGACAGAGCGAGATTCGGAGGACGATCAAGAGTTCGTTGAGAATGCTCAGTGCTGCTTTCAAGATTGTAGCACAAAGTTAAAGAGGGTAAATGGCTTAGAACAAAAGTGGGTGGGTCTTCTAGGGTATCGACTATACAGGGTGTCCCATTCATGGCAGATAATATTTTAATGGTAGGGAGTGTGAGTGTGGCTCATTTGGGGAAAATTATTGTACAACGGGACCCCACTTTCTGAAACTTCATAAAATTTCCAATAAAACGACACCTCGCCCGTTACGAAGTTACTCGTATCTTTCGAGGTACACCCAGTGGCGGAACAACTTCACTCGGGGCCCTCCCGCCAACTTCTTGAGTGGGCCCCCTACACTGAGAAAAAAGCAGAGTGAAATCAATCGAAAACACTCTTGAAGGTCGATCCACACTTCTCAGCAGGACCGGATTTACAATCTATGGAGCCCCTGGGCAGTAGTCGAATCGACGCCCTCCGTCACTAGTTATGGCAGTCGCATTCACATGGATGGCTTAATGGGGGTGTATGTGATGTGAAAATCGCTTGATTTGGATTTAATGCGAAAAGTGCAATTCACTGCTATTCTTCCGAAAGTGTGTATTAATTATTTTTATTCGATTTTAAACAGCAGATTTTGAGTGAAATTCACTTCTTATTAAAATGTTTATTCTAGTTTGATCATTTTTCACCCAGCCATATTTGCCAAATTTTCGCTTTGTGATGGGAGAGAATATTAGCAGAACACCGTGACTCAGTGTTTGCAGTAGGGAGCGCAACTACCTCAAATTAGCACAAATGGGGCATTCGTTGGCTCAGTGGCAGAGATGCCACTCTATCTCTGAGTTGCCGGTGAGTGGGTTCGAATCCCACTGTGGCCCATGGATGTTTGTGTTGTCCATAAAATGCTCCTACGGCAGCCGGTTCTGCGATGTAAATCGTCCCGGAGCTACCCGTTGTTAAAAAAAATGGCGGGAAAATAAATTTGAAAAATTATGATGAATTGTATTGTTACAATAAAAATAGGACACCTTCATAGTTTTTATGATTGATCATTTCCCACCATTTTAGTCGCTCACTTGCGTATGCCTTCTGGTGAAGGATAATAAAAGCAAACGTCGCCCTACATCTCAGGACCACTAATTTGTGAGTGAATTTACTCAATAGCCATGGGTATAGCTTAAACTTGTAGAGGGCGGAACTTTTAGAAAAACCTACTAGCAATATTCAACAAAATCGAAGAAAATGTATAAATTTGACAGAACGAAAAATCCAAATTGGACTGGAATTTAGTCCGAAAGTTTAGAAAAGATACTATCACCAAATATGTTTTAAGATAGTTTATTTGCAGAGGGATCTACAGAATCTTTTTGCCCATATGGCAAGGAAAAGGGTGGGTTGGATTAGAAACCGAGGCTACAGTTACAGCAAATAGCGCAGCCATGCCAGGAGCGAATTTTATTTTTGGTGAAATGGGCTCATGAACTTTAGTACCTGCACTTATACCAACTTTAAGTTGTCTGGGAGGTACTAAAGAACCCTAATCCGACGATTATGGAACAGGCTAGCACCAAAATTAATATAATTTAAATGAGCAGAATGGATAGCAGAGAGTTTTTTTCTGGCAAACTTGAAACCTTTTTTTCTCTAGATCAATATATTGTTGACACAAATATAATTTAAGACGGAAGATAAAAAATTCAGGACTGGATTTAAGGATTGTGTACATTAAAAAAGTGGAAAGGTGATGCGAGGAGGTGAGGAGGATAAAGAAAAAACTCAAACATTTTAGGAAAATATTAAATATTTATCTAAGGGACCTGATGTTTATGATTCAAGAAATCTGTCATGTGGCTTTTAGGCCCCTAAATCTCGTGGGCCCACCCGCCACGCGGGCCCTGCGGGCCCTTATGCGCCGCGCCTGGGTACACCCGTTTAAACTTCAAAGAAATTGCCAAAACGGGTTTTTATAAAAAAATCAAATAATAAAAATTGATGAAAACCCGGTTTAAATTTTTGAACGGGTGTATCTCGGAAGATTCGAGCAACTTTTTGGGTTTTTTTTAGCGATTATTTCCAAAGATACAGAAGAATATTCTGAGAACGAAAAAGCTACATACAATTTCGTTTGCAATGATATAAAATACCTACACACCTTTTTAGGGTAATAAGGTGCTCGACTAAAATGTTAATTAGAGCATTTTCATTTTGGATTTCTTTAAAAGCTTCATAACTCTCGAAAAAAACGCAAGTTAGGGCATGACATTTTAAAAAATTTTGGTTTATCGCCATTTAAGGGTAATATTATACCACCTACCAAATTACCGCAATCTGATCAAAACTTAGGGTACCTCGACCTCCTATATAAAGTGACCCAACAAAGCTTTGTTCCATAGTATTTGACGATTTATCAAATAAGTAGTGCGGAGAACAAAATCGTGGTGGGTCACTTTGAGCGGGAGGTTGATTTCTCATCTTTTTTTGTACCAATTTTGTCAAAAATTAATTGACCGCTTGTGCAGAGAATTGACCCCGAGACACAAAAAATCGAGAATGGAGATATAAGAAAACGGTATTTATTCGCATTAATGGCTTCTATATGTACCTAATAAATAACAGGCGCGACAGTCCAACATTGGACTTGTAAGCTGACCAGACGTACAGCATTTTGCTGTACATTACAGCATTTGACCTGTCGTACAGCATTGAGAAATGTACAGCAAAATGTACAGCATTCCCCAACCCCATGACACACAATAAAACCTACACCCAGAGAAAAACATCCCATAACCTGTTAATGGGACTCCTATTAACTTTTCGCCTCGGCTATTTTAAACAAGTTAATAGTTTTATCCTATTAGTTTAATGAGATTATAAACCATTGAATTTCTAATAGGACGTACATTTTAGACTAATGGGATTATCTAATAAGATTGATTCAGATTTACAGTTAGTTGCCAATATTTTAAAACGTATGCTTTTGCTTTTGATTAGAGTACGGATATTTCGCATAAAAAATTTCTGAATATTGGAAATTTTGCAAAAATTCAATTCAAATGCAAAAATCAATCTGAGATGGAAAAATATTTTCTCTTAACTGATTTTTTGAAAGAAAATTAACTTTTTCGTGGAAAAAGTACAAATGGGTGGATTTCGCATTTATTTTTTAAAACAGCAATTTTCGCTGAATTCGCTATTTTGTAAATTTGAAATAGATGCGAATTCGGGACTTAATTATGATTTTCATTTTCATACTCCCGTGTATTTATATACAATTTTATATGTACAGTGATGGAAAAAAATATTGTTCACCCAAATTTTATTTCAATAGACCGCGTATACGATTTTAAAATGGCGTAAGATTTTGTTTAACTGGTTTATTAGTTCAATTCACACATGTAGTGATTTTTTTTATTTTATTTATTTAATAATGGTCCATTTTTGAACACTGGATTCCAACTTGTTTTTACTAACGTTCAACCTTTTCCTATTTAAACCCATTTCATCACTGATTCAATTAATAATCAACATCTCTCCTGTCGTGTTATTGAGGTAACGGTATTTTCTAAGGGACATCCTATAAAATTTATATGAAATAACTATTGTCCTAATAAAAACAAATTATTGTTTTAATAGGGTGCCCCATTATCCATATTATAGGATAAACTATAATTTCAATGGGAAAATCATATTAATTTAATGGGATGTCCTTTTATTGAGGCAATAGGATAACATGATTGCATTAATAGGATATCGTTTAACATTAATAGTATAATATCACTTTGATTTAATAGTTCGATCTAATTATTTTAATGATGTTCCATCCCATTGAATTAATGGTATCCTATTAACCCAATAATGGGATTTTCCCATTGACTAAATCCAATGGGATAAAATGGCTAATTCCTATTGGTTTTATGGGATTTTTTTTCTCAGTGTAATTCACTAAATAATAAGCTCCTCGGTGAGGCTTTTGATCAGTCTTTTCCTGTTTTAAGGTATAAAGTTTGACTGCTGTACCCTGTACGGTCGATAATTAGCGAGATAATATAGAGTTTAAGTAAGTCGTCCTCTTAGAGAAAACATAGCAACTAATGCCATGCGTTAGTCCAGAGTGGCTATGTGATCACACAACCCATATGTGTTTGACTCCAAATGTATTACACTACACTCCACGAAATAATTCAAATGTCAAAATATTGTCGATGCAATTATTAACCCTTCTGACGCAACCTACGAGCTATTATGCCTAAGGTGTAGCCGAATCTTATGTGAAATCAATCTTATTTTTTGAAGAGGTCTAATTTTGGTTCTAGAAACAGTTTACATACTGTGTCTTACGATGATGCGCCGTTTTTTCGATTCTTTAGACATAGTTTACATTTCGCCGAACGTTTGATCGCATTTGTGGCCGTCAGTTCCTTTGAAATTTATTAAATTGAAATTATTTTTCATCAAGATATAGTACCAATGGTCTGTCTGAATATATACGCCAACAGAAGGGTTGAATATCACGTTGGCATTTTAAGAGAGTAATGAATATTACGCGGATTTTATATTCTCAATTGTAAACAAAAAATTGACGTTTGAATAATATTTTCACGCATACTATGAACTGCAATAGTGTGAGAACGGTGCCTATTTTATTATCTGATGCCCACTCTGGACTAACGCATGCTTTCTCTAAGGTCGTCCTATATGCAACGACAAACTTAGACATTTCCATACAAAAATATGTTTGCCAACAATACGTAGAACAGTATACAATAATGTTGCAAGTCCCAAGTAGGCATGGGTATATTTCCGTATATTGGATATTCTGTAAACAATCCTGATTAGCGAAATTAATTGTCGGATTATTACCCCATGCCTACTTGCGACATGCAAAATTATGGTATACTGTATCACGTATTGTTGGCAAATGAATTTTTGTATGGAAATGTTAAAGTTTGTCGTTGCATATCCGACGTCTTGCTAAAACTCTCTAATATCACTTTTGTGTTTGATAATCGTTCATTTTCGATAAACCCGAACCCGTCTCGATCTTTCCGAAACATTTTCTCGGAAGTTACGGGTGCCCAAATCGCAATTTTGAGTTTCTAATTGAAAAATTTCCATAACTCGACCATTCGTAAACGAAAAACTTTGAAAATTGAATTACTTGTAGAGCACCCTACATATTCATATTTCGGAAAATGTCAAGGCTCTAGATGTGAAGGTTCAGAAGTTACAGCCGTCGAAAGATGCTCAGTACGATCGATATTACGCGAGATAATCGCACTAGAACTGATCGAAATTTCTGAAATTTGGCACACTTGTAGAGCTGCTTGACGCACAATTCCTCCAAGTTTCACGGTCCTACCTATCAGCGCTCGGAAGTTACAGCTGCCCAAATCGCACTTTTATGTTTTCTAATCTAAAATTGTCTATAGCTTGGAAATTATTAAGCGAAATTTTGAAATTTGGCAGACTTGTAGATCACCGCGCTGTCCACATTTGGTGAACATTTTAAGGCTTCCAAGGTTCAATATTACAACCGTCAAAAGATGCGAATTTAATTTATCGCAAAACTGTACTCCATAAGATTCCCCTATCAACCTCTATAGGAAAAAGCATAATAAAGAAAGGACTCTGCAAGCGTTTTTAGGTAAAGACTTTTGCCCACAATATGTCCTTTCAATCCGTTACAATGGCGTTAAGGCCATCACTAATAAAACCATGGATGAATACCTATTCTCCTCCAATAATATCGCAAATAGGATAAGCGATAAGGCACTTTTCCTCAGACTTCTCTCCATATCTACATTGAAACTGTGCCTAGAAGGCTATCACCATAGCTGAAGTATTCTCGGCCCATAATGACGTATCCGTTTATCTATTCTAGTAAACGCGGAAACGGGGATCAACTCAGAGGTTCTCAATAAGGATTTTGAGGAATAGTCAGCGACATCTTGTTTCTACGCTTTTCTACCGAATAACAATTTTCTTTAGTCGCTTAAGGTGTGCTAACGCGATCGAAAAATGGGCTGTCGAAATTGTTTCAATTTGGCTCAGATTCCGGAGGAGAGTAGGTTTGATGCAACAAAGCAAATATTTTGGTGGGGTGAACTTAAAATTAAAGGTTCGCCTGCAATATCGAGCGCAAGTGTTAACAATTGTTCCCGCACTGAAGATGGATGCGGTAAACATAAGTCTGAATGAGTGGTTTGTCTGCAGCATACAACAATGTTCTGCAGAGCGAGGAAGCAATACATTGTGGCAGCCTCTGTGAAGGGATATCGGAAGATTATCCGGCAGATAGATGAACGAGTTGGTTGTGAGAAAAATCCTGCATAACTGCACACCGGGTAACATGATGCAGTATTGTTCAAGTTAAAGCCGCTCATGTTCCGCTGTATATTCCAAATTTTTTTTAGCAAATCCGTGATCTGTTCTTGTGGCGGTCGCACTATCTGAAAAACAACTCTTGAAAAAATCCAAATATGCCTGAGGATTGGCCCGAAAACGGAATTCCGCAATCATTGAGTCTTCGGGATTCTGGTCACCTTAGACTAAGACCGCATATGTGTTAGTGACATCCAATTTTCTTGAGTTCGAAAAGCACCAGAAACTGAATTCGTTCACAGTGAGTCTCGAACCCATTACCCTGTGCACCGAAGGTGCGTGCACTAACCACTCCACTGCACCAGCCAGACTACTACTACCTTATACCTACTTTACGATTATTAGCAGTTTCGAGTTGATTATAAGTGATTTTGATTAAAATTTGGGTGGCATTTTGAGGACTACCGTACAATTCTCCTAACTGGACTCCTCTAAATTTATCACAGGATTCGAAAATTTGATTTTTGGAGTCCAGAATACCGAAAAAGTAAAGTAAATAGCTGCCATTTCTCCCCCTGGGTGTCAGGATGAAGCATCAAATTGTCAGAGTGGCAACTTGGACGGAAGCTACAGAACTATCAAGTTGTGGAACTACAGAGCTATCAAGTTGTGGATAGGTTTCAGGATTTCATACTAAACCGAGATTTTGCGTATAAGATTTCAAAACGATCCTAAACGAAATTGTGGCAAGTGTGGCGAATTTCTTTTAAGCGAATACGGGCACGATTTCAGTATCGGTGGCACCAAATTTTGATGATACCATTTTATTAATAGTATATATTCGCCTGAAACGATCGAACCTGCAAACCTTTTCCACGAAAACTTAACGGTTCTCTAAATATTCAATGTCAAAGTTTGACACTTCTCTGGAGTAGTTCGGTCCTTATTTGGAAATTGGGGGTGTTTTCGCCTACGTTTGATGTGAATCAATAGGAGTGCACCCAAAATAACATTTTCTTTTAATTGGCCTAGGTGTCTATCAAATTTTACCATTTTTGTTCGCAAATATTTTTTCGCCTTTCATATTATCAACAGCTTGTCCAATTAGTAAAAAATACTAGTCTAGTAGTAGTCTGATCAAAACAAAAACCGTAAATTTGGTTGTTTGAAACACTTTCCCCAATGGGTAAAGCGGAAATTTCCCTCATTTTCCTATCAAAGTACTATTCTTGCCTCATCGGAAAGTCAAGCTTTGACATTGAATATCTAGAGAATCGTTATGATTTCGCAAAAAAAGATTGCAGATTTGATCATTTCAAAAAAAGATTAATGGAATGCCATCATCAAAATCTGGCGCCACAGCTATCAAATTTATCACGATGTCATAAATAAAACAGAATATTCTGCGAGTTTTCATTGACCGGTCTGAAACAAAAAGAACTATCCATTGTAATGTCAATACTTTTTGACGTCGCCATGGAATGTTCTAAACTTTTTGCCAAAACTGCTTTACCTCTTGTATTCTTCAATTAACTTTTTAAAGAAATTCTAAATTTTTAATATTTGCCGCGAAAATCATCAATTATGTTAAGTGAACTTTTTTTGCCATAGTGATAATGAGATCGGCAACTATCCTTGGCGTCCTTATATGGATTTAAACACATTTGAAACTGATTTTATTCAGTTTCTAAGGAATTACACAGTAAATTCATTATTTAGCTGGATTTATCCGTTATTGAGCGAATACTTTTACCGCCATTTCAAAGTTTGGAACTTAAACGTTTTACTTCGTACCTACCATGTGTTTTTCTCCCCTTAAGTATTGTTTTTCTTTTTTAATTTAACACTTAAATGAATAACAAACAAATCGACACAGAAAATACCAAGCTATTGTCGAAAAAAATTTAAAAAAAACCATAGAAAGGTACATGAAGGATGTACTTATTTTTTGTCCATAATGTGTACATATGTATGTAGACGATAGTGAAAATTTGGGATTTTCAAATTTGAAATGAAATTCTACCGGCTAAAACCGAAAAGTTAAAGTCGGTTGTTCAACCAAAAAAAAAAAGAAAATAAATTATAAATAATAATAAAATCCCTGAAAATCACCCCGTTTGTCATTTTAAAAGTTTGTGCCAGTTTTGGGTGTAACCGTGTCCGGTGTACTATTGATATAAGTAAATGATTACACCTAAGAATTAACGTCATGCAGCACTTTGCTTTATTACTACTTACGTGACCCATTTCCTGATGTTGACTTTGCTTTGTCCGATTGTCGACCGGGTGGGTTTGGGATTAAAATTGTACCATTTTGCTTGTAGGTAATGTCCAAATTGCGATTGTTATACCTTGCAGTTAATGTGATATTATTGAAATCAATGACAGGCAATTCAAGTTTGGATACCGGGACAATATAGGCAAGTGGAATCAACAGAGATAGCTCCATCTGTTTAATTAAACTCGGTCCATCGTTTCGTATCTAAAAATAAACATAAATAAAGTTTTATACAAATAAGTTTTGATAATTTTAAAAACGAAAAAAAATAATAACCTTACACAAAAAATTTAGGAACATTACGCTATCAGCTCTCACAAGAAGAATTTTCTTGTTCTTCGTATCGAGACAAGCGACACTTATCCTACCATCCACCATATAGCGGAAAATATCGGAAACACAAAAGTTCCCCCTATGAGAACGGATAGCAGAACAAGCCAAAAATCCTACATCGCTGGAGTTTTGCAGGATGGTGATGACCCCCAGATTATGGGGAAAAAGGCCAAGCCGATGGGGGGTTTGCAACCTTAAAAAGAGGGGGAAAGGGGGACCTTGTTTTGAGTTTTAGCGATTATTCTTAAAACGGCAAGAGATACAGAAAAATGGTATGAGGAAAAAAAAACTACATAAAATTTTCTTTACAATGATATATAATACTTTATATTTTTCGTATTTTCTAGACGTTCTATTGCGTTCGATCGATTTTGGCGTTACTGTGACACTATTTATTACAATAACACACCGATATACACGGTTTTCATTTCGCTAATTACTTAGCCGACATTATTCACGGCTAAAACTAGACTGACTGGTCGATACTAATCCACTCTTTTATACCAGTTTCCACTGTTCCGGATAGTCCTGGTTGTTCTATAAGTCAATACGTCAACGTTATTTCGCGTTAGCTACACCAGCGCCCTCTGGCGCAAACTAAGTGAATGCGATTTGTGGTTGACGTATCCTGGACACACTGCAATACGTTAGAATTTTATTGGAAAATTCGGCGCTAGACTAAAAAATAAATTAGAATATTTCCATTTTAGACCTTTCTAAAAATCTGCATACCTCTAGAAAAACGCAAGTTCAGCCATTGAATTAATTTCAGGAAAAATCATCTTCAAGTTAATGTGAATACATACATGATGAATTCGCGTTTTTCCAAGAGTTATGGAGCTTTCTAAAATGAGAATACTCATATTCTAGTTTAGTCTAGCTCTGAATTTTTCAATAAACTTCTAGCATATTATACAGGGTGTCCCACGACTCTTGGTACATACGATAATGGGTGATAGTACTGCTCATTTGGGTACAATTAATGTTCCACATGACCCCTCTATCTTTAACCGTTATAAAGTTATAGCATTTTTTGTTAATGGTGTCAGAAACCTCGACCTGCAGAGCAAAATCACTATTTGCCACACTCCCAAATATTTGATCCGAGATTTGACTTTACTTTCTGAAACTCCACAAAATTCTACATAAAATAACTGTTTTGCCAATTAAATAATTTAAAACCCTACCCAGATACAACCATTCAAACTTTTAAGAAATTCAAAAATTGATTTTTCATTGAAAATTTAAATTGTAAAATCGTAACGGTACTTTGAACTGACAAATGTGCAAAGTTGATAAAAGTTGCCTCATAATGTTAGCTTTCGAACGACATATAAAAATTAGGGTCTTAGGATTTGAAAAATTGCACATCTTACGTGTTAAAGAGAAAAAAACGTGGTTCCAAGAGAAAACCAAAGTAAACATTTCCACAATTTTTATACGAGTTTTATTTAGTAAACAAGATTTTTTTTAGTAAAAAATGAAAAAAAACACGACACCGACGTTAATTTCGGGCGCGGCCGAAATTTTGATACCCTTCACTCTTCTCGGGCTAATATTTTTTTTCCGGTGTACTTATGATTTATGTTTAATCCGCCCCATTCTTTCACTTCCGTTTTCACCGTTTTCGTTACCTCGATAAAACATATTTGCGTGAGGTTTGGTTAGAATAACTGCACAAACGGAAAAAAAAACTTTTTTTTGTGGGAGGGGGGATGCGCCCATAGTACGAATATATTTGTTTTTACATATTTTTGTACTTTCTATAAAGACACATTGCAAAAACAAATACATATATTCGTATTATGGGGCCATCCCCCTCCACCAAAAAAAGTTTTTTTTTTCGTTTGTGCAGTTATTCTAACCAAACCTCACGCAAATATGTTTTATCGAGGTAACGAAACTATGAGAAAGCGCAAGAGAAAGAATGGGGGGGATTAAACATGAGTCATAAGTACACCGGAAAAAAAATATTAGCCCGAGAAGAGTGAAGGGTATCAAAATTTCGGCCGCGCCCGAAATTAACCTCGGTATCGTATTTTTTTCGTTTTTTACTAAAAAAAATCTTGTTTACTAAATAAAACTCGTATAAAAATTGTGGAAATGTTTACTTTGGTTTTCTCTTGGAGCCACGTTTTTTTCTCTTTAACACGTAAGATGTGCAATTTTTCAAATCCTAAGACCCTAATTTTTATATGTCGTTCGAAAGCTAACATTATGAGGCAACTTTTATCAACTTTGCACATTTGTCAGTTCAAAGTACCGTTACGATTTTACAATTTAAATTTTCAATGAAAAATCAATTTTTGAATTTCTTAAAAGTTTGAATGGTTGTATCTGGGTAGGGTTTTAAATTATTTAATTGGCAAAACAGTTATTTTATGTAGAATTTTGTGGAGTTTCAGAAAGTAAAGTCAAATCTCGGATCAAATATTTGGGAGTGTGGCAAATAGTGATTTTGCTCTGCAGGTCGAGGTTTCTGACACCATTAACAAAAAATGCTATAACTTTATAACGGTTAAAGATAGAGGGGTCATGTGGAACATTAATTGTACCCAAATGAGCTGTACTATTACCCATTATCGTATGTACCAAGAGTTGCGGGACACCCTGTATATCATTGTAAATGAAATTTTATGAATTTTTTTTTTCGTTTTCAGACCACTCTGTCTGGCTGGCTGGCTGTTTTCTCAAAAAATCCCCCCCCCTTTTTTTAAGGTTGCGGACTTTTTGCCCATAATTTGGCAAAAATCCTGCGTTTTAGGATTTTTGCCGACTAAATATCGTATTTTCCTTTGACTAAAGGACTACACGGATCCGGAGATATTTTCATTGCGATTGATCGTCAGACAAATCGACTATGGATTGCATAGTATATGAAGGCTCTTAGCTATTATTAAGGGAAATTATTTCGTTGCCAGAGGATCCTAGAAGGCTGTACATTAACAATTCGCTACTTTAGCACAACCCAGCACGACCTATGTATTCTTGTGATATGGCATATGGACGAAGTAGATAAGTTAAAGCCGATAAAGGCTATAAACTAGTAATTTACGTTTTGTTCTTAATTAATCCAGTCGAAACTCGCCTGCTAGGAATAAATCGTCTGTCTTAAATTCAAAATACATATATCGTGAAATGTACGCGCATTATTAGAATCGCAGTATGCAGTACAATAATGTACAATTGTTAATCAAATCCAAGTTTTAGTAAATCCTTCCGGAAGTGTGAACCCCTATTACGTTACCTCCCATACAAAATAGATCCTGCCAAAACCCGCCCATACTGGATTGAATCAAATGTCAGTAAGCTCAAAATGTATCCAAGAATATAGTGCCGTGCTCTGTGGCCGTATTCGTTTGTTCGACACTTTGTGATATAAAGATTCGTAGAGAAACCAGTTCGGTAGTCGAGACATAAATATCCCCTGTATGACAGTCATGTTCTGTAGGGTCTAAATTATCATCTTGACTGATGAAATAAGCAAATATTCCGACGGATTTATGCTAAGAAAAATCATCGCATTAACTGCTGGGAATTACATAACATTAACTATTGATTTTTTTTTAAATGAAATTAATTTTGGCAGTATTTAGCCCACGGGATTGCTTTACTATCCACTAGCGGGATTTTAAACAGCGGGGTTTTTAGTGGGCGGGATTTAGCTATCACGGGATAATGGAAAACGGGATTTTTTGTAAAAAACGGGACTATGAACGGAATTTGTTCTTTTTTTCGGGATTATGCAGGTATCCCGAATATGGGTTGGATACGATATTCCCCTTTTTCCAAATCCCGACATTCATTATTCCGCCAGTTTAAAATCCCGCTTAAATGATATTCCGTCTAATAAAAATCCTGCGCTCGATTTATGACAGAATACTTACCTTCTATGACGGTACATATATTGAAAAGCGATATTTTGAATTAGCGGGTTATTGAAATGGCGGGATATTCAGTTGGCGAGATATTGATTAGACCAAATTCCAATTAAGCGGGATTTTAAACTGGCGGGATGTTGAAATGGCGGGATAATGAATATCGGCATTTTGTAAAACGGAAATATGATGGGCGGGATATCGTATCCAACCCCTATATTCTTCAAAATCGGGTACTGGTGATTTTTAGCGTTATATCGAATTTACAGAGAGTGGATTTATTGAAGCAACAAGCTACAATCGTTTCTGTTTGTGCAATAGTTAGCAGCCGCATTGTCACTTAATGTAGAGAGTGAACAGAGTATGGACCGAAAAATCAATGGTTGTCTTTAAATTTAAACCTGGAAGCCATTGCCAACACTTGACATGTTCAACAAATAGTTCGCCTTACGTATGCCTTTTATCTCTGATCACCCATCTTTTTATTTTGTTGCCCTGAACACGAAGCGGGGTCCCTAAAGTCAGCTGCCTTGGCTTCAGTCCACTGGCTAATCATTTTATGCCTTAAAGGCACTCGCATGCCTTAAAATTAGCGTAATGATGAGAATAAAAGATACTGAATTTTTCACCTAAACTGCCTGTGAATGCAATTTGGCTTGACCAATGACGCAGGGCGCAATTTGACCACTGTCTAGGGACGCTGGGAATTCGGGTAAATTTGGCCCTGCTCTGAAGAACCGATGCAAGTATTGTCAATATCAACCTTGACCCGTAAGGAGTTGGGTTAAATAGTTGTCCACCTCGCCATGTTTCCGGTTGATCCACTGAGCTATATATCACGGATGTGGTTCGGAAAAAAACACGATGATCGCGCCCAAAATATCAGGGGCAATTTAGATAATCAAGGGGCGCCAAATGCAATCTTCGCCTAGAGCACAACAGAGTCTCGGGCCGGCTCAGACTCTGCCACTCAACACTTTTTGGAACATTACGCTATCAGCTCTCGCCATATTGTCCGCCATATTGTGGATACATAGCGGAAAATATCGGAAACACAAAAGTTCTCCCTATAAGAACGGATAGCAGAAAAAACCAATCATCATCATCACCAGGTCCTTTTTTTGGTCATTTGCATAAACTATTTATCTGGGCTTAGTATCTTCGCTAGCTTCTCAAGGAAGTTCTTTGTGTCAGGAGAGTATTCGCATTCGGCATGTTTATCTGTAAATATGATTGGATCACTGTTTTGTGTACGAACCTCGACTTGATTTTTTATTTTCTTTACGCCTAGTCCATCCTCCAAGCTAATGGTTGGTGTGAGCGACTTTCTGAAACGATTATTTTGTATTGAATTATATTGCACTGAGGGATCTTAGTAATCTAAATTACCCTGAAGTTTCCACTTCGCTGAATTCCACGAAATTGATTACATTCTCGACAAAATTGTCAATTGGCTTGGTTTCGTTACCAACACTAAACACCTGAGCACGAATTACAGTCTTTGTACCTTGTAAGTTAGAACTATCGAAAGTTATACTTATGGTTGTCTAAGAACAAAAAATAGCTCAATTCAGTCCTAGTTAGGATATAAGAAAATAAGTAAAAAATACCTGTTCATTTCGTCCCAATGGGCGGTAATCATTCAAATTACATTCCAAAGTTGCCATGCCCATCATTTTGCAAACAGAGGGTATCCGATTAAAAGCCATATTATTCGAAGAGGTAATATTGATTTGTGGTAAATATGCTGTTTCGCCATCATTTCGAATGATATATTTGATTGAAATGAAATCACTGCTTCCCAGGATAAATGTAGGGCTAAAATGTAGAATGGAAAGAACATTTTATGAACAAGCAATTGCTATTAGACGATCCTAATCAGAAATCCACTCTCTAATTGAAGTTTTTTTTTAACTTACCTCACGTCAACACTTTTTAGTTTTAAATCTGCTACACACGTCTCGGACTTGCATCCCGTCATAAATGCGATTTTATGCTGTATAAACTTGGGATCATCTGGATCCACCACAGCACATGTTTCACAAAATGCTATTTACAAATGTGAAATTTTCAATTAAAACTTTACAGAAAGAAAACGTATACAATATTACCATTTGTACTGGGAATCTGATTAGCCAATTCGTAATACATTTCGATTTCGACAGGACGAAAAATGTCCTTAACAGATGCTTTGACAGTGGCATCATAGATCTTGCATTGCGTCTCAGCTTTCGCGGGTGCTACGAAATTAGTTTCAGTCGTAGCGACCTGCACTCTTTTCAGAATTGGATCGAATTTAAGGGCAAATTTGACTGGTTGACTTGTGACATTTTTCGATTTTGTTTGTAACGACCAGCAAGTTTTAATTTGAATTTTCTTCTGTTCTACTTGAATCTGTTGACTAGGTGAATCAATAGAAGCCAGAATTTTTACTACGGGATAGCTTCGGTAGACATAAACCGACTCGGCTCCTGGTTCACCTACCGCAAAATCTATATGAAAAAAAGCAAATAGTTTTGGCATGACTTCAAGTCTTAGTTTTTATAATTTCAAGTTTACCCTTGTATCCGTTCGAATCAAAATCGACACCCTTGGATAGACCAAAACCAAACATTGGTTGATTAGTTGGACTATATGGCGAAGGTGACTGCAGTATTTGACTCGGCTTCAGTCGCAGTCCATTCGGTCCACCAAGGAAAATGTAGACCAATCCGCTGTCAGAAAAGGGAGCCGATACTGCAATATCTATAAAATGATACGTTAAATAATGCAATCATTACATGGCAATAGGTAAGCTCTTACCATTATATCCATCCAAATTAATGTCACCCAATTTAGTCATGCTGGTTCCAAATCGCTGGCGCATTAGCTTGCCTGTGGTGATTTTAATGGGTTGACTAAAGACTGGCTGTCGATTGAAAATTGGTTTAAATTATTTATTTATTGGTTTTAATATTTACAAATCAAATAAATAAGTTAAGATTTGCAAATTCGTAGTTGCAACTTTCATAAAATAAAAATCAAAATTAAAAAATCTAGTCCGTCAACCTTTTCTGGCGTAAAATAATCTGCAAATCAGATTTTTGGGTGGCAGATAGTGGAAGTGGCTTGCAGAAATATTTGCAATCTTCTTATTTTTTGTGGACCAGGAGCAGGGGCTTAGGAGTTAGGAGGTTTTAACACTTAAGGCCAGATTACGTAATCTGTGCAAATTACTTAATTTGAGCTGTCAAATTCCATATATTTTTAAACTCACCACACCGCAGATTACGTTGTCTGGCCAGATTAAGTACAAGTGTGAAAACCTCCTTAATATGACGTGAGAGATATTTTTTGCTTTTTAGGGTTTTTTAGAATTTTTATTTCCAAAAAACCCTTATGAAATCGATTTTGTCCGTCCGTCTGTCCGTGTGTTCACTAAATCAACCGATTGACATGAAACTTGGTAGGAATGTGTAGAATGGTTACAGTCTTTGGCACAAATACCTTAGAAGTTGGTAGGAAGAAGATAACAGGGTGTCCCGAACGTTTTAAAAAAGTTGACTGTTTTAGTTTTTATCGGAGATTGACGTATGGGTACTTAGATCAAAGGTCTAAACGAGTACATCTCATATCAAATTTTCCAGTTTCGAGCGACGGTAAAAAAGTTATTGGCCTTTGAAGTTAAACTTCCTTTTCGACCTTCGTTTTTCTAAACCGTTATAGGGATAGTTATGAAACTTTGCACAAAGATTGGTCAGTATGGCTTTATATACGTTAAATATTAAGACTGTTGACTTTTGCTAAGGAAAAGTGAATAACAGTAAATTTGTAAAATTTCAATTTGTTCGTGTGTAGCCCCTCTTAGGTTTCCAAATATGAAAATTCTGCTAAGGGTTTTTAGAAAATTACATAGGGAATATGTCTACGAATTTTCAATCGAATAACTGTATCCAAACCGGAAATATAGCCAAGTAAGTATTTAGTAAGGGCCTTTCACAATGCAAGGAAAGCCTCTTAAGCATTTCATCAATGCTTATCTTTTTACTTGATGAAACAATGAACATGAAATTGGTGGAAATGCATAGAATGGTAATAGTGTTTGTCACAAATATTTTTGAAGTTTGTAGGACCAAGTTAACAGGGTGTCCCTGAATAGCTGCAAAATTATACTTGTTCAATACTCATAGGAAAGCTTGCGTGGACTCTTATGTCAGGGGACACAATCATTTCATATAAGTTTGGAGATATTGAGCTTTAAGTTGCGCAAGGTAATGATTTTTTCAAAAATCCTCAAATGTCTGTGGCAGCTATAGGGTTAAGAATAGAACTTTTTTGCTGGAAATCAATTGAGGAATCATAATCCGGGGCGTTTATGCGCCAGTTTCCGGACACCCTGTATGATGTTGCAAGCACTATATATTTCCTATGTGCACATGTACGGAAATGTTTGGACAACATCGAGATTCGATCTCTGGACCTCTAGATTACTATTACCACTATTACCATTCTATGTTTTTACACCAAATTTCATGTTCATTCTTTGGTATAGTTATTAAGTTATTCGAATTAAAATTTTCTGGCCTCTTCTTATGTAATTTTCTTAAAAGACTCATCATAATTTTCAAATCTGCAGACCTGGGCTACACACGCACAAATAAAAATTTTGATTTAAGCTACAGTCACATTTGGCGAGCTACTAGTACTAGTAAAGTTGCATTCGAGAAATCACCATAGGCGACGACACGTAATAAACAACGAAAACAGTGTCATGTAAATGGGTGACTATGCGTTGTTACGACGTCGTCACCGAAAGTGTGATGCAACTAGACGCGCAACTAGTCACCCTATATACAGGAGTTAGTTGCAAACGTGAAATTACTACGGTGACGACGTCGTAAACAATCAACAAACTGTTGTGAAATTTGACTAGTAGCTAGTCAACAGACACATTTCCTAGATACTAGTGGAATAGGACATGTTCAATTCGACTAGCACCCAGCCAGCGAGTGAATATACGCTAAAATTATTTTTCGGTGGATTTCGAATTAACTGCTCAACCGATCGACACGAAATTCAGTGTGAATGTGTAAAATGGTAGGATATTTGCTACGAATGCCTTCGAGATTACGAAATGGTAACAGGGTGTCCGAGACGAGGTGCGAAAGTCGATTATTTTATTTGTCATCGGAAAAGGGTGTATCGGTACGTATATCGACATGAAATTCAGTGTAAAATATGTAGAATGGTAGGCTATTTGCTACAAACACTTTTGAGATTACGAAATATCAACAGGGTGTCCTAAAAAAGGTGCAAAAGCTGATTATAATCGGGAATAAATTTTGTTTGAATGTGTAGAATGGTAGGGTATTTGCTACGAATGCCTTCGAGATTACGAAATGGTAACAGGGTGTCCGAGACGAGGTGCGAAAGTCGATTATTTTATTTGTCATCGGAAAAGGGTGTATCGGCACGTATATCGACATGAAATTCAGCGTAAAATATGTAGAATGGTAGGCTATTTGCTACAAACACTTTTGAGATTACGAAATATCAACAGGGTGTCCTAAAAAAGGTGCAAAAGCTGATTATAATCGGGAATAAATTTTGTTTGAATGTGTAGAATGGTAGGGTATTTGCTACGAATGCCTTCGAGAAAACGAAATGATAACAGGGTGTTCGAGACGAGGTGCGAAAGTCGATTATTCTATTTGTCATCGGAAAAGGGTGTATCGGCTCGTATATCGACATGAAATTCAGTGTAAATTTGCAGAATGGTAGGTTATTTGCTACAAACACCTTTGAGATTACGAAATATCAACAGGGTGTACTAACAAAGGTGCAAAAGCTGATTATAATCGGCAATAAATTTAGTGTGAATATGTAAAATGATAGGGTATTTCCTACGAATACCTTTGAAGTAAGGAAATGTTATCAGGGTGTCCCAAAGGAGGTACAAAAGTAGATAATTTTATTTGTCATCGGAAAAAGGTGTACCGGCTCGTATATCGACATGAAATTCAGTGTAAATATGTAGAATGGTAGGATATTTGCTACATATACCTTTGAGATTTGGAATTGGAACAGGGTGTCCTAAACGAGGTGCAAAAGTAATTTAGTAATATAGGATTCGATCTAGCCGGTAGGTTTCGATTGGATTAAATTACATAAATCAAATCTGGGTTTTTTCTATAATTTTTCCCCACTTGTCTCATTTTACCATTTCAAATAGTAAAGATAGAACAAGTCTTTCTCACATCCTCTGTGGTTGTTTTAAACAAGAAACGAGTAATTAATATGCAATGTATTTTATCTCTTTTTAAATGTCTTCTTCTTCTTTATATGCCAGTCACAATTATAAATAAATATGATAAACATTTTTTTTTACCAAAAACAGTTTTTAGACACCTGGCCCTCTACTGATTCCAAAACACTAAAATGATCTACTTTTACACCTCGTTTGGGACACCTTGTTAACATTTCTGATTCTCAAAGGTATTCGTAGAAAATACCCTACCACTCGATACATTCATACTAAATTTATTGCTGATTATTATCTACTTTTGCACCTCGTTTAGGACACCCTGTTGATATTTCGTAATCTCAAAGGTGTTTGTAGCAAATAGCCTACCATTCTGCAAATTTACACTGAATTTCATGTCGATATAGGAGCCGATACACCCTTTTCCGATGACAAATAGAATAATCGACTTTCGCACCTCGTCTCGAACACCCTGTTACCATTTCGTAACCTCGAAGGCATTCGTAGCAAATACCCTACCATTCTACACATTCAAACAAAATTTATTCCCGATTATAATCAGCTTTTGCACCTTTTTTAGGACACCCTGTTGACATTTCGTAATCTCAAAGGTGTTTGTAGCAAATAGCCTACCATTCTACAAATTTACACTGAATTTCATGTCGATATACACCCTTTTCCGATGACAAATAAATTGATCTACTTTTGCACCTCCTTTGGGACACCCTGTTAACATTTTCCTACTTCAAAGGTATTCGTAGCAAATACCCTACCATTATACACATTCCCACTGAATTTCGTGTGGATCCGTTGAGCCGTTAATTCGAAATCCACCGAGAAATAATTGTAGTGTATATTCACTTCCCAGTAGAATAATAATTGAACATGTCCTATTCCACTATTAAATACATTTTACTACTTACTAGTAAAATTGCATAACACTTTTTTGATTGTTTACGACGTCGCGTCATCACCGTGGTAATTTCGCGCATACAACTAATTCCTATGTAGATAGGGTGACTATTCACGCGTCTAGTTGCACACACTCTCGGTAACGAACGTCGTAACAACGCGTAGTCACCCATTTATATGACACTGTTTCGTTGTTGACGTCGTCGTCACCGTGGAGATTTCTTGTATGCATGCACTAGTAGCTAGTACTAGCACGGTCTGACTGTAGCTTTAAGTAAAAACTAGAAAAGTCGACTTTGACTTCAAATCTTCGGGGCACCCTGTTATCTTTGCCCTACCAACTTCTAAGTATTTCGTGCCAAAGACTGTTACCATTCTACACATCTCTACCAAATTTCATGACGATCGGTATGCGTATGTGATGAAGATCAAAAGCCAACCACTCGCAAGGAACTTAACGTACGAGTATACAATTTCATAAATGTCCAACCACGGCAATTGTATTAGCCAACCCCACGAAGCCGATCCTACACATATCCTCAATAACATCAACTACACCTCAAACAACTTAAAACACCTCTAAATTCAATTTATTTTAATTCGCACACAAGGATTTTTCATTTGGGATAAGGATTTTTTTCTTTTGAGATACGGGTTTTTTTTTTATTTGGGATACGGATTTTTTCATTTGGGATATAGATTTTTTCATTTGGGATACGGATTTTTTCGTTTGAGATATGGATTTTTCATTTGGGATACGGATTTTTTCATTTGAGATAAGGTTTTTTCATTTGGGATAAGGATTTTTTCATTTGGGATAAAGATGTTTTCAATTGGGAAATACCATATAAAGCCAAGCCATCCTTACGTGTGCCTGAGTTTCTTTTTGCTCAAAGACCATCAGAAATCTTAAAAAAAAAACCTGTAGATTTGCCTTGGAGTACTTTTATACAAACTGGGTAAATAGTAAATCTATTTTTGGATTGGTCAATAGCGCCTTTCATTCTGAAACGCGTTTATTTAGACCAATCAAAAATAGATTTATAGGAAGCATTTCATTAATGTTGTGCACAATTCTTATTTATTGCTTTAATTGCCTTTAATTTGATACTCCACACGCCGACCTCCGGTCAAGGATTAAAGAGTATCCTTTTTTGTCCTTTTTGGGAACTTTCCGATCAAATTTTGTTTTTGCAAAATGAAACAGCAAACAAACACCGGATATGCAATGCACTCGACGTCCTCTTTGATATGACACCCCGCATGCTCACGTTCGATCAAGGTTTGTAATTAGTTTCCTTTAATGTCCTTTTTCAGAGCTTTCCGATAATTTTTTTCTTAGCAAATTTAATGGTAGAACCTATTAACCTATTATAGATTCGGAAAAGTGAGAAACGTAGTGAACACTTGAATTATTCTCGTAGTTATGGCTTTGGAAAGATACACGGAAAACACAATAATTTTACATTTAATCTCGATTTATTCCGTTGAGGGTCCTTGAAACAGGAAACAAACATCGGATATGTAATGTACTGGACGTCCACTTTGATTTTATACCCCACATGCTGACCTCCGGTCAAGGATTAAAGAGTATCGTTTTTTGTCCTTTTTGGGACCTTTCCGAACAAAAATTTTTTTTAAGCAAAATGAGTTTTAGATTCCTGGGAGCTCGCTGATTTAAAAACCACAAAAAATAGCCTTACTCTATTTTTTTCTATTTGGAGGCCCGAAATGGGATATTTTGACTGCACTACTTTCCCTTCATAAAGTGCGAACTTTTCAATATGGCTGGATGAAAAAGGATCAAACTAAGATATGTATCACGTCTAAAATCGGAATAATATCTGACCACCACACCAATGTTTATTAAACCTCTGAATACGTGGCGTCTTAGGAATGAACCTACTCACCTAGCTGGTAAATGGGCTTTGGTACCTATATGTTAATTATAGCAGACTAACTAAACGGAATGACAATACCATCTAAACGTCATGGTTTGGGTTGAATGAAATTGTGACTGCAGTGCGAAGTAGAAAAAACAATTATACTATTACATGCAAAATTGCAGTGCAACGACCTAGAAACACTCTTCGACTCACTTCCATCAAACGACGTCAAGCCTCGATTGAGGCGAAAAATGAAGCCTATCGCCAATACACACAACGCGCATCCCGAGCCAAGAAAGAAAGATATAACGAGCTTCGGCGAGTATCTAATAAGTTAATTAGACGTAAGAAACGCAAACATTTTGACGAGCAGTTACAGCAAATAAACCAAAGATTAGCCAGTAAGAACACTAGACAGGCGTACAAACTTATAAATAATGTTAAGAACGGATATCAACCCAGGACAAGCCTATGTAAGGACAAGGATGGTAACATCATCAGCGGCATCGAAAGCGTCAACAAACGATGGGCCTCGCATTTTGAAGAGCTCCTCAATGCACCATCAACATCCCCCGCGGAGCCAGCTCTTGAGCAGTTAGCCGAACCAGGCCCTCCCGTCCTACCCCCAACAGTAGAGGAGGTGGGTCTTGCCATACAGTCGCTTCAAAATAATAAAGCGCCCGGCGCTGACGAGATCCCAGCAGAACTGCTGAAGCATGGTGGAACGTGCCTGACCAACGCTATACATGTGCTACTGCTGAAAATATGGAACGACGAGGAAATCCCCGAAGATTGGCGCAAAAGCATAATCTGCCCAATCCACAAAAAGGGTGACAAGCTGAAGTGTGAGAATTACAGGGGCATATCATTAGTTTGTACGGCCTATAAGATATTATCTAAAATTCTTGAAAAGAGAATTAATCCGTACGCAGAACGAATCATTGGCGAGTATCAAGGCGGCTTCAGACCTGGCCAATCAACGACCGATCAGCTTTTCACAGTGAAGCTACTACTCCAAAAGTGCTGGGAATATAACATCGACGTATACCAAATCTGTAGTCTGGCTGGTCTAGCGGTTAGTGCGCGCACCTTCGGTGCACAGGCTCATGAGTTCGAATCTCACCGTGTTCCATGGTGTTTTTCGAACTCACGAGCTTGTGACGGACTATGATCTCACTCAGATGTTAAACGAGTACCCATTTATGGGGATAAATAACACTGCTGAGCGTGATGCTGATCTCATTACCTCAACAAAAAGCAGATAAGATCTTGGAAATAGGATGTCACTAACACATCCTGCGGCCTTAGTCCAATACTGGATTGTTGCGCCTGTTATTTATTTATTTATTATACCAAATCTTTGTCGACTTCAAGCAGGCATACGACAGTATCGATCGAAGTGTACTGTACAACATTATGCTGAATTTTGGTATACCGGCAAAGTTAGTGCGACTCACAAGGATGACGATGACTAATACCGTCTCGCAGGTCAGAGTGCAGAATCGACTCACTGACCTATTTGAAACTCGTACTGGACTCAAGCAGGGCGACGGGCTGGCGCCGACGCTCTTCAACCTTGCTTTGGAGTATGTAATTCGAGCCATGAATATGGACAGCAGCGGAACGCTACTCATCAAGTCGACTCAATTAGTAGCGTACGCCGACGATATCAACATCATGTCTCGAAGGTTGGGTGATGCAGAAAGCCTTCTGCATAACCTCAATAACGCCGCAAAGGAAGTTGGACTACATATCAACGAAAGCAAAACAAAGGCCATGATGCAATCGAAAACAAGGGCGCCAGCAAATTCAAGCATCACAGTGGGGGACCTTAATATCGAGTATGTAGACAACTTCAACTATCTGGGTTGTAACTTATCAAAGGACGCCAACGAAACCGACGAAATTAAGCGACGGATACAACTAGCCTATAAGACATATTTCTCGGTCCTCCCTATAATTAATTCGAAACTTGCGCACAGGAACACGAAGCTCCGCGTGTACAAAACGATCATCCGACCCGTGCTATGTTATGGCTGCAAAACATGGACCCTCACCCAAGCCTCCGAAATTTTGCTAGACCGATTCGAACGAAAGGTCCTTCGGCGAATTTTCGGGGCCGTTCGCGAGCGAGACCAATGGCGTATCCGGTACAACCATGAGTTGTATCAATTGTACGATGAGCTGGAAGTATCGAAAATCGTGAAGCTTCAACGTTTGCAATGGGCGGGGCATGTACAACGGATGGACGATAATCGCATGCCAAAGAAAGTGATGAACGCACAACGAATTGACGGAGCGAGGTTGCGTGGACGACCGAGAGCTCGCTGGGAGAACTCCGTAGGTGAAGACGCCCACCAGCTGCTGGGCTTCCGAAACTGGAGGACGAGGTCACGTAACCGCGACAATTGGAGGTCAACGATTCAGGCGGCCAAGGCCCGACGTCGGGCTATCGTGCCACATTGATGATGATGATGACATGCAAAATTATGCTATGGGTCGGTTATGTGCGCCTCTGCTTTAGGTCTTTACTCAATGAGCAACACGAAAACGTATAGGTAATGCAAAAATTCGTGAGTGTAAAATTACACCAAAATACCCAAGGCAAAATAAATCAAAATATGGCCATCGAGCGGCAAAAATCATACAACTTACGATTTTTGCAGAATGGTTGGCGATGGGCCCCTGATTTTGGGAAAAAAGTCCTGACCGATTGAGGGTCCGCAACCTTGGAAAAAGGGGCAACGTTTTTTTTGTGATTCTTTCAAGAACAAATGTTCTAAGAACGAAATAAACTACATAAAATTACCTTTTAATGATATACAACATATTTTGGAAAATAATACGAGACCAAAAAACCTTGAAAAAGGAGTCAAAAGAGGGGGGGGGCATTTTTTCAGTTTTTGCGATTAATATTAACGGTAACATCTACATCAAAATGATCTAAAAACGAAATAAACAAAATAAAATTAGCTTTACAATTACATACCTATATAACACACTATGCCTTAGAAAAATAATATGCTAGACAAAAAAAAAATTCGATAAGACCATTTTTGGCACTTACAATTTGCACCACAATTCCTAAACAAATGCAATTATATCTTGAAATTTAGTGTGAATATTCTTATCAAGTTGTAGATTCCTTTGTGTGACCATCGAGTTGCTCCAATTAAAGACCCCCTATTATCGAAAAAAAAATGGTAAAATATAGGAAAATTAGGGTCAGTTTGTATCGGTGCCACACTTAGTTTTGAGGAATTGATCTAATTTTTTTTTTGTAGGGAGTAATGGAGCTGTTAGTCTGGCTGGTCTAGCGGTTAGTGTGCGCACCTTCGGTGCACAGGGTCATGAGTTTTAATCTCACCGTGAGCCATGGTGTTTTTCGAACTCACGAGCTTGTGACGGACTATGATCTCACTCAGATGTTAAACGAGTACCCATTTATGGGGATAAATAACACTGCTGAGCGTGATGCTGATCTCATTACCTAAAAAAAGGAGATACGATCTTGGAAATAGGATGTCACTAACACATCCTGCGGCCTTAGTTTAATGTTGGATTGTCGCGCCTGTTATTTATTTAATGGAGCTGTCATTTGGCTATCTGCCAAAAATTTAGCCGTCTGGCTCATTTCGGGACGAGAGGAGTCACGAATATGTTAGTCTTCGAAATTTGAAAGGGGGGATAATGGGTGCCTTTGATTGGAACAACTCAGTTTTCACACAGACGCATCAACAACTTGTCAAGAGCATTCACATCAAATTTCAAGATATAATTTGTTTAGGAATTGTGGTGCAAATTGTAAGTGTCAAAAAATGGACTTATCGAATTTTAGTTTTTGATCCAACATATTATTTTTCGAAATAAGTTATATGTATATCATTGTAAAGGTAAATTTATGTTGTTTATTTCGTTCTTAGAACATTTTACTGTAACTTTTACCGTTCTTGAAATTATCGCAAAACCTGAAAAAAATACCCTTCTTTCCCTCCTTTTTTTTCAAGGTAGCGAAACCCCAATCGGTCAATCGGTTTTCCCATAATCAGGCAGGGCCGGATTTAGCCTTTATGGCGCCCCTAGGCAGTAGCCAAATTGCCGTCCACCGCCACTAGTGTAGGTTGGAAAAGTATTCGCATACACATGGTAGGCCAAACGTTAGCATAGGTGACACGAAAATTTTATATATTTTTTTACGAGCTGCCGATATTTTTTTTTTCTTTATTTGATTGAAAATATGTTGCTTCCCAGGGGCGCAACAAATAAAATTTGACGTCCGTGATGCTAGCACGCCCACTTTTGAAAATTGACGTCGGACATATTCCACAATTATGTGCTAATTTCCATAAAATGGATTTTCGTTCTGTCAAATGAGCTCATTTACTCGTGCATTAAAAACATGTCCAGAATTTAATGTAAGTTCCGGTGTTCCTTGATTGGTACACCTAAACGATCCTCTAGGCTTGCTATTAAAATGGAATGCTTGAAATTATGCTGGATCCCTGCTCTTGGTAAGTATGAAGCTAATACCTTACGAACATGCTTTCAACTCCCATTCTTACCGAACTAGTAGGCTTTTTGGAGTGAATAATTCTAGCAGAATTTTGCGTGAAGTCCCAACTTTTGAATTTGAGGATGAGAGTGCCATTGGGCGCCCTGAATTAAGACAAATACACCTAACCAACATAAAATAAAAATAATTTTTTTTTCTATTCATGTCAACTGCTCCTTTAGATATTACAATGCATCTTTCACAGATCACAGAACTAATGGAAATTTTCAAAAGTTTGCCGCTCCTCAAAATCTGCGGCCCCGGGCAGTTGTCCAGGTTGCCCATACGGGAAATCCGGCCCTGTAATCAGGGGCCGTTCCCAACCATCCTGCAAAAATCCAGAGATCCAGAGATGCCGTATTTTTCTTTGACTAAAAAGAAGTGAATTAACTAATCTAAATCACTCAAACCCTGCTACTTAAAATCGCATAAAATGAATTAAAAAAAACATTCGGAGGGCGGCAATTCGGCTACTGCCCAGGAGCGCCATAGAGGGTAAATCCGGCCCTGCTCCAATTCATAAGGTTCAGACAACGAAAGAACTTATAGCACCTTGACTCGTTAAAAAAATGCCCCAGAATGACTGACACCTGGCGCCAGTTTAGAACATTTTTTTTAACCACAGAAATTCGAAAATGTATGCTAAAAAACTGTTTTGCCACGAAAACAATTGCCACTTTTGAACATTTTAGAAAACTGAAATGTGAAAAATTATATGTCAGGAATGGTGTCCGTTTTCATCACTAAATCAATTCATTGGAGCAGGGAGAATTGAGTACTTTTCATTCCATTTCTTTGTTGGAAGAGTTTTTTTTTTAATATTTTGAGTAGTAAATAAGAGACTGTGGATGATCTAACTTCGTTCATCGATTCATTTCCCTATGTATCGGGAGGTGGCATGTATTCGTGTGAGATCAAAAGATAACACATTCACATATTGCGAGAGCCTTAATACAGTCCTACTGTTGTTATTCCTTGTCCACCTTGTTAAATTTGGATGAAATATTTACTCAACCCGTAAACTGTATTTTTATTACAGATACATTTGAAAATAACCGACGATGCTACTTTGTTAAGAAGAAAAAGACAAAGAAAAATACGGATCACTTGGTCTATTTCTTACAAATAATAATTATTGAATATACAGTCCAGCGGACTTTAAAAGCACTGAGTATAGAGGAACTACGATTTGAAAAGCGGAAACCATAGGCAAGATGGGTGAAATCAGAATATGTAATAATTTATCGGCGTAGTGTAGAAGATCCTACTCGATTGTAATTTCTTAAAGTTGGCTCTAAAATTTGCCTAATATTTTTCCGACCGACAATTTCACCACCTAAGAAAAATCATGATGTTGAAAAAATGTTGGGATGGGGGTACCATTCTGGGGTTTGCAAGCCCACTATTTTTTGTACCCTATACCCGTAAGATGGTATAGGGTATATTGTTTTTGTTACGCCGTATTATGTAATACCTCTAAGGAGCCACCGGAGGTATGGCATAGTATATATATAAATGATCAGGGTCGGCCCCTGATTCGATTGAGCCATGTCTGTCTGTCCGTGTGTCTGTCTGTTTGCACGATAACTCCCGAAATAATGAAGCTAGCGGTTTGAAATTTTGGTCAAATATTTCTTTGGACAGTATTAAAAATGGGCCAAATCGGACCAAGGGTTCCCCTACTTCCCATACAAATGACTCCTCCTTGATATTTTCATTCAGCCATAACTTTCGACGAAATATCGCTAGCGAACTCAAATTTTGATTAATGCCTTATTATGACATATACTTTGAGTTGATGGAAAGTGAAAAAGGCCATAGCATCACTAGCCCTACCTCCCCTACAAAGCAATATTTAGCCATATTCTATCAAAAGAATATCGCGAAACACTTCAGATTTGTGTCAAGTGGTAGCTTTTGAAAGTCCTTTTATGATGATTAAAGTGCACCAGATCTGACTCATACACCCCCTCCTCCCCTATAAAAAATGAAATTGTAAATTTTAAGTTTTGTGTGCCTTCTAGGCCTGTACACGGATGTAGGGTATAAACTCATCGTGCTATTCGCACGATTAGAACTCGGTCTCGTTTTTCTTGTTATTGATCGCTAATTTGGATTCAGCGATCCAAAATTACCATAGTGTTTCTGCCGCGCCAATTGGACGATGCTAAAAAAACTGAAAAATATGGATACTGAACACGTGCTAAAAGCCCTGAAACCCCCGGGAACGACCCACGGTTGAAAAACGACTGGGTGTGGTAGTGTTGATTAAAACCCGGTTTTAAACTGGTGTACCGATGTTAGGAACAGACCACAGCCACAGCTGCCTGGGTGTTACCTGTTCGAGTGAAAATCCGAACATGAAGGTAGCTTCTACAAAATTGCAACTCTCTATCCCTAATTTTGACAGACTCAAATGTCAAGTTATAACAAAGAAAAGAGTACTCTTTGGTAGCATCGAGTGCAGGTGCTACCCAGTGAATAAGCCGCTTATAAAATAACTAAACTATCTTAGACATATTGTTGCGATACTCGGTACCTGCCTAAATTTAGTTGGGCGACCTTGTCTTATTTGGGGCACCTGCAAATATGACAAATTCATTTATTAACCCTTCGGACAATGGAAAGGGACAATACAGTATGGTTTATTGAAATACAGCAAATGAGCTCTGTGGTGCGTGTTTTTGGTATCTGCTATCTTAAATGTACGCAGATGTATGTATGTTAGGTACTATTCAAATCGAGTAATCTAAGTATCCCAAACCACTTATAAATCGAAGGTGTAGTAATTACATGTGTGGCTTCTATGTCAATGTATAGACGTATTCTGATTGAATATTGTGAGATATAAATGATTGATTTTCCCCAAGCATGAAAAACATACTAAACACAAAGTCTTAAAACAAAATTTAAATTAAATTACCTCTCCCGAATTTATATAGACGTATATCGCTCCGTTTTCATAACTATTCGGTAGGTAATAGTTGGGTGCTGATATGATGACATCTGTGAAATTGTCGCCATTTATGTCTTCGGCTAGAATGCTGTAGCCAAAATACTCTCCAAATTGTGTTCCTTCAAATAGATAATGTTTAGTTATAGTCATGGTGCTGTACCGGGTTGGCGTGATTGAAAATAAGTATGCCTGAAAATAGACAATATATACGTATCTAGAAAATCATTAACTATTAAATTAAATCTTATTTTACCTCGCCATCCTTCGAATCTGACTGTGGTGCTGTCGCCAAGTACATTAGTCTGGTAGAGTTCGGTCCATCAAAGTAGCCGGAAGTAACAGCATATCCAAAATATGTGTCATTTAATTGACCCCATAATTCTGGCTGTAAAATTTCACTGATGTACTCTTTTGCCTCTCGTTTGCCTATATTATGAGTATCGCGACGACTCCGACTGACATCCTGATCCTTGTAGTCTTTCACTCGATATCGTATCATTGAGCCTATAATAAAAAAGAAAGTAAATTCACTAAATCGACGAGTAGAAAAATCGAGAATCCTTGCCTTTCCATGTGGCCAAACCCGGAGCACCAAATATGATTTCGTCCTTGCTCTCTACATTATGCACACTAAATCCCATTTGTCCGTATGCATTATAAAAGTAATACATTCCATTTATTTCACGTGTCTGATCTCCTACAGGAGAAAATGATAATATTATTACGTAAATTAGAAATTGAAAAAACAAATAAACCTACGCTTGAGTCTTAATGGTGAAATTTTACGAATATCAGCTGGTTGTTCTCCCAAAGTGTTTCCGGCCACGTAGCAAACACCATGCATTAAATATCCTTCGGGACTTGTACTATTAGCAAAAAACCTTGGTGCACACACAACCATTCGATCATTATCTCGGGGTCCACCATCCATGCTCGCACCAAGCCATTGATGATCTTTATTTTCAGAGTCCCAGGTGTAATCGTTAGGTTCGGCCGCTACATTGCCCTTGATGTCAAAGTTGAAAGGAGTACAACCTAAAGTTTTGAAGGAACACTTGTATATGACGCCTGGCTCGTCAATAGTTTGTTGTGATGGTAGCGGGGATTGAGCACGAGGAGCGCCTATGTAAACACTGTGGAAGTGGGTATAATTCATATTAAACAACCAAATAAAACAAATGGAACAGTGGGAAAACCAGGGGCGAGGCTAAGGAGCCTAAAGCACATCCCAGACCCAAACTTTGGGAAAAACAAAAATTCAAATTGAAAACAAGGTGTAGAAATGTCCTTTCGTGCTAATGTTTTCCTAAAATTTGCTAATTTGTAAGTTACGTATTTTTCTTCAAAAGTTCCCACATAACTTTGCATAAAATTACCAACAGAACTTTTTCTGTGTTTTTTTTTAACAGAAATTCACTAGACTCGTGAATTTTTATACAAAAAGTTCTTTTTCACAAACATTTGAACATAATATTGCTAATATTAAGCTAGCCTCATATTTACGACTGCTTGTCCTAACTAATTGTACTTGCAGGGTGGTCTGGTCTGGTCTGATTTCTTACAACATTTCGTCAAAATCTGTTACGCCAAATTGTTGGTATGAATATTTTCTAGTAAAGAAATTTTAACTGGATACAAGCATTGTATCTTTTGCTGTTTTAAATGTAACCACTATCGCAGAAAGTGATAGCTATGTAAGTCGCAGTAAGTGTCATACTGTCTATTTCACCTGAGAAGATAAGGAGCCATTAGAAAAATATAAGCCCAACTTCGGCCCTGCTTTCTTATTTCAATCAATTAGTACCGGACATTCACGAATTACATTACTTTTTTTAAAGCCTGATTATCTTTAGTCTAACACTTACCCTCTTTAGGGCCTAGATACTGAGGAGGACGTTGAATACACCACGTATGCCTGTAATTGTCCACAGTGAAGACAAATTGACGCCCCTTAGGTGATATACCAGGCAGATTTACAGTAATGGTAATATGTACGTCGTTGAAGTAGATGAGTAGTTTCCCATAACATCCTTGCAGACTGCGCAGCCGATAAACTCCAATTTGCTGGATTTCTTCAGTGTGGAACGTGCGTGGTTTATTTTCATAAATGCGACATCTTGAGAATCATAGACGTAGCCCATGAGGAGATTGGGGAGGCAAGGCAGGGAGTGGCGCTTAACCCTCCCTCCCTCTGCTCTACTATCTCATTAAAAATTCATGCTCTACGTATAAAAATTTCAGTACTACAAATGTGCGTGTTGGTGGTGTTCAGTTGGCGCCTGGTCTCAATCGCAATTTTAAGAAAGATTTCAGTCTGGTGGTCTCGGTTATCTCGGATCCTAACCACCTATGTTTCCGATCATGTTGCCCAACCAACCTAATTCAAGAAAATATTTAGCCGCCAAAAAGCCCATATTGTCCGTGTTTCATCACTACATGACTTCTGGGTTTAAATGTATACTTTATAGAGTTTTTGCTGTCCGCCATGTTTTACCGTTAGAATAAAAAATTCCTCACGTGGAGTTTTCTTTGGGAAGTTAATGGATTTAAAAACATTTCTTCTGCAAGGGATAAATTTTGTGACAAAGGTCATGTGATGTATTCAAGAGTAATACTCATGTAGACGCCATTTATCGTTAAAAGGACAGAGGTACCTCTGGGTTTACCTTTCTCAAATTTTTAACCCTTTTTCTAAAAATATTTTTGTTGTCATGTAGTATAATGAGAATGACATACCCTCCGACCCACTAAAAAAATTCCGGGCTAGGGGCATGATGTTGACAAAATGTTTATGTCTTGAGGAAATCCAGCCTACGCCCATATTGAGAATTTTTATAAAGAAGAAGTTCAGAGCTAGCTAAATCGGGGGAATCAAGCCAAGTCCTTATTTAGCATGTCCGAAAAAACAAAGTACTGCTATTGCGGCTCTGGTAATATGTACTGTGATTCCATCCCTCATCTCTTCTTGATGAAACCCAAACAACTTTGTTCGAAATTTGTCCTTTAAATGCTAGTTGAATCAATGCAATTGGAGCCAACTAAGGCGATCCATCCACGAGGAGATTTGGGCAAATTGAAGTCAAATTGCCGCCAAAGGTTTATATAGAAGTTTTCAAAACTCCTGCATGGGTATGACATTTCTCACAGGAGAGTTTGATTTAATCGCTTTTATGTGTTTAGTGTTTATACGACTCATTATTTCTAATTAATATCAATTTCTCCGTAGGTTTAATTTTTTTCAGGGGACGTGCTCTCCTCCGATTCAATAGACTAAAATAAAGTTTTAGACCTTACTTCCGAAAATTAAAGTGCGACGTTCCGCATATAAACTCAATAATAAGATTACGTTCTATAATTTCGTCCTCTATTTAAAAATTAGGTGGATCTCCCCTTTGGTAAAAACAAGGGATCATGCATAGAAAGATCAAATATAATCCTCAATGCTGGTCAAAAGAAGAGATAATGTTCAATTGGAGGACGAAATTAGCACATAAATCTCCAATTTCTGTTTTTAAGTAGAACTTGAATAGCGCATAACTTTGGAAGTGGGGCGGGGGCTAGCATCACAGACGTACAATTTACGCAAATCTTACTCAGTAAATCCTTCTATCAATTGTGGACTCTTCAAAGCCTCTCAAGGACTTTGCACCTTCAAAACACAACTTTCAACTTTTTATTTCATCTGCAGGTTTCGTTTCCACTTAATGGAAATTGATATTGAATTTTTCCTTCTGGCTTTTATAATTTTTTTTTATTCGAGTTCTAGCCAAAAAGCCGCCCCTAAAATTTGGCGCCCCGGGCGACCGCCCGGCTTGCCCCCCCTTAGAGCGGGCGCTGATTGTCCAGCTCACTTTCATAAATTAGAGCTACGTTGTTATTTGGGCTACTAAAAAAAACTGATTCAAAGATTACCGTTAGGGGATAAAGGTTGAAAGGCTCCGGCCGATTCCTATATCCTCCTCAGTTGTGGCATAACTGCGCACCTTCCCTTAGCTATGCAGGAGGAGCTCCAGGCATTTCCTATGTCTCTTTACAGGGCGTTACTTTCCCACATTATCCGAGTAACAGCTACGCCTGAGTGCTGTATTTACATCGGATGCCCCTACAGAAGTAAAAGAAGACGCGACTACGGACGAATTCTACAACCACCTAGAAACACTCTTCGACTCACTTCCATCAAACGACGTCAACCAGCTGCTAGGAGACTTTCACGCAAAAGTCGGAAACGAAAGCGGGCATAGAGGAACTACAGGAACTACTACAACAACAACGGTCAGCGACTCATCGACTTCGCGAACGGCAGAAACCTGGTCATAAGCTCTACATGTTTTTTCATCCACGAATCCATAAGCAGACCTGGAAGTCTCCAGATGAATATACTGTGAACCAGCAAGAAATGGGCTTCTAATGTCTTAGATGTTCGATCCTATCGAAGGGCCAACTGCGACTCCGATCACTATTTGGTGGAGACAACCTACAGGTGCAGAATCTCCTCGGTGCACCTAACGAGAATCCATCTTGCCAAGACCTTCCAGGTTGACAATTTGATTGATGATGCCACGGCGGCTGCGTTGCGTATACTACCGCACTTGAGGAAAAACTATCGCCCATGCTTAATGACATCAGCAATTTAGCCATTCATGAGTTCTGGGAGGAGCTCAAACGCAGTATCAAAGAAGTTGCAGAGGAGGTCTTGGAGCATAAAGCCTGGCGAAGACGATCAGACTGGTTTGACGAAGAATGCAGGGCCTCAATTGAGGAGAAAAATGAAGCCTATCGCCAATATACACAGCAAATAAACTAAAGATTAGCCAGTAAGAACAATAGACAGGCGTACAAACTTATCAACAATATCAAAAACGGCTATCAACCCAGGAAAAGCCTATGTAAGGACAAGGATGATAGCATCATCAGCGACATCGAAAGCGTAAATAAACGATGGGTCTGCCATTATCAAGAGCTCCTCAATTCATCACCAACCTCCCCCACGGAGCCAGCTCTTGAGCAGTTAGCTGAACCAGGCCCTCCCGTTCCACCCCAAACAGTAGAGGATGTGAGTCTCACCATACAATCGCTTCAGCGTAATAAAGCGCCCAGCGTTGATGAGCTCCCAGGGGAACTGAAGCACGGTGGAACGTGCCTGACCAACTCTATATATGTGCTACTACTGAAAATATGGAACGACGAGGTAATCCCGGAAGATTGGCGCAAAAGCATAATCTGCCCAATCCACAAAAAGGGTCACAAGCTGAAGTGTGAGAATTACAGTGACATATCATTAGTTTGTACGATCTATAAGATTTTATCGAAAATTCTGGAAAAGAAAATTAATCCGTAAGCAGAACGAATCATTAGCGATTATCAAGGCGGCTTCAGACCTGGTCGTTCAACGACCGATCAGCTTTTCACAGTGAAGCTACTACTCCAAAAGTGCTGGGAATATGACATCGACGTATACCAAATCTTTGTCGACTTCAAGCAGGTATACGACAGTATCGATCGAAGTGTACTGTACAACATTTTGCTGCAGGGTGCAGAACCGACTCACTGACCTTTTTGAAACTCGTACTGGACTCAAGTAGGGCAATGGGCTGGTGTCGAAAGTAAGCTTCAACCTTTCTTTGGAGTATGTAATTCGAGCCATGAATATGGACAGCAGCGGAACGCTACTCATCAAGTCGACTCAATTAGTAGCGTACGTCGACGACATCAACATCATGTCTCGAAGATTGGGTGATGTAGAAAGCCTTCTGCATAACCTCAATAACGTCGCAAAGAAAGTTGGGCTACATATCAACGAAAGCAAAACAAAGGCCATGATGCAATCGAAAACAAAAACGCCAGCAAATTCAAACATCACAGTGGGGGACCTTAATATCTTGTAACTTGTCAAAGGACGCCAACGAAACCGACGAAACTAAGCGACGGATACAACTTGCCAATAAGATCTATTTCTCGGTCTTCCCTATAATTAATTCGAAACTTGCGCACAGGAACACGAAGCTCCGCGTGTACAAAACGATAATCCGACCCGTGCTATGTTATGGCTGCGAAACGTGGACCCTCACCCAAGCCTCCGAAATTTTGCTAGACAGATTCGAACGAAAGGTCCTTCGGCGAATTTTCGGGGCCATTCGCGTGCGACATCAATGGCGTATCCGGTATAACCATGAGTTGTATCAATTGTACGATGAGCAATGGGCGGGGCATGTACAAAGAATGGACGATAATCCAAAGAATGCCAAAGAAGGTGATGAATGCACAACTAATTGATGGAGTGAAGGTTGCGTGGACGACCGAGAGCTCGCTAGGAGACATCCATAGGTAAAGACGCCCACCAGCTGATGGGTTTCGGAAACTGGAGGACAAAGTCCCGTAACCGCCACAATTGGATTCAACGATTCAGGAGGCCAAAGCCCGTCATCGAGTTAGCGTGCCACATTGATGATGAAAGATGAGGTTATAAATACTAGATATAATGGTCAACTCATGCAGTCTCTACTAAATATTTTTTTTTTCAGGCTTAATACACTCAGAAAATCTTAAAAGTTTTGGTACCGTTATTTTAATTGGACGACATTTTACTAGATTTCTTCACGAAAGTATACAGATGCAATAAATAATATAACTGGATGAATTCTATTGAGATATTTTGTATGGAATGAAACGTGTCCCGTAAATCAGTTTGTCCCATCAAATTAACAAGATCTGATATGATTAACTAATAATAGGATGGATCCCATTAACCCTTAAATGCATAGAGTACCATATATGGTACATGGTGATTCCTGTAAAAGTCTAGCGATTATTAAATTTTTGATTTTTTTTTTTACTTTTTCGCAAAGTAGACAAAACAAGCTTTCACATAAATTCAATTTTGGCTTACCGAAGCTTTTCTTAAATTGTCTGTGCGTCGTCAAAGTGGACCAACGTTATTTTTTGTGAAATTTTAAAAGCTATTCTTTAGAGCTAAAAAAATTGGCGAAAATTACCGTTATTTGGAAAAGGAAAAATACTGGTGAATAAATTGGAATGTATTCTTGAGATTCTTTTGAGATTTTGACCAAAAAAAGTCACGGAAGGTTTTGTTTGCACCATTTTTGCAACGTACCATATATGGTACACCATGCATTGGGACATATTCAGAAATATCTATGCATACATTCCGATCGTTCTTAGTTGATGAAATTATTCTCCTTTAGTCTTGGGTAGGATATGTTCATAAAATGTTAATTATCAGCTCTTTCATGTTATGATGGTGTGTTTTATTGGGCCCAGAACAGATCCAAATAACCTAAATGTTCATACAAGTTTTGTCACCGATCCATTTTTCCAGGACATTTACTGCCATTTTTTATGAAAGCTAGGCTAATCAATCCTGATCAGGATCCAAGGAAACGGAGCTGTCATAGTTTATTTGGAAGGATCGTTTTTGTCATTTTGTTTTCCATAGCACACCGGTCAGGGCTTAGTGTTTCTGTATAGCTGCTTCTTATAATCCCAGTCTTTTTAGCTGGCAAGTACTGCAAAAATTGTTCACAGCCTTTGTTTTGTCCTTACTACACGCCACTAAAAAACCGAGCTTCCGTACTAACATTTTAGACTGGACTTTCATCAGGACTCAAGCAGCTGCGCCATGATATCCAATTTCTTAAACCATTTGATTATGATATGCACTCTTTTTCCCGCTTATAATCACATACAGAGTGAATTTTTCAACAATTTCTGTGTAAAATAAGAAAATTCCACCAAAATCGGTGTGAAATGCATTCCTACGCTACACTTGTGTATAATTCAGATTTTCTGGTGCATTTTTACAACGTTTATGTGTTAAATTCATATTTGTGGTGGATTTTTACAATGTGCAGTTGAAGTTTTATTAATTTTTTGTAGCGTGCTCTCCAGTTATCATACATCAATCGGCTGTACTAGCACAGTATAACACATTTTCCCAAAAATTTTATGCATTTAGAACTCATGTGTACTGTGCGTGCTCTGTGGGTCACTTGGCTCAGTCGCACTCTACGATGCTAGTAATCTAGAGGTCCCAAGATCGAATCTCGGCGTGGTCCAAAATTTGTGCGGATAGGAAATATATAGTGCTTGCAGCATTACTCTCTGAAATGATATGCAATGTAACGTTGACTCGAAATTGCCTATAAACGGCAGAGTTAACGCACCATGGCCACACATTGGGCTACGTTACTACGTTACTGAGAAGAAGAAGGTGTGTACAGATCGCACAAAAAAGACCATATTGCAACCTCCCATAGATGAAAAACTGATCAGCAAAACTCGACCGATACTTGTTTATATTTTATATATCCTTAAATAGTTTTATTGGATAACTATATTATTTGAAAAGGTTCGCCACTTAAATCTTTACAACGAAAAAAAGAGTAAAACCGCTTTATATTCCTATTATTACGGAGTGTTTTTACACATAGCGTGGTGTAAATTTTCTAATATATTGGCGAGTACTTTTTTAAACATTTTTTATGTAAAATTACACTTGATTTGCAAATTTAGACTGCAGAGTAATTTCACTATTATACAGGGTGTCCCGTTCATGGTGGAGAATCTTTTAATGGTAGATAGTGTGGCTTATTTGGGGAAAATTAATGTTCTACGAGACACCTCTATTTTGAACCGTTACAATGTAAAAGCACTTTTTGTAAATTGTGTGAAAATACCTGACTTGCCGAACTAAATCAAAATTTGCCAAACCACCAAACATGTCTTCCGAGATATGACTTCACTTTCCGAAACTACATAAAATTTCCTATAAAACGACACCTCGTCCGTTACGAAGTTGCTCGTATCTTCCGAGATACACCAGTTCAAACTTTGAAGAGTGGTTTTCGTGTAATGCAAATCATCTGATATGATGAAGATGAATTTGTACGATCAACACAGTTCATTTTGTTGGGCGAAAAAACTTTACATTGAAACCACATTTTTTACCTTTGAAACGTTAAATTCGCAAATTTTGAAATCGTGAGCCCTTAATTTTTATATGTCGTTCGAGAGCTAACATAATGAGGCAACTTTTTTCAACTTTGCAGATTTGTCAGTTCAAAGTACCGTTACGATTTTATCATTTGAATTTTGCATGAAAAACCGATTTTAAAATTTCTTCAAAGTTTGAACTGGTGTATCTCGGAATATACGAGCAACTTCGTAACGGACGAGATGTCGTTTTATAGGAAATTTTATGTAGTTTCGGAAAGTGAAGTCATATCTCGGATGACATGTTTGGTGGTTTGGCAAATTTTGATTTAGTTCGGCAATTCAGGTATTTTGACACAATTTACAAAAAGTGCTTTTACATTGTAACGGTTCAAAATAGAGGTGTCTTGTAGAACATTAATTTTCCCCAAATGAGCCACACTATCTACCATTAAAAGATTCTCCACCATGAACGGGACACCCTGTATATTATAAGAGTAAAAATTTCATAGAGTGTGATTATAAGTATTGTCTTTGAAGTCCACGGTCAGGATCCTCAGAAAATGTGCTTCTAGGGACACCCATTTCATATGTGGCTATACCACATTCGACTATGTGGAATACCACGTTCGATAAACAAAAAATAACATGGACTCTTGTGGACATGTCCTGGGACCTGCACAAATTTGGGTTATAAAGCAGGCAGCAGTTCATTTCCATATTCCTATCCTAGCAAAGTCAATCCAATCCATATACTTTTCAAGAAAGGAATCCCATGAGCTATGATAAGTCAAAAGAAGTCTCGAGATATACGTTTAACAGTGGAACATGCTTGTTATTATTTTAAAACGAGACCGAATTTTAGTCGCGCTAATAGCATGATGAATGCATACCCTATCCCATGTACAGAGCTAGACGGCACGCAAAGCCCAAAATAATCAATTCCATGTTTTTTTGTAGGGGAGGAAGGGGTATATGAGCCGAATCTGGCGCACTTTTAATATTTTATAAGGACATCCAACAGGTACCACTTGACACACATTTGAAGTTTTTCGCGACATTCTATCAAAAGACATGGCTAAACTTAGGTTTGTAGAGTTAGTAAGACCTATCCCACTTTCCATCAACTTTCAGGATATGTCACAAATAGCCATCGATACAAATTTCAATAAGGAAAAGGAAACTAATCACGCACCTACCCGTGCTCCCTTTTAAAAAACTGAATTTTCGATTTTCTATAGAAATGACCACCTTTCCTTTAATAAAGAGGAGTTCATTATATCGAGTTTCCACTATAATTTCGATCAAAACTCTCAATAATCATTATCCTTTCTTTTTTGCACTGTTCCTATTAAAGTAAGAGGCAGATTAGACAAAATTTGAAAAATGTCTTTCATTTACAACATATGGCCTGAATGCATGGCGTACCATACACTCGAAAAAATTTTACTCCAATAATAGGAGGAAACTTTTTTTCCTTCTATTATAGTAGTAAATTTACACCACGATATGAACGAGAGTAATTTTACTGTTTACGGTGCAAATATTTACTACAAAATTGGTGTAAATCTACAAACGGTAATAAGTAAATTTGCACACATAAATAAGTAAACTTACTCTTAGACTTATGTAAAATCAGAAATAAGCATATTTGCACTAGAAAAAATGTAAATTTACAACGGCAAATATGTAAATTTACATCTGGGCTTATAATAATATTTACGGCAGCCGGTTCTTCGATGTAAATCGAAAATCGTCCTACAGCTATCCGTTACTCCAACGGCCAAGAGCTGCCACACCCCCTTCGGTTCAAGAGAAAAAAAACGCAACAACAACAACAATAATATGATGCTCACACGAACGCACTTCGGACGGAACAGACTAACTGCACACAGAACAAGCCATTTGTGAGATACAGGAATATGCAATAATGCACAAAAACATTGTAACCCACTCAGTTTTGCGCATGTAGGTGTAATTTCCTTAAAATTACAACTTCCACCAAATGTGGTGTACAATTACACCAAAATAGAGTAATATTAAAAAAATCCTTGTAATATTACACTATTTTGTGGGTTTACTAGAAATTTTGTTGAAAAGTAAACGTTTACTGTAATTTTGCGAGAAAAAAGGTGTAAAATTCAACGAGTTTTCGATGTAAAAATCAACCTCGTTTTTACAGTGTATTTGGTACACAATACCAATTCTACTATTTTCGCTATTCTGTGAAAACGGGCTATTTCCTGCGCAAATAAAGGCTGATTCCATGTTTAGTGATCGATTTTACATAAGGGGAGGTCAGTTACGATAATGGGTTCAGACCCCATGCATTTAAGGGTTAAAGCAGATACAAAACTAATAAAATCAACTATCACTAAGGTAAATGGTTAATGCATCCCGTAAAGTTAATAGATTCTGTCTTGTAAATTGAACGGAGCGGTAAAAGACAACACTTCTTCCGAAAATAGACCAGCTGCATTTTTGTATATTTATTTATTTATTTAATACGTAAATATTACAAAACGGGAATAGTTTCCCAAAATATGTAATGTAAAGAATTCAAAGTAAAGATAATAAGTATTCAAAGTAAAGATAATAAGTATAGGAAAAACAAACTTATAAAAATAAAGATAAAAACAAAATATAAAGAAATGAAAAAAAATATGTAAATAGGAAAATAAGTTCAAGCTAAGATTCAAAAAGTTAAAATTAAAAAATGTTAAATGAAAAACAATTAAAGTTTTTGTAGCACGGTAAAAAGAAGAAGGTAAGGGACTAATCTCCAATATAACGTCCTACTGCATTAATGGGATTGACTAAAAAATAATGGGACAAAATTATTGGTTTAATGGGATTTCCCATTGAAATTTTTCTGAGTGTACAACAGAAATTTGTGTTTTTTAAAGGTAATTGACATTGTGAACTTTTCGAAAAAAACGTACCAATAAGACTTCATTTCAATAATATTTTCCTTGTGCAAACTATTGTGGTTATAGCTGTACGAGTTTCATACACAACTTGTGGTATCCCCGTTTTTTGATTAAACAAAATAGCTTTTTAATGAATTGCATGAATCCATAAATGTGCTAATATCTAAAAAGCAATCATTCTACCAGCTTATCTTTTTGCCACAGCCCATTTGTTATCAACGTCTGAGTGACAGGTAATCGAAGAACACATGAATCAATATTGGCTTCTGAAGAAATTTAACCATGAACATAAAATCACTATAATTAGTCATCTCGCAATGAACCCTAAACAGGAAGTAACTTAACCTGAGACAGGTTATTTATATCGGTAAGGTATTTAGACATTATCAGCGTTTTTTTGCCTCGATGACAGGATAAGGCGCGAATCGTCCTGGATATAACCAACCGGAATAGAATCTTAATGTAAAGTTAGCTTATCTTGAAATTTTCAACGAGCTTATGAACTTACCCTGACTCTCGTAAAATTAAATTCAATCCAAAATAGGAACTTTCATTTTGTGGCAGTAATGTTGTAACATTTGGTCTTTTGAAGGTGATGTTGGGCAGCGGTGACAAATTAAAAGCCTTCACGTACACAACACACACAGCGATCACCAAGAAATTCATTGAAAACATTTTTAAACACATTTTTTCACATCACAATAACAAACACACTTTGCGTTTAGAACTTAACTAGAATATGCTGTTAGTAGGAGAACTATTAAAGGATAATTTTAACACTATATTGTATAAAATATTAACGATTTGCGATTCTACTCCATTTTGACCACTTTAAACTTTTTCCCGACTTGGATAAATCGCGAATCAAACTGAATGCTGTCGAATTCTTAAACGCTAATGCTTTTGATAATTAGTTATCTGTAAAGTGGCAGTTATCGGCTTATCTGGAGTATTGATAAGAAGTAAAGTACTGATATGACATCATTCATTGATGAGTGTCCAAAGGCGGAGGAATACCCATTAGAGTTCTGCGGTATAACTAATTACAGAATATCAAAATCATATCGTCATAATTAAGTTTACGACGCGTCATGAAAAGCGTAAATCGGTTGTAAAAATTTAAATTTTGAATATTAATCGTTTAAGACTTCACTCATAGTACAATAAAGAATGATATTTTACTCAAGAAATGCATAGGAGCTGTACGATGTACAAGAAACCACATCTTATCTAGTGGATAGTCTTATCATATAAAATATCGTATAAAAAAGACACACACAATTTTCAGAAAGCTTTTCCATTATATTGAATTGAATCTTTGTTTATTATGCATAAGGTCAGGTATTTCATTTATGTAGATAATAAGCGAAAAATAATTTAAAACTTTTACAATTTTATGGATAATACAAAATCCACTCATAATTATCATAACTTTGACCGGTCACTGCGATTGAACCGATTCGCCTAAAGTGACGACTTAGATACCGTTAGATACTTTAATTCCGAATAAAACATGTACATACAATACTTCACTGTAGGGTCAACAGTAAGACAGATATCAAACAAAAACGACTGCACAGAGAAACATGCAATTTGCCCCAAGAGCGATAGACAAGTAGATCGCGCATTGCGCAGGACCTTTATTCCATTTGATACGAATTTAACGTAAGGGGAGGATAAAGGTTGAAAGGCTCCGGCCGATTCCTACGTCCCCTTTAGTTGTGGCATAACTGCGGACCTTTAGCTATGCAGGAGGAGCTTCATAGGGTGAACGGCTCCAGCCAATTCCTATGTTTCTCTACGGGGCGTTACTTTCCCGCATTATCCGAGTAACAGCTGCGCCTGAGTGCTGTATTAACAACTTCAGCGTCTCAGGTTACTAAACGTAATAGGGTGACAAAAACCGAACAGTCAATCACCGAAGCAGCACCTCCGAGGCCCCTCCATGATGGACCTTTTTCGTTTATGAATACTATCATGGTTAAGCGATGGGCCGACAACTCATCCTTGGAAAAAGAATTTCGACGTCAAGAAACCTGGAATGAAAGCCTCGGATTGGACGGATACAACCCAACGACGACCTCGCAAGCAAACAACGGATTACTCTTTCGGAACCTGGAATGTACGCTCCCTCTGAATAGGCCAGGGGCCTTAAAGACCCTCTTGGATCAGGTTGATAAATATAAGCTGAGCATAGTTGCACTCCAGGAAACAAAATGGCTTGTAGCGAGATTGATGACCGAAATTCGTGGAAAGTGGAAAACCTTCGGGCCACAAGGAGTTCGGAGTGGCGTTTATTGTAAGCAAGCAAGTTAAGCCGCATGTTATCGACTTCAAACCCATAAACGAGCGGCTGTGTGCAATTCGCCTTAAAACTCGGTTTTTCAATCTCTGGCTCATAAACGCGCATGCCCCCACCGAAGTCAGTGAAGACGCGGTTAAAGACGAGTTCTACCACCGCCTAGAAAATCTCTTCGATTCACTTCAATCAAACGATGTCAAATTGCTGCTTGGCGACTTCAACGCCAAAGTCGGAAACGAAAGTTGGCATAGGGGGATTACTGGAGGTTACAGCCTCCATGAAGAATGTAACGACAACGGTTAACGACTAATACACTTCGCGACCAGCAGAAATATGGTCATTAGCTGTACCTGTTTTCCGCATCGTCGCATTCACAGGTAGACTTGGAGATCTGCAGATCAGCATACCGTCAACCAAATCGACCACATCCTTGTCTGCAAGAGATGGGCATCGAGCATAATGGATGTTCTGGATGATCGGTCCTATCGTGGAGCAAATATTGACTCTGACCACTATATGGTGAAGGCGACTTATAGATGCAGAATTTCTTCGGTGCATCATTCGAGGTTAAAACCGGCAAACATTTTTGCGGTTGACAAATTGTTGGATAATGCCACGGTGGTCACTTATACGACTGCCCTTGAGGAGAAGCTGACGCCCTTGCTAAATAACATCAGCAACAAAGGCGCCCTTGAGATCTGGGATACACTCAAAGACACCATCAAAGGGGTCGCAGAGGAGGTTGTGGGATACAAAGCCCGGCTATCCCGAAATGATTGGTTTGAAGAAGAATGTCAAAATGCGGTAGATGCTAAAAACGAGGCATATCGCTAATGGACTGAACGCGCAACTAGAGCCAAAAAAAAAATCAAATTATGACGAGCTTCGACGATTTTCGATATTAATTAGGCGTAAGAAACGTGAGAATCTTGACGAGCAGTTGATGCAAATAAACCGAGGAATAGCTAGTAGGAACAGCAGACAAGCGTACACGCTAATTAAATCGATTGAAAGTGGATACCAACCCAGGACCAGCCTCTTTAAGGATAAGGATGGCAATATAATTAGTGACACCGATAGCGTTGGTAAACGCTGGGCCTCACATTTTGAAGAGCTCCTCAATGTTCAACCGAACAACCCCACACAAGAAGCTCTGGAGCTGATGGCTGAAACAGGCCCTCCCGTTCAACCCCCAACAGTAGAAGAAGTTGATCTCGCCATCCAATCATTAAAACGTAATAAAGCCCCGGGCGCTGACGAGATTCCAGCTGAACTGCTGAAGCATGGTGGGGAGAGCCTTGTTAAGGCTATACACACACTTGTCGTTAAAGTATGGAACGACGAAATAATCGCGGAGGATTGGCGCAAAAGTATCATTTGTCCAATTCACAAAAAAGGGGATAAGTTAAAATGTGAGAACTACAGAGGCATCTCATTAGTTTGTACGACTTATAACATTTTATCTAAAATTCTAGAAAATAGAATTAATCCGTAGGCAGAGGAAATCATTGGCGAGTACCAAGGCGGCTTTAGGCCTGGCCATTCAACGACAGATCAGCTTTTTACAGTGAAGCTTTTACTCCAGAAGTGCTGGGAATACAACATCGACGTATACCAAATATTTGTCGACTTCAAGCAGGCATACGACAGTATCGATCGAAGGGTACTGTACAACTAGGCCTGTTCCAAAAACCGGGATCCCGGTACAAAACCGGTGTTCACTTGGTACCGGACCCGATATTCTAATGTACCGATATCCCGGTTTTTTGGTACCGAGTTAAAAAGAACGATTCACTTCAACCATGAGCCGGTTTTTTCAGGTTTTTTGGTACCGGTTTTTTAACTCGGTACTAAAAAACCGGCTTATGGTTGAAAAAAACCGTCGGTACTTAAAAAAAACCTGAGTCGGTTTTTAACCCGGTACTCAAAAAACCGGCTTATGGTTAAAAAAACCGTCGGTACTGAAAAAAAAACCTGAGTCAGGGAAACCGCTTGTGGTACCGGGTATTGAAAAAACCGAAACCCGGTACTGAAATCTCGGTACCGAACAGGCCTATGTACAACATTTTGCTGCATTTTGTTATACCGGCAAAGCTAGTGCGACTCATAAGGATGACGATGACTAATACCGTCTCGCAGGTCAGAGTTCAGAACAGACTCACTGACCTATTTCAAATTCGTACTGGACTCAAGCAAGGCGACGGGCTGGCGCCGACGCTCTTTAACCTAGCTCTGGAGTATGTAATTCGAGCCATGAATTTGGACAGCAGCGGAATGCTACTCATTAAGTCGACTCAACTAGTAGCGTACGCCGACGACATCAACATCATGTCTCGAAGATTGGGGGATGCAGAAATCCTTCTGCATAATCTCAATAACGCTGCCAAAGAAGTTGAACTACATATCAACGAATCTAAAACCAAGGTCATGATGCAATCAAAAACTAGAACGCCAGTAAATTCAAGCATCTCAGTGGGGGACCTCAATATAGGGTATGTTGACAACTTCACTTACCTGGGTTGCAATTTGTCAAAGGACGCCAACGAAACAGATGATATAAAGCGACGGATACAACTAGCTAATAAGTGTTATTTTTCGGTCCTCCCAATTATGAAATCGAAGCTGGTACACAAGAACACGAAGCTCCACGTACATAAAACAATCATGCGACCTGTGCTATGCTATGGCTGCGAAGCATGGACCCTAACCCAAAACTCCGGACACCTGTTGGACACATTCGAGCGAAAGGTTTTCCGAAGAATCTTCGGGGACGTTCGTGAACGAGGTGAATGGCGCATCCGGTACAACCATGAGTTGTATCAGCTGTATGATGAGCTACATGTGTCGAAAATTGTAAAATTGCAGCGACTGCAATGGGCGGGATATGTACAAAGGCTGAACGCCGATCGCATGCCCAAAAAGGGGATGAACGCGCAACGAGTGGACGGAGCCAGATTGCGTGGACGACCGAGAGCCCGATGGGAGCATTCTGTGTGTGAGGACGCCCACCAGATGCTAGGCTTTCGGAACTGGAGGACAAGGTCGCGTGACCGCGACAATTGGAGGTCTTCAATCCAGGCGGCCAAGGCCCGACGTCGAGCTATCGTGCCATAAAGAAGAAGAAGATACGAACTTAACAGTCGGCTATCGTGCTATGACGTCCCACTAGACCCAAGATACAAAATTCTAATTATAATTCGTTATTTTGAATTTTGACTTTTCACAAGTTACATTATGAACTTGCGTATCTTGTGAAAATTCAAACCACAACAAATTAGGTGTGCAGTGGCAAGTTGCAACAACGTTAACAAAAATTCAAAGTGCAGTTTTTTTCATCTTCCCAACAAGTGCCGCTGCTTAGAAAAACTGGAAAAGTTCTTGTCGACGTGGGAAAGATTTAAACACAAAAACGAGTGTTGTCTGTTTGAATAATTTAACAAAAGATGATTTCGAGAATGCTATGCAGTAATTAAGTAATAAATTAACCAATTTACCAATTGCTCATTACAAATAATTACATACAAAAACATATTGACTAATCTTCCCATATTAATTGTAATATAAAAGTTCAAAAATTGTTCTTTCGGACGAGAACGTTTTTCAAAATCTGGAAACTAAATAAAGAAATAGAAGAAATAACTTTCAAAAAGAAACGAAAACTGCGGAAAATTACATCATAATTAATTAATTATAAATTTAATATAGCAATTAATTTGAGAGTGTTGACCAATATGTTTTGGCATTGAGCAATTTGTCCTCGTTAAATGATTCAAAAGCAATAATAAATAAATATGTAAAAAAACTACAGTAGATATCGTTTATAACGACATCGGTTATAACGACCGACGCATCGGCTATAACGACGCAAATTCTAGTTCCCGAGACCTCAGAGGCTCGTGCGGTGCAATTTTTGATGGATATAGCGACCATCGCTATAAGGACCGATCGGTTATAACGACTGAACTTTCCGGCCCGAGAGGCAAAATGATCGGATATAACGACGAACACTCGTCACATGTCACTTTTTGTAAGTGAAATGATTGCTTTTCCGGCATGCAAGGATCAAGTTTGAGTTGAAAATTAAATTTGGAATGCAGTGCGGAAGTTCGCTCATATGTAAAAAAAAAAGTTCCGAAATTCATGTTTTTGGAAGGCCGGATTGACATCGTCGCAATCGCACTCAACCTGAACTTTTTTTAAACGTCATAAGAAATGTCAAAAGTTTGTTTGCATAATAAAACAATCAGCACAGTAGAGGATTTGAGACAACTCAGCTGTGAAAAATTGCACGCTAAAAAATCGTGCCCGTTTTCATCGCTAAACATCGTCTACCAAATCCGCCCTAAACTTTAAGTAGTGGATGCACATCAATTCGGTACCAACGGCTACATTCACCGAACGAAATTCACTGGAAAAATACTGGAAACGCTACAAGAATTTACCCGCCACCTAACCCTTTCTCTGCCGAATAATCTTTATATGCAATGGGAATCCAATTGGAGTAAAACTATACATTTTCGCTGAATACAGCCAACGATCGACCAAGATAGGGGAGCAGTTAGTATTCCACACTATTAGCGCGTCAAAATTAGTTTTATGCAAATTGTTTTACTACAGGGACATATCAAGATACAAGATTCGACGATGTCCTAGTCGGTTTACTGATTTACCGGCTCTGACTTCTGCTCTTGAAATGAAGCATTTATGAAATTAAAACACGCACGTTGAAAAAATTACAAACTTGACACACATATCTTCGAATGACGGAAATACGTCATAATGACGAAAATTTACAATCATTAGCACGAATTCCAAATTACGTATTTGGACCATCATTTGCTCAATAATGACAGGTGACCCCATCTGTTGCAAAATTGAAGAAAAAAAAATTATGCAAAAATATTAAATTTGTTATCAATCTTTACAGATTTCTATTCAAATTCTTCAATGTTGGATAGCTAAATTGTGTTGAAGAAAAAAGAACGATTGTTTGTAGTTAAATTTTATATTTGAATAGTACAATCAACAACTTTTGTGGAAGATTTGACTAAACTTTTTCTTCTAAGCTTGCGTGGTTAAATGAACGAATTTAATAGTATTTTCAGCTACGAAGAGTAGAGACATCAGCTATTTCTTTGGTAAAACTATCTAAATTTAAGTCAACTACTTCACTTTAGATAAAAAATCTAAACCATTTTTTTCAGTGTAAGATTATTTTAAAAATTGGCGCACAGCCTTACGATCATATCTGTCATACATTATTTGATTCTAGCTCCATTATTTAAGAAAACTAAGGTTATTTTATGCTCGATGTCGATTGGCATAATTTGCATAAATGTTATCAGAAAACATGCGTTTATGCGGTACTTTCCGGACACCCCGTTTAATAAGGGATGTTTCTTGAGGTTTTTGTGTTTAAAATCTGGAGATGAATCTGGACGATCTTATGTTTTTTTTTTTACAAAATCGAAAAAAAATACAAGCGACGAAATCGTTTGCCTCACGTTTGTATTACGGCTGTACAATCATTTTTCGGGGATTTCCCTTCGGCATTTTACCCCTAACGAGCAACCTAATAACTCCTCACCTCCAGAATTTTAAAAATTTGCTGCTGTCTCACGGCATTTACACTTTTCTTTACAAATTGTTCGTGAACTTGACAATTCTCGTATACTATACCGGTCTATTGTGACCAGTGCCGGATTAACCACGTGGCAGAAGGTGGCAAATGCCACAGGCCCCGCGCTAAGGGGGGGCCCCGCGCTTGCCTCAAAAAATAAATAAGCTGCAGAATTTTGGAAAAAAGCATAAATTTCCGTTACTTTCATTGAAAATTTATATTCATTTTTATTTTCCTTCAACCTATCGGTGGGGTATTATCACGAAGGTCATACAAGATACTGGTTCGAAAATATCAATCTCTGCACGATGGAACTTTTAGGTGGTTTTCCCATTATCAAACGAGTTTTGGGTGACTTATCCAATAACCAAGATCACAAGCTTCCAAAATGAACAGGCAAGAAACAGAAATATTGATGGTAGAATGGAATGACATTTTAGAACTCTTACAAGCGACTAACGCTTCATTACAGTCGACTGATCAAGACCTTAATACGGGATAGGCTCTGTATAAGTCGTTATACATTACATTGCTACGTACAAGCAATGCGGTTCGCATACAAAGATATAGAATCAAAAGCCGCATAGATCTAATTGGTTGTGAGGAATACCAATCGATCGCAACCGAAAGCGGAACACAAATTATGACCATTTCAGTGGCTCCTCAATCCCCGGTGAAATTGTTGACAGTCAAGGACCTACCTAAACCTTTGAAGTCAATGTCTTTATTGTCACAATTGATAATATACTTTCTGCACTAACTAGACGCATGGAAGCTTATAATCAACTAAATAGTGTATTTGTAGTTGATGATTTCATCGGCAGAAGATATCTTAGAAAGAGGCGGAATTAACGTAAGTTCATATCCGGACCTGGGAAATGAACTGGGGCCGATCATGTAATTCAATTCGAAAGGAATTGCTTTCAAAATAGCCAAAGAGGTATCATGTAACTCGAAAACGAATAGCTTCTTTTCGAAAGTAATAGGACTTTCGTTTCTCGAGCACACGAAACGAAAATCCTCTATCATGTAATTCAAAAGTGTTCGACAGTTTGGACGAACGTCAAAAATTCATTCGAAAGATAGGGTAGGTACTCTAGAAGAGCGATCGTGTATGTGTTTTGTTGCAAGCGAAGATGGAGTCATAACCCAAAAAATAAGGTAATGGAAGGCGAAGGACTATGGGTTTTCGTCAAAATTATGCGTTTATAGATTTAGTGAAGGCGAATAAAATTGCATTAAAAATGCTACCTCCTTTACCCTGGGGGCGGTAATGTACTCGGCCTTTGGTTAGCGTGACTAATAATACATTCTTGACGGTGTGTTGCGTTCGGTATGGGAAATAATTACTATGCCACTATTCTCATACATCAATAGCCGCTGTAAACACAAATTGTTCGGTCCGGTCGTGTGCTCTGACGTGCCGTTGCACGACCACGAACTCTGCCATTTGCGTAGCAACAGTACCCAATGGCGGACATAGATACCATCTACGTGGTATACCGCCAGGGGAGCACCTAGCCGTTAAGGCCTTATCTCCCTGTCCTTCGGGCGGTTTGGACCTTCGGCGTTTTACTGACAAGGTCTTATTGTCAGATGGGGATTTCTCCATCAGGTGAATGCACTCACCTTCACGAACCCAACCCCGGGGCTGCATCACCAACTCGATGTCCCAATGGTGGACATGTGGAAATAAAAGGAAAAAAAAACGTGATTAAGCGAAATAACGTTTTGCAAGGATACAGCTGGTAAGTGTGGCAACCACTAACACTATTGAGTTCAGTCCATAGTGAAACGATACAAAGCGTTCTTCATTTTCCAAGCTTCGTCTCGACTTAAATTGGAAAGTTATAATGTATTTGTTGAGTTGAAAAAATTTAAATTGTCTTATGATAGAAATAGAATGGAAATAGCAATCGCAGCAGCGGTCATTTTAAATAGGTGGGAGCAAAATCTATATTGACGTCATCCATTTAACCTTCCGGCGGGCGCAATACTAATCCTAACACGATCGGGCGCAATGCATCTGACAGATTAAGTGCAGAAAATAGAATGAAACTAAGTTCCAGTATATCTTACACTCTTATTTATTGTTGCATTGTCTTTCTTAAACAGTTCTACGAAATTTCAGAAACAAATACTGGCTCACAAAGTTTGATACCCTTCACATTTTCAATTTTCTAAGAAAATTACGTTTTCAATCGCTTCAATATTTAAAAAACCTCCAACAACTCGACCGCTTAAAAAATGTGAGCTTATTTTACCAAAAACACACTATTGAACGATTTGGTGAGCCTAAAAGTCAACACCGCAATGTGAAGAGTATAACGAGTGAAAATTTTCATAGAAAAAAAAAATAACACAATCGGGCGCAATACATCTGAGAGATTATTTCATCCCCTCCCGCCCCTCAGACATATGGTATATACAAATTGAAAACTGCTTTGGGTAGTTGATCGATAAAGATTAAGCTACTATGAGTTTCAGATCACTCCCTTTTCATATCGCTGATTGGCGCAACAAAAACTGGTCACTTAATCTGTCAGATGCATTGCGCCCGCCCGAAGGTTAAAATGCATTGTGCTGCTTTCTTCAGTAGCATTCGACGCGTCTAATCTTTTTCAATTGTTACTTTCAATAAACTTCTATTAATCTTCTCTTTCTAGTAAAGATAGATAGGATTTTAGAAAATTCGGATGAGTTACGACAATTATTAGTTGGGTTAATCCAGGCTCCAGGTTTCAAACATTAATTTAATGCATTTCAAGGGGCCCCGCACTTGTCATTTGCCACGGGCCCCGCGCTGGCTTAATCCGGCACTGATTGTGACTAGATGCGCAGAACGAAAAAAATTGGTACAGCTGCTGCGTGATCTATATATCGTCGCTGTAAAACAAAACCGGCATATCTGCACAATCCATATTTTACACCAGAGGGTTTTGAAGTTTTTGCCAACGGTATTTTAATATAAACGGCCGTTCGATGCACCACAAATTCACACAAAATTGGGTAAAGTTTAGATGCATACTGTTATTATTGAAGGTGTAGTTACAAATAAATTAAAAAATGCTTAATTTAGAAGAAATCTGCAGATATGCCAGTTTGTTTTTAAAATCAGAGCAGTTATGCCAGTTTGATTTAAAAACAGGGGCACTATTTGCACTGTTGAACAGTATTCTTTAAGGAATATTGAAAGATAATTCGGTTTTACTTACAATTATGAACGGTTTTTCTTCGGAAATTTTTGAAGCGATTGGCGTATTGCCCGATAGATCTGTCTTTTACTAAATTGAAGGGCAATTTGCGCCGAAATGAACACCGGCACAACCCCATTTGATGTATTTTTACTCAACTATACAATGTGCCGGTATGACAGAAAAATAGAGAAAAAAAAATTTTTTTGATATCAAAAACTCAAAAACGAAATGTTTGCACTTATGCCGGTTTTGTTTCACAGCGACGATGTATAGTATGTCTATTGTTCTTGACTTTGCCCTTACTTACCCTCTCGAATACGAAAACTCAGTTTTAGCTGGCATGTCTCCGAACATCCACACAAAATTTCAGCCACTAATTTTTTTAAGCAAATAGCGTTTATTTGCCCATTTTCGATTCCATGCTCCAACTAGTTCTTTAAGGAGGTGTGGAGTAGGGATGTCAAAAACCGGACGGTTAGTCCGAAAACCGGTACTTTCAAAACGGTTAACCGGTTTTTTTCGGTTTTTTCATCCTCCCGGTTTTAACCCGGACGGTTGTTTGCTCATCCGGTTAAAACCGAAAAAAAACTTTCCAAATTCATAAAATTTTTATATTTTCTTGATTTGTCAGTCTGTAATTCTATTGCTTGTCTTCTATGAAAAATTTCGTATTTCCGAACACTCTCCTTAGTGCTATTATTCCAAGAACCATCGCTTCGTCAAGCTACCGCTCCTTGCATTTTTCCTTTCCAAGGCAGATATTGTTTACGTTGCGTGTCACACGTGTATCTTTTGTGCGTCGTGAATGTATATGTGTATCAGATCAGTGCATTTAGAGTTCATTGTTATAGGAAGACGAATCGGCAGTTGCTACGACGCGACGTCCGCGTCCACATCGATATCCGCGTCCACTTCAACATCCGTCGTGTCCATAAAGACTTCAACATCAACATCATAGTGCAGTCATATTAGCATTTCAAATAGAAAAAAATAGAGTAAGGTTAATTCTCGTGGGTTTTGAATCAGTGGGCTCCCAGGAATCTAAAACTCATTTTGCTAAATAAAATGTTTGATCGGAAAGGTCGAAAAAAGGACAAAAAAGGATACTCTTTAATCCTTGACCGGAGGTCCGCATGTGAGGTATCAAATCAAAGGGGACGTCAAGTATATTACATATCCGGTGTTTGTTCCATGTTTCAAGGACCCTCAACGGAATAAATCGAGATTAAATGGAGAATTATTGTGTTTCCCGTGTATCTTTCCGAAGCCCTAATTACGAGAGTAATTCAAATTGTCACTACGTTTCTCACTTTTCCGAATCTATAATAGCTAAAGATTCTACCATTAAATTTGCTAAGAAAAAAAAAAATTATCGGAAAGCTCTCAAAAAGGACACTAATTACAAACCTTGATCGAACGTGGGCATGCGGGGTGTCATATCAAAGAGGACGTCGAGTACATTCCATATCTGGCGTTTATTACTTGTTTCAAGGACCCTCACAGGAGAACATTGGGATCCAATGGAAAATTTTCATGTTTCTCGTATATGTATCTTTCCAAAGCCGTAATTTTTCGTTTTAGCCCGAATTTTTCCATTTAGAGTTCTTGAAACAGGAAACAAACACCGGATATGCAATGCACTCGACGTCCTCTTTGACATGACAACCCGCATGCTCACTTTCAATCAAGGTTTGTAATTAGTGTCCTTTAATGTCCTTTTTCAGAGCTTTTCGATAATTTTTTTCTTAGCAAATTTAATGGTAGAATCTTAACCTATCATAGATTCGGAAAAGTGAGAAACGTAGTGACAACTTGGATTATTCTCGTAGTTATGGCTTTGGAAAGATACACGGAAAACACAATAATTTTCGATTTAATCTGGATTTATTCCGTTGAGGGTCCTTGAAACAGGAAACAAACACCGGATATGTAATGTACTCGACGTCCCCTTTGATTTGATACCCTACATGCTGACCTCCGGCCAAGGATTAAAGAGTATCCTTTTTTGTCCTTTTTGGGACCTTTGGGAGGCCTGAAATGGGATATTTTGACTGCATTATATACAGTGTCTAGCAATAAAACTCAGTTAACTAATTTTGAAACATTATGAATACTTCTGACAATTTTATTTGATTATCTTTTTTGTTCAACATGTTTCTCTTTTAGGGCTCCATTACACAGTCATATTTCTATACGAACATGAGCTTAACAAGTGTGTATGCATTATTTTGCTAAAATTCTAAGCAATTCAATGAAAAACCGGTTAACCGAAAACCGGTACTTTGAGCCCGGTTAAAACCGGACGGTCTAACCGGCTTTGCGAAAAAACCGAAAAAACCGAAAACCGGGTTATGGGCCGGTTTTTGACATCCCTAGTGTGGAGCAAAATACGTATATCACTGAATAAAAGACTTTGAGCTGCGATTTTGTTAGTTCAATTTAAGATTCTAGGATTATAATCTACCAAGAAACAGTCAGACTCAGGAATGTAATTTAATATAATGTTTTTAAAAAAATACATAATATAAATTTATGAGCATCTCTACACAATATATTTTTGCATATACATCCAGTTAAAATTCCATATTTTGAATATTTCACTTTTAACTTTTGTCTTAACATTTTGCTATTATGTATATTACATTCAATATTGATGTATATTATTTCTTCATATAAAATCTTCCGGGTTGTAACATTATAGGATAACATATTTGTATATTAATTCCACCTTATTTATAATTTATAGAAACAAGAACAATATGTAATAGAACGTATGTGTTCGCTTTAGGAAATGTACCCATGAACATGAATAATTTAAAATTTTTACTATAAAGATCTGCATATACAAAAAAATAATTTATAATAAATTAATATCTTTTTTTCTTTATATTTTCAGTTACTCAGGTATATTATAATATGATATCGATAAAATTGCGTTTAGGTCCATATGTATTTTTCGTTATTAATTCTATCCGCATTACATCAAATTTAAATGTTTAAATGATATGACTTTTTTATATTCTTTTTTTTTTATTATTTTATTTCAAACAGTTATATTATACTATACGATGATACATTTTAAACCTTAAATTGCTCTTAATGTTCATTTTCATAAGAAATATTGTCTGATTTTATGCGATTTATTTCAATTTAGAAATTTTGGATAAAGTTTTTCTTATAAACAAATATATTTCTTTTATTTTTTAAATAGATATATGTACCATTTTTAAGACAAGTTCACAATTTACTCAACACAAGTTAATTATACATTATGTCAAATGAAAACAATAAATATAATATAGAAATAAAATTAAATTAATTATTTCTATGGCCATGCTAAATCATCTCAATCTTCAATCCATCGAGTACATGACGGTCCTTCAACTTGTCGATCTCCACGCTTATCATTCCGAAACTGTATTCATACTAGTTGCCAATGGGCAGCGGCTGAATCGAAGTGTTTTAAATGCGATAAGTACGGACATATCTCAAAGAACTGCCCGCAGTTGTCAAAAAGTGTGCAAGTTGTCAGAGACAGTAAATGCATTAAAGTTGTTACGGTGAACAATGTTGAGGTTAATTGTCTTATTGATACGGGCTCTAACGTGACGATCGTAAAGAACAGTGTCATCAATAAACTGAAGAACGTTAACTTAAAAAAGTGCTATTCTAACTTACGTGGCTTGGGAAATGCTCAAACAGTCCCCATCGGTGCATTTGTCGGCACGGTACGCGTAGATGCAATCGAAACACGGCACAAGTTCATCGTGATGCCAGACAGTAAAGTGGAATACGACGCTTTACTCGGATATGATTTTGTATCCCAATTCAACTTTGTATCAGATGAGAACGGCTTCAAATTTTCTGAGCAGTCAGCGCAGGACGACAAAATTGCGCTAAATGAGCTAAGTATATATAGCATTTTCAGGTCAAGTAAATAACTTTCCGAGTCAAATAGATAAATGTCCGAAACAAAAAAATGAATTCCTAAATGAAAAAAATTAATAAACAAATCATTAAAATAAATTTCCAAATCAAAAAAATAAATGTCCAAATCAGAAAAATAAATGTACAATTCAAATAAAATATTTTCCAAAACATAAAAATAAATTCACAAATCAAAAAAATGATTTTTTCCATCAAAAAACATATTTCACAAATCAAATAAACAATGCTTCGTATGAAGGAAACGATTTAAGAAGATAGTACTTTAATATAGTAAATAATGTGCTTTTATATGAATTTCGTTGAGCATTGAAAAAATAATTAATTAATTATTTCAATCTGAATGAGATTTTGTTTATTCAAAATGACGTATATAATTGTCAATTGTACTACACACGCTTGGAATAGGACGATATAAATTGTTTTCTTAGACGTTATTTACCATCTCTAAACTACCATAACTTCCTCATAACTCAAGTCAAACCAGCTGAGCTTTCTAATAATTTTTATTTTACATTAGAATCGAATATAGAGGTGACCTCAGAATGATGGAGGTTTGGGAACATAACGGAATCTATACATTGACAGTGTCACTGGGTCTTACAGACTCGGTACTTAAAAGTTAAAATTATTAGGTCTCGATTGAATTTGAATAAAAGCTCCAAATTAGAAGTGTTTTTATTTTTTTTATCAAGAAAACGTTTAGCTTTTTATTGTCATGATCAATTAGATTCCGTTTCTTAAAAAATAGGTGAAGAATACCAAGGGAGGGTGGTATTTCAGGGGAATAAAACCGAGCAAATAATCAGGGGAAAATGCGGGAGAGTCTGCACCCTAAGCAGACACATTGACACAGCTTTTCGTAACGGTGATCCGATTCAGACAGGAATCTGTTGAATTATACGAATTGTAGTGTCGTGTACCTTTACTAATAGAGAGTTTTAGCATGTCGTACTATCGTACACATTTCAACTTTAATCGACAGTCTCCGCTGTTTACTGTACGTAAAAAAACGTACGCCTACTTGGGACAAGCAAAATTGTGGTTTTTTGTGTTTTTTTTGCGCGCTACACAAGCGAATTTTTACTTTAAAATCTCATAGGCTTCCACTTCCAACCGCTCGCTAGGGTCTCATAAATTTAAAATAATTTAATTTTTCATATTAGAAGAACATTATTAACCTTTGAAAAAATATTTATTTGATTTGGAAATGTATTTATTTGATTTACTTTTTTGGCATGTAAATATATTTATTCGATTTGGAAATTTATTTATTTGATTTGTAAATTTATTTCCCTGATTTGGACATTTATTTTTTTGATTTGGAAATTTATTTTTTTGTTTTGGTTATTTATTTTTTTCATTTAGAAGTTCATTTATTTCGTCTGGAAATTTATTTATTTCATCTGGAATCGTGTTTTTTTATTTCGGAAATTTATTTCTTTGATCCGGAAATGTATTTGGTTGATTCGGAAATTTATCTATTTGTCTCGGAGAGTTATTTACTTGACCTGGAAATGCTATATAACATAGTCGAGACCGTCACTGATATAAACACTCCTCCGCAGTTCGAGACGCTAATCCGGTCGCTGATCGATGGTTAACAACCGAGGGGATCAGTTGTTGAACGTCCAGTGCAGCCTAAAATCGTGCCAGATGGAGAAATCACACCGTTCCAGCAGAAGCCAAGTCGGCACCCACCAGTTGAGTGTGACTCTATAAAGAAGCAGGTTGACGACTGGATGAACGGCGGCATTGTGAGCAAATCGACGAAAGATGGATCATACAGGATCTGCATCGATTTTCGACAGTTGAACAGCATGGTGTTGAAAGATTGTTTCCCAGTACCACGCATCGACGACGTCCTCGAGAAGTTGCAAGCTGCCAAAGTTTTCGTCGTCATGGACCCAGAAAACAGCTTCTTTCATGTGCCAATTGAGAAATCAAGCCGCAAATTCACTGCTTTCGTGACCAATAAAGCCCCATTTGGTTTTTGTAATTCCTCGGCTGTATTCATACGGTTTGTAAGCTGCGTCTTCCAGAATCTTATTGCACAAGATGTGATGGAACTTTATATGGACGACATTATCATTTATGCACAAACTACAGAAGAATGCGTCAACAAGCTTAAGCCGGTTCTAGAAGTGGCTGCAAATGTTAACTTAAAGATAAAGTGGAAGAAGTTTCATTTCCTAGAGAGAAAAATCAATTTTCTGGGACATATAGTTGAAGATGGTAAAATTTGGCCAGGCCAAGAGAAAACGTCCGCTGTCAGACAGTTTCCTGTTCCTAAAAACGTTAAAGCGATACAGTCTTTTTTGGGGCTGGCAGGGTTTTTCAGAAGATTCGTCAAAGGATACGCGCAGATAGCCCGGCCATTAACAAACCTATTACAAAAAGACGCTATTTTCAAAGTTGGAGCAGCTGAACTTAATGCAATCAATCAGTTTAAAGATGTTCTATGTCGTGAGCCAGTCTTGAGAATTTATTGCCGAGATGCACCCACAGAGCTTCATACGGATGCTTCAAAAGATGGTTTTGGAGCCACAATGCTTCAAAAGATGGTTTTGGAACCACAATGCTACAAAACTTTGACCGCGAATTACATCCTGTATTTTTCTTCAGTAAGAAGACGTCGCCAAGTGATTCAAAACGACACAGCTATATACTGGAAGTTAAAGCCGCTTATTTGGCGATGGAGAAGTTTAGGCACTATCTTCTTGGTGTTAACTTTACATTAGTAACGGATTGTATCGCATTTACTCAAACGGTTAAGAAAAAAGACGTTCCCCGCGAAGTTGCGCAATGGATTCTGTATCTGCAAGATTTCAGCTTTCGAGTCGAACACCGAGCCGCAGACAAGATGAGGCATGTTGACTGTCTGAGTCGGTACCCGGCTGTGCTGGTAGCTTCCTCTGAGATTTCTACACGATTTAAAGTTGATCAGCAGAAAGACGATTTCATCAAAGCTATTTTGGAGATAATTAAAAGTCGTCCATATGATGGATTCAAACTAAAGGGGGGAGTTGAGTTGTATACAAAAGCGGCGATGACCTCCTCGTAGTCCCAAAAGTGATGGAGCGCGAAATAATAAGCGAAGCTCATAACGTCGGCCATTTTGCAGTACACAAGACGACTCATAATATACAACAGCAGTTCTGGATACCGCACCTGGAGAGAAAAGTAGCACAAGTAGTCAACACCTGTATCCAATGTATAATCATCAACAAGAAGTTGGGCAGACAGGAGGGTCACCTTTGCAGTATTAATAAAGGTGATCAACCGTTGCACACCTTACACATCGATCAATTGGGTCCAATGGACTCCACGGCAAAACAGTATAAGTTTATTTTTGCCGTGGTAGATGGCTTTTCAAAATGTGTGTGGCTTTACGCCACAAAGTCAACAGGTTGCGATGAAGTGATCAGAAAGCTTGAAGATTGGTCAAATGTTTTCGGCCAGCCATTCCGTATCATAAGTGACAGAGGAGCAGCCTTCACTTCGAACGCTTTCGAGGAGTACACCAAATCCAATGCCATTGAACATGTTCGCACTACGACCGGGGTTGCCAGAGGAAACGGGCAAATTGAACGTGTCAACAGATCCATATTGTCTATTATATCCAAACTGTCAGCAGAAGATCCATCTAAGTGGCATAAGTTTGTGTCACAGGTCCAGAGAGCAATTAATACACACGTTCATTGCTCAACTAAGAAGTCACCGTTTGAATTATTGTTTGGCGTAAAAATGCAGAATAAAGTCAGTGACAAAGTTGTGGATTTACTGGAGAAGGAAATTATTGAGGACTTTGATATCGAAAGACAGACGTCACGCGAGGAAGCGAGAAACAAGATACAACAGGCCCAGGAGGACTATAAGAGAAACTATGATAAAAAGCGGAAGAAGTCGTATCTGTACAAGGAAGGAGATTTGGTTGCGATCAAACGCACGCAATTTGTAGCTGGGAAAAAATTAGCCAGTCAATTTTTGGGTCCGTATGAGATAGTCAAAGTGAAACGCAACGACCGTTATGACGTACGAAAAGCCGCTTAAGTCGAAGGTCCCAATTTCACGTCAACAAGTGCAGACAATATGAAACTATGGAAATACGTCGAGACTAACGATGATTTGCTGTCATCTGGGACAGACGACGAATATCAGGATGGTCGAATGTAATAATAATAATAATCATAATTTCATGCCATATCGAACCAATGTTTACGTTAGATACCATAATATTGAATTACACAAATTTGCTAGAAGTAGACTTCCTATCCGAACTCTTTCTTTCCGTCAAATTACCCAAGACCAAAATTAATTTGATTGATCTGTATCCTAACTTGGTTTTTAGGAAGCTTAACCCATTCCCCGCCAACACATTTTTTTCGAATTTCATCCTGAAAATTGGTATTTAGGGTAAAGAAGCCACCCTGAATCCAAAACCGTTTACCATTTTTTCCTACGTGCCTCCGTTCTCCCGCCAGGGCCCGATGCCATATGGCATCATTGGCGGGAACCCATTACTAAATTGTTTTTTTCAATTAAGATAAAAACGTTGAAATTTTTGTGGAAAAACACTTTTTATTTTCTTTAATTATAATTCCGAGCTTGTGTGAAATTTTAAGAAACTTTTAACACGTAATCCTGTATCACATTTGATGCATTTAGTCCGAGTTTGGCTTTTGCAGGGCGGATATGCACATCTGAACATTCGGAAGACTGTGGCGTTTTTGAATATGTGCTACCCGAGTCTGATGAGCCACAGTCGTACAATAGTAGGTTGCAATATCCTAACGGAACTGCAGTTGGGTTACTTGAGGTAACCCCGACTTTCGTTGTAAAATCCAAGCATTTTCATCATCCGACATGATAGATTCAAGATATTCAACCGCCTCATGTAATTTCATTCTGCATAAGAAATATGCACGAACAAGAATGGATTGAAATTGCTTTCTTTAAAAAAAATAACGGATAAATACTCATTGTGGAAATTGAATTTTGGTAAGCTACTTTTACACACTTTTTTTTTGCTCTGTACCGAGACAAGCCTTTCGAAGTACTGACTCAAAACTTTTGTGGACAAATATGTCTTTCAAACTCCTTGAAATTCAAACAAAAAAATCAAGATGAATAATTATCACGGTTGATTCAGCGCTTGGAGCATTCGGTGGCTCAGTGGCAGAGATGTCTATCTCTGAGTTGCCGGTGCGTGGGTTCGAATCCCACTGTGACCCATGGACGTTTGTGTTGTCCATAAAAAATGCTCCTACGGCAGCCGGTTCTTCGATGTAAATCGTCCCGGAGCTACCCGTTGTTAAAACGGCCAAGAGTGCCAAGACCCCCTTCGATTCAAGAGAAAAAAATCTCTTGAATCGCTACAACAACAACAACAACAACATTCAGCGCTTGAAAATAATGTTGCGTATACGCAACTTTGAGCGCTTACAGGGTGTGGTGTGGTGTGCATGTATATAGACCACCCAGAGTGAAGGATGATGCAATGCAAATCTTCAAATTTAAGACAATGAAATAAAACAGGACACGCAACATAATCCTTTACCAAAGGTCAATAAATTATTGGAACGCACATATGCACACATTTCCTTTTTCAATTTGTATACCACTTGAGAGCAACAAGGATAATTCCGAAAAAAAATCCCATTGTTGAGACCAGATACGTCAAAGGAGTAATTTGACTCTTTGACGAGGTCTCGTACGTGTCTAAGTTTATTATTTAGTGCATCGTATGTTAGTCTCCTGGATGGAATACACGTGCATATTTTAAAGGTGTTTGTGGGTGCGCTTTAGAAAACGATGCATTTGATTGTGAAAACGATCATCGGACTTGGACTCTAAATCCTCAGAAACGAATTTTCAGCATAAAATTAATTTTCACAAAGTAAAAATTATTAAAAACGCAGTAAAACATATTGATATTGAACATAAAAAAATTAAAATGAAATTTTTTAATAGGTTTCCGCCAATGATGCCATATGGCATCACTAAAATGTATTAAGTGTTACTACCTATAAAACTACTGTTATGGCAATTTTTGTTTTTGCTATTCTAATCTATGCTACTCTGGCTTTTGTTAAACACAATTTGTTCCGAGAAAATCAGGTAGCAAGTATATAATTTTTGAAAGTTTGTGGAGTCCTACCCGCAAAAATCGCATTTTTTTTTTTTAATTATTACGACACTTTTTTTTCTGCTCCCAATGGCATAAATCTAACTACATACTAGCCAGGAGCATTGGAATAGATAGAAGATACATTACTTAGTGTAACAAAGAAAAAAACAAATGTTGGGGATGTTACAGGGTGTCCGTGGCGTGCTCCCAAATATGAGGGTTTTACTGATGCCATATGGCATCATTGGCGGGGAATGGGTTTAATTATAACTTACATTACTTCGGTGATCATAACTTTTAGAGAAAAGCTAGTCTACAAAAATACAGCAGATTCAAAACAGACTTTCATGTACCCCCACGGCAAAGCATTATGGATGGTATTATGCCTATGACAGATATCCAAATCATTATGACGATAATCCGTCATAATGATGAAAGTTCGAAATTGAGGTGACACATATGTTTTCGTCATTAGGATTCGTCATTTACTTTTGACGTTTGTGTAAATGATGAAAATGTCCCTAACAACAGCGATATCTTGATGAATATTCTGTTCAATAATTTAAAGACACACTTTTCTTGAAGAATTTGAATAAAAAAGTGTAAAGATTGATAACAAATTTAAAATTTTTGCAAACATTCTTGTTCTTCAATTTTGCAACAGATGGCGTACCCTGTCATTATTGAGCAAATGATGGTCCAAATGTGTAATTTGGAATTCGTCATAATGATGGTAAATTTTCGTCATAATGACGTATTTGCGTCATTCGAAGTTAAGTGTGTCAAGCTTGTTATCTCCCAGCGTTTCGAAATAATAAATAATAAACAATCATAAACAAGCTGTGCCCCGTATTATGAATAATTCCCAATAATATTCAATCGTGGACAATGTTTCAGAACCCAGTCCAGTACTCAAACACACTATGTATTTTCAAAAAAGAAAGAGAACGCAAAAAAAAAACAGAAAGAAGCAAGTCAGGGTGTTAATATCTGAAAGTTTATCGACCTTTCGGGATTTGGCAGTTGAATATTCATTTCGTCTCTAAAATTAAACTAGTAACCATGTCGTAACCAAAAACCCTTGCCGAAAGATTTTTTCTGTGTACGCCCCTGGCTGCGAACCACGCCCAAATTAAATGGTAGTTAAATTATATATTACAGTTGTTTTTTTAAATCGATTTGACATAATTTTGTTTAATAAGCACTACAGCTACGTCTAATTTTGTAGTCAGCAGCTTTTTACGTGGGTTATTTCAATGCTTCTTCTTCTTGTAGCGCTGCAGAAAGGTGTGAAACCTCTGTGCATCTATGTGAGTACGATTTATGGTTCGTCAATGTTTGTGTCCATGAGGTCTAAGGACAAAAACATAGCTGCTGCAATAGGGTTTTCCCACAGCGATATAGGGGTAAGATCAGTGGGCGCAGCGGGGCATTGAAACAAGTGACCCACATCATGAGGAGTACCATTGCAGTTTGGACAGATGTTTTGGATGTCCGGGTTTATGCGAGAAAGGTACGAATTAAGGCGTGAACAAAAGCCCGACCGAAGTTGAGCTAGTGTTACTCTAGTGGCTCTCGGGAGCCTAATCTCCTCAGGCGAAATTGGTGGTGGGCGCTCTGAGAGGACTCTATTTGCACCTAAACTCGCGATAAACCGATTCACTTCTTCAGTGTGGATCGCTGCAATGGCGGCTCGGTATGTAACTTCATCGTAAGGGTCCCGTTTGTATCCCTGAACCTCTCTCTCAAGGTCTCGTAAACCACGCCTGACATGTCGTGGTGGAGGAATTCGGTCCATGAGATGATTATTGAGATGATCCTCACGGTAGCAACCAACAAGATACTGTTTTGAGAGTAGGAGATTGTATGGTCACGTATTGGCATCAATTTTGTCTCCTGATGTAAGTGATCCTGGGCAGACATCAGAAGGCAACCTGTCGCGATGCGTAGAGCGGCATTTTGGCAGACCTGAACTTTGGACCAGTTTGTGTCACATAGACTATGTGTCCAAACTGGGGCTGCATAATCAGCGGCCGCTCGACCCACCGCTTTATAAGTAGCTAGCATGGTTTCTTTATCTTTGCCCCAGGTGCTGCCAGCTAGAGCTTTTAGGATGTTGTTCCTACTGCGCATTTTTTCACAGACTGAAGCTGCATGATTCGCAGACGTCATCATGTTCTCTAGGTGAAACCCGAGAATTTTGGGGTTTTTAACAGTTGGAACAGAATTGTTGCGAATACGTATATCCATCTCCCATCTGATGTTCTCCCACCAAGTGGTTAGAAAAGTCGCAGAGGATTTGGACGCAGAGATGGTGAGGATTCGGCTTTAGAAAAATGCCTGTAATCGTCCTAGATAGCGATTAATTCGGAGGCGCATTTCATCCTTATCCTTCCCTGTGGCGAGTACGGTGCAATCGTTAGCATAGGAAATCACCTCGATTCCTTCAGGTGGTGTGGGAAGGCCGGACATGTAGATGTTAAACAGAGTGGGGGAGAGTACCCCTCCCTGTGGAACACCTACTTTGATTTCCTAAGCTTAGAACGTTTGCCTCGAAACTCGGTGAAGGAGTGACGACCAGCCAGATAATTGGCAATCCAACGAATCTCTTGTGCAGTTAGATGCTTATTCAACAAGTTTGCTAAGAGCATTGAATGATTGACCTTATCGAATGCATTTGATAGGTCTATTGCCACCAGAATGGTTCTGTGACAACGACTGCGTTGATTTAGCCCATCACGAATGCGTGTAGTGATCGCATCGAGGGCAGTGGTGGTACTATGCATCTTCCTGAAGCCATTCTGGTGAGGTTCTAGCTTCGCATGTGCAACAAGAGTGGGGTGAATAAGGGCCTCCAGCGTCTTCGCGACAGGAGAAAGTATCGTAATGGGGCGGTAGGATTCCCCGAGATTTGCGCTCTTCCCTGGCTTGAGACAGGGAACAATTCGACCTGTTTTCCAGATTTCAGGGATGGCAAGCGTGGACATCGACAAGTTAAAGACGGCCGTGAGATACTCAATGGCTGGAAGGTCGAGATGTTTCAACATGGTAATCGAAATGCCATCTGGTCCGAGGGCCTTGGAGTTTTTAGCATTCTCGATGACTTTTTTAACCTGGTCCCCGGTAAAAGATGGTATGGTGTCAACATTCCGGCTGCGAATCCGTCCTCTAATTTTGCGCTTGAGGCCGTCAGACTTGGGATGTTCAATAAATTGTTTATTGAGCAGGCTCGCACACTGAAGAGGATCGCAGGTTTTTGTGTTGCCAAATTCAATGGCGTTGTTGCCCTTTTCTTTCCGAGGATTGGAAAGGGCGCGGACGGTAGACCATAAAGTGCTGACACCTTCATTGAGGTTACATTCATCGAGGTGCTGATTCCATTTCGCCCTCCTATAGTCTTTAACTTGTCGGTCAATTTCGAAATTAAGCTCCTGAATTCTGGGATCATCAGGGTGAGCACTTCTGATCTGATCACGTTCATCGGCTAATCTGGCGGCACTAGTGGGGAAGTTAGGCCAAACTTTCGGGATACGTCCTGCAGGAATAAAACGTGCCGCGGCTGTGGTAATGACGTTCCTAATATTTTTCTCGGCCTTATGAATGTTGGTAGGTGATGGTAGCTCGATGAACTTCGCCGACGAGTAAGCTTTGAAACCATCCCAATCGGCTTTCTTGTGATTGACAAACATTCGCTTCTCAGCGGTTTGTCAATTTTTATAATGATTGGGAGGTGATCTGATTTGAGGGTGGTACGTACTTCCCATCGGGAAGCAGCGATTAGGCTGGCACTGACAATAGTTATGTCAGGAGAACTACTGCAAGTGCCCACGACTCTAGTCGGCGAGTCTTCATTGAGTGAACAGAATTCTGAGGCGTCAAGTGATTCGGCGATAGTTATACCCCTGGCATTGTTATTGAGGTCCGAATGCCTGAGCTCATGGTGCGCATTAAAGTCGCCAAGGATGACCCTGTGCTCTCCGGAAATGAGAGGACCAATATCGAAACGATAGCCTGAAGGGCAACTAGAATGAGGTGGTACATATATATTAAAAATTTCGATATTAGTACTCCCTGATGGAACTGAGATGGCTTGAATTTCCGCCGTACCGTCAGCAACTACATCTAATACACAGTAATGTACGGACTTGTGTATTAGGAAGGCAAATCCACCTCCAGGGTGAGAATCATCCGTGGCGGCCGGTCGATCTTTCCGCAGTATAACATATTCGCTATGGACGCTTAGAGACGAGTTTGCGTGAAGCAACGTCTCTTGGATGGCAGCGATGAGAATTCTGTTGGAACTCAAGAAGTGTGTGACTCAGCGATTTTTCGGTGGATGCCATTAGAGTTAAACTGTAATATAGATCATCATCATCAATGTGGCACGATAGCCCGACGTCGGGCCTTGGCCGCCTGAATCGTTGACCTCCAATTGTCGCGGTTACGTGACCTCGTCCTCCAGTTTCGGAAGCCCAGCAGCTGGTGGGCGTCTTCACCTACGGAGTTCTCCCAGCGAGCTCTCGGTCGTCCACGCAACCTCGCTCCGTCAATTCGTTGTGCGTTCATCATTTTCTTTGGCATGCGATTATCGTCCATCCGTTGTACATGCCCCGCCCATTGCAAACGTTGAAGCTTCACGATTTTCGATACTTCCAGCTCATCGTACAATTGATACAACTCATGGTTGTACCGGATGCGGTCTCGCTCGCGAACGGCCCCGAAAATTCGCCGAAGGACCTTTCGTTCGAATCGGTCTAGCAAAATTTCGGAGGCTTGGGTGAGGGTCCATGTTTCGCAGCCATAACATAGCACGGGTCGGATGATCGTTTTGTACACGCGGAGCTTCGTGTTCCTGTGCGCAAGTTTCGAATTAATTATAGGGAGGACCGAGAAATATGTCTTATTGGCTAGTTGTATCCGTCGCTTAATTTCGTCGGTTTCGTTGGCGTCCTTTGATAAGTTACAACCCAGATAGTTGAAGTTGTCTACATACTCGATATTAAGGTCCCCCACTGTGATGCTTGAATTTGCTGGCGTCCTTGTTTTCGATTGCATCATGGCCTTTGTTTTGCTTTCGTTGATATGTAGTCCAACTTCCTTTGCGGCGTTATTGAGGTTATGCAGAAGGCTTTCTGCATCACCCAACCTTCGAGACATGATGTTGATATCGTCGGCGTACGCTACTAATTGAGTCGACTTGATGAGTAGCGTTCCGCTGCTGTCCATATTCATGGCTCGAATTACATACTCCAAAGCAAGGTTGAAGAGCGTCGGCGCCAGCCCGTCGCCCTGCTTGAGTCCAGTACGAGTTTCAAATAGGTCAGTGAGTCGATTCTGCACTCTGACCTGCGAGACGGTATTAGTCATCGTCATCCTTGTGAGTCGCACTAACTTTGCCGGTATACCAAAATTCAGCATAATGTTGTACAGTACACTTCGATCGATACTGTCGTATGCCTGCTTGAAGTCGACAAAGATTTGGTATACGTCGATGTTATATTCCCAGCACTTTTGGAGTAGTAGCTTCACTGTGAAAAGCTGATCGGTCGTTGATCGACCAGGTCTGAAGCCGCCTTGATACTCGCCAATGATTCGTTCTGCGTACGGATTAATTCTCTTTTCAAGAATTTTAGATAATATCTTATAGGCTGTACAAACTAATGATATGCCCCTGTAATTCTCACACTTCAGCTTGTCACCCTTTTTGTGGATTGGGCAGATTATGCTTTTGCGCCAATCTTCGGGGATTTCCTCGTCGTTCCATATTTTCAGCAGTAGCACATGTATAGCGTTGGTCAGGCACGTTCCACCATGCTTCAGCAGTTCTGCTGGGATCTCGTCAGCGCCGGGCGCTTTATTATTTTGAAGCGACTGTATGGCAAGACTCACCTCCTCTACTGTTGGGGGTAGAACGGGAGGGCCTGGTTCGGCTAACTGCTCAAGAGCTGGCTCCGCGGGGGATGTTGATGGTAAATATAGATAGCGCAGTGAAAACTGCTGGAGGAGGAGGGCCAGGCGTAAGAGTGGGTCTGGCATTCCTTATCACATTGTTGGGCGGTGTAGGGGGCAGTGGTGGAGAAGGTGGGCTGGGAGCAGCCCTGCATTGCCCAGCATTTATACAACCTGCCGCAACATAGGCTACGGAGGGTTGCCCTTGTCTTCGTAAACCTGAACACCTAAAGTGAACCCATTCCAAACAGCAATTACACTGCACTGATCTGGCATTCGAACCGATACGTTGGTTGCAGACACTACAAATCCATACCTTTGGGCCTGGATTTGATTCAACACCGGCGCGAATTAGTAAAATTGAGAGCAGCCGCGCCGAGATGTAATGCTCCCATTATGACGAAAAAACACATATATCGTACTCATACATATACACAGCTCCTGCCGGAGCTCTTGCCAGGAAGGCATATTGGCAGCTTTTGGCCGTTTTGAAATAACAAAACGGGTGTGGTCCGCCCCGTAGAGGCAGTTGCCGTAAGACCACCACTTCAATGCTCACACGAACTACCGCGGACTAATGGTTAGGCAACAGTGCTGAACCCGTGGGTTTTACTTGACGATGTCGGCCCTTTGTTTGTAATGTCGTTCTAGTGGACTCAACGTATTATGAAAAGCATCTTCAATGATGAGAAAGACACGCATTAATCGCCGCTTAATTTTTTTCATCACAGATAACTGAATAGAGGTCCGAGACCGCCTCCTTAAAAGTGAGCTTGTCGTGTGCTGCCTGAGGTCGAAAATGCTGTCTAAGATGCTTTACGTCTGTTCACCTTAGATATATACAATATATATATTTTTGCATCAAGTGATCCTATGGAATTGGCTTGAAGTACGGATCCTTATCCCAATAACTTTTTCTTAAAACGAAACGCAAAATTCTGAGATTACACGCGAGATTTAAACAAAATATTAAATAGATACTTAAAAGGTAAATTCAGATCGACTTGACACCTTAACAAAACCGCAACACGACGGAGTGGTATAACAAGGAAAAAGCTGGCAGAGAGCACAGTATTACACACAATTCAATCTGATCCCCATTCATCAAGAAAATAATAAAAACAAATGAGATTGGCACAAACACAAAAACAAGTATAAAATACCTATGTAAACAGGGACTGACCAACATAAACAATAAAGTCCTAATAATATATTTTAATGTACTGTAAACAATTTTAAAAACAGACAAATACAATATTATTAACAAATTCTACTTAAATACTATTTAAAATATAACACGCCTTTCGATATGTGGTCTTAAGTGAGTAACATGCATGCCAACATTCAATTAAAATTTGGTTTTCAATCTTTTGTGAATTGCTTATACGACTAGATCTAAGATTTGCTTGTGTATAAAGTTTGCTTGAATAAAAAATAAAATGTGTAATAAAAAACTGTTCATATTTTTCCTAAATTAGGTGCTTGGACTGTTTCTTAAACCACTTATTTACACATATCAGCTAACTTTTGAAGCAGCTGTGGATTTTTTCACTATAGTTTGTCATTTCTAACATAATTGTAATTTAAAGCCTGCTTCAATATATTTATATTAAGGAACTAATTACAGTAAAGTGGCAATACTAACCTCTATGAGCAACAAACATGCATTTATCGATTATGATTCGGGTTAATTCCTTCGATATAAACCATTGAATTTATAGAATATGGAATGCGCATACACTATGAAAATGCAATCAAAAAGTGGCTCCAACATCTGGGTAAACTTTTTGAATATTTAGACCATATTTAGACCAGATTTTCAAACGTTACTAGTAAGCGCGTCGTTTAACATCACTCATTGAATTTTCATCGTCAAAAATTCATATTTAGTGTCACTACCGTCAATTCAAGTGTCCAGTAAAGCAAGTCTCGTAAAAAAAGGAAAAAGTCGCAAAAAGAGCTTTGCGGTACAGGAAAAGGCAATGGAATGGAGAGAGTATCATATCATATGTATGTAGGTATGACACGTAAACAGTAATCATCCTCACTCGTAACTTTTTTCATTACCTTTTAGGTTCCCAAAACAGCACGGCAGTCAAAATATCCCAACTATATATAGCTTGTTATGACTATAAGAGTTCGGAGCCTCATATAATAGATAAAATATTATGTCTATTTTTAGGGTTCCACTGTTTACCTCTTTTCGCTTTTGGTCACTGCTCTCCTGGAAATAATGGGTTCGATGACTTTGCCTATATGGGGTCAAATACTACAGACGAGTAATGCGTAACGGCGCGGATAAATGATTTTAGAGTCCATTAGAAAAAAATGTATTTAATTAATTCAAATAAATTGTGAAACATCCACTAATGCACTGGTGTCATAAATGACGCCGAAATTTCATTTTCGCATCAATTTTTCATTAAACTTTTACGCAGGACAAAATTGCAACAAGGAATTTGTATTCTACGCGTTTTTTTTCTTAATTAGCGAGTCTAATGATCATCGTCTCAAATACCAGTTATGCCTCCCTATAGTGTAACCCTGAAAACCCGGTTAAATATTTTTACATAATGTTATTCGCAAAGTTATTCTCATTAATTTAGTTATTTTGTTATAAATTAGGCTTTTAGATATAAAAAATAACAGCGAATATAGCCGCGACTACGTTCAAGACCAAAAACATTTCAAAAATTTCACTGACAGCCCGGAATTGTCAATATGAAAGCTCGGATATTTAGACTAGTAAATGACATATGTAGTTTCATTGAACTTTCATTGATTAGTCATTGCACTGAAAATTTAGACCAAAAAAGTTTACCCAGATGTTGGGACCCTTTTTAATTGGTCTAAGCGTATTCCATGTTCTATAAATTCAATGATATAAACCGACCAAATTTTGCTTCGCTGATAGACGATTGCGTATTAGAACCTGTAACTTCTCCTTCTTCTTTCGCCTTACAAACATTATATGACAATAAATGCACATATTTAACAAGAAATTAGTATTGAAAATAATATCCCGGTAGAAAAAATAGTCTAGAGTAAGACCTTATACCTTATACCTTCTAGGAAAGAAAGGACTTCAGTATACCTCCCTTGATATCTATGATTTTCCATTTGCTAAGAAAGAACGAAGGCATTCGAGATAAAATTTAAAATTATTAAAAAAGGACAAGAAGTTGAATACTACGAGGAAAAAATCAGAAGGCCTCTCAGAGAAGTGCATTTTTCATTCCATGAAAGCAAATATGGAGGGATTTAGAACGAATTTAGAAACGAACATCATAGCATTCCCGAATAGATATTTGGGAGTAAATTAGAAGAAATCGTACTGAAAAGAAATCCTTTGTGGCAGTCCTACTTTATTTGTTCCAAAATACTCCAAACAAATGCCTTCTCGGAATACTTTTCCGCAGACATGGAATTCTAAAATGGTGAATATAAACGGAGGTAAGAAAAAGGCCTCCTTTCCTTCCTACAAGGGGTTACTCCAGTTTTCCTACCGGATTTATAATTTTCTATAACACAGGAGTAGTAATAAAAACAATTTACAATATTAATATACGTTCAACTTATATAGAGACCATCGCATCGTGAAGAGAGTTGATGTAATAAAATATATTTAAATTATAATGGAATTTGAAAATTGTTTGTTTGCCTAATCGAAGTAAATGAGTAACGTTAAAAGCTCATATTCTAACAATGAACAAATGAGCTATCGTTCTAGCCCAAGCATATTTACTTGCGAACCGCGATTATAAAAAATATTCTATGTAAAACCGATTTCCTAAATATAAGATAATCTCTTTAAAGTATATAAAGGATTAATGAAATACACAATTCGCCATTATGAAAATAATTAAGTTGTAGAATTTGATACCGCACAATTATTATAGTGGACCTATCTGTGTCTAGTCGTCCGCTGAAAAATCATCAGCACATCGTCTCATTATAAGGCGGATCCTTTTCCGATTCCGTGCTACTTTTGATATTCGACGAAAGTTTCGCTATCTCATCCTGGACGAGATTTGTACTAATTGTTGGAATATTTGTGCGCTCGTCCTTTGTCTCTTCCGAGGTAGAGCTACTCTCCTTCAAAATATTCAATCCAGATTTTGAGGTTGTTGGCGGTTTTAGTGAACTTTTAAGTACTGAGCCAGCAGCGGTAGCTCCTGTTGCCGCCGTGCCCTTATCGGACTCTGAAACCGTTCGTTGCGGCGAATATTTACTTTGGTCGACACTATATTGCTTCTTAAGTACAGCCGATCGGGGCGGTTGAAGTGACTGATCAACCGATTGTGTGGATCGTAATTCGGATCCGCCGAATGAAGCTGCACGATGGGGTGTTGCGCCGGCTGCTGCTTTCTTTGTGTCAATAACGGTTGTATTACTGATTTCACCATCGAGCGATAGATCGTTCACCAACGAGGCGTTGTCGATGTTAAACGATCCGGTCATCGAGGTGGTTGTATCGTTTGAACTTTGCTTAATGAACTTGTACGGTTGAGCGGAATAGTCAGTTTCTGTACTCGAGTTTTTCTGAAGGCTTTCGCTTGATTTGCGGAAAATCACAGTATTTTCGGGTTGCGACGCGCTCAAATAGTCGCTTGTTGTGCGCATGTAATTGTAGGGCAAATGTTGCGAGCGGCTTGGCGGCACATCTGTTGATAGATGGCGGGTTCTAAGTACGGAATCCGGACCAGATGACTCTCGTAATGATGCACCCGCTGGTTTCGACGGTGAGAGCTCGATTGCCGTTTCCCGGCGTAGAGGATGTCGTTGACTGAAGTCATAGCAAGATGCCTGTGAAATAAGAAAAAAATCCTTAGCATTATTCAAAATTAAAAAATTTGAAACGTTTTGCTCATGTTTCGACATTTGGAAGACAGGTCGGATCCTACATCTAGCCGGGGAAAGTGCAAATTTGGGTGATTATAATTAAGATTTTGTCTCCAGTCACAAAGACCGTTTAGCTTACCCACTTATGGAACATACTTAGAAAGAAACTTTCCAGAATTACATAAAAAAAAATCAACACAACTACTGCCCTCGATCCGATCAATACAACCATCATCTGAGATGAACTCAATCAACAAAGTTCCTACATTTTCTCCCTTGATAGACAAATTTTATTAACCTTCCGGCGGGCGCAATGCATCTGACAGATTAAATGCAGAAAATAGGATGAGACTAAGTTTCTGTATATTTTACACTCTTATTTATTATTGAATTGTCTTTTTGAAACAGTTCTACGAAATTTTAAAAAGAAATACTGGCTCACAAAGTTTGGTATGACAATTGAATATTGAGAATATTTACGTACGTTATTACGTTAACTAGACAATTACAAAATCCCGGAGCATATGCGCTTTAGCTGAAGACACGGAAAAGGATTCATCCGTGGCATATACAATTTAGCGGATGACACGGAGAGGAATGCACCCGGACCAAAAGCACTTCAGGTAAAGACAACTAAAGCGCATATGCTCCGGGTGCATCCTTCTCCGTGTCTTCAGGTAGAGCGCATATGCTCCGGGGTTTGGTAATTGTCTAGTAAAGCGACTTTTCTGAACATCAATCTAAAACTTTAGTTTTTTTCTTAAAAGGTTCCTTGGAAAAATTCAGGTTTTTTATAGCCAAAATTTTTTTTTCAATATTTAGTTCCCCCTGTTCTGCATGGAATGACTACATATTTTGAATCGTTTGTTTTTTGTTTGGCTAAATTGGTGGTATTTAAGTATAAAAAAAAATAATATTCCAAGTGTCCGGACCAGATTTTTTGCTGATCATAGATGCATAGCACCACAACAGCCCTGGATATGATCACCCATCACATCCACAATGGCCTCAACCAGAAACAGCCCTGTGACAGAACCGTCCTAGTGTCGAAAGCCTTCGGCACGGTCATTCACTCTGCGTTGTTGGCCGATCTTCTAGATATGCATATTTCTGCACAAGAGGTTAGGTGGATTTCAAACTATCTAGCTGGGAGGCAATCCTTCACAGAGTTTCGGGGCAGTTGTTCAAAGCATAGGAAAATTAAGCAGGGAGTTCAACAGGGTAGCGTACTCTCTCCTACATTGTTCAACATCTACCTGTCGCGCCTTCCAACACCCCCGGAAGGTATCGAACTAAGTTCCTATGCGGACGATTGCACCGTACTCACCACGGGGAATGATTTAAATGGCATGTGTGCTCGACTGAATGACTATATTGAGAAACTGGTGGAGTTTTTCAATATCCGCAACCTAGTCATTTCGCCGTCTAAATGTACTGCAACTCTTCTCACCACATGGACGCAGGAATTTTCGGAAGTGCTTGGGATCCGTACCGGTAAGCATGCTGAAGACGTTGTTCCTACTGTTACCAACCCCAAGATCCTTGGTGTCTATCTGGATACCATGATGAAGTCGAAATATCACTTCGAAGACGTAGTCGACAGAATGCACAGTATAAACAACGTCCCAAAGGCACTAGCCGGGAGTTCCTGGGGAAAGAACAAAGAAACTATGTTGGTCAGCTATAAAGCGATAGGTAGGGCAATCCCTAGCTATGCAGCACCGGTGTGGTCACAAACCGTTTGTGACACAAACTGGAATAAGATCCAGGCATGCGAGAACGCTGCTCAACGTATCGCTACAGGTTGCCATCTCATGTCGTCCCAGGATCATCTTCATCAAGAAACCAGCATGTTATCAGTGCGTGATCACAATCTCCTCCTGTCTCTACAATATCTGGTCGGTTGCAATGTTGTTGTTGTTGTAGCGATTCAAGAGATTTTTTTCTCTTGAATCGAAGGGGGTCTTGGCAGCTCCTGGCCAACACAAACATCCATGGGTCACAGTGGGATTCGAACCCACGCACCGGCAACTCAGAGATAGACATCTCTGCCACTGAGCTACCGAATGCCCCGTCGGTTGCTATCGAGAAGATCACCCAAATCATCATCTCATGGACAATACTCCCCCTCCACGACATGTCAGGAGTGGAATCAGAGATCTCGAGAGAGACGTCCAGAGATAAGATACAAACGGGTATCTCCCGATATATTCGACAACACAGCATAGCATGCGGCCATCGCAGATATTCACACAACCGTTGTGAATCGGTCAATATGGAGATTAGGTCCGAATAGAGTCCTCTCAGTGCCACCACCCATATCGCCTGAGGAGACTAGGCTTCCGAGAGCCACAAGATCATGACACAATTCGTAATATCTCGAATATCCGGACATCCAGAACATTTGTCCGAGCTGCGGTGGTACACCTCACGATGTGGACCACCTGTTTCGATGCCCCGATGCACCCACTAACCTCACTCCGAGGGCATTATGGGACAACCCTATCGCAGCTGCTACGTTCTTGTCACTTGAGACAATAGGCGAGAACGACGACGAAACTAAGAGCACATCCACAGACATGCACAGCGCCTCTGCACCGCTACAACAACAACAACAACAAAAGATTGTCGATATTCACCGGTTGTTTGGGATCAGGTTATGTGTAAATTGGTTCAAAACCCATCTCATTAAGATCGCCAGTTTCTTAACAAATTCGGGCTTCGTACGGGTTAGTACGAGGGTTACTACAAAAGTTTCTAGAAAACAAATGAAAAGTATTTTTCTGTTTTTCAAAAATGGTTTTATTGTCTTTCAAAATATTCGCCATGAGCATTTATACACTTTTGTATGCGCTCAACCCAATTTTGAGGCATTTTTTCACTCCGATGGAAACACCTCCAAAACATGGCTTCTGAACGCTTCAACAGCTGCTTCGGGCAAAGAAAACCGTTCTCCACGTAATTTATTTTTAATAAATGGGGACAGAAGAAAATCATTCGGTGCCAAGTCAAGTCGGTAAGGCGGATGACCCGTCAATTCAATATTTTAACCGGCTAGTTTGAACTGATGTGTGAGAGCTCGCATTGTTATGATGAAGATTGAGTCTTCTCTTGTTCGTTTTGAAAATTTATCCGAAAACATCGGACAAGCAAATGGTCGTGTACCACTCGGAATTGACCATACTACTTTCCTTAGGTGGAACAATGGCCACATGACCCATTCGGCCGAGGAAACACGACACCATTTGCCTCGCAGTGCTTCTTGCGCGAACAACTTTTGTTGGATTGGGCTCGTCTTGGAACGCCCACGCGGTCGACTGCTGTTTAGTTTCCGCCTCATAGGCATAGATCCATGATTATTCACGTCAATTGATGCACCGTTATGGTATTTCTTTATCATTTTTGTGTACCAATCGACAAGAGCCTTTTTTGAGCTATTGTCAAATTATGCGGATCCAACGGGAACAAACCTTTTTTACGGCCGAGTGCTCATGCAGCATCGAATGTATGACCGGGGGAGAAATGCCCAAGGATGCCTCTATCTCACGGTATGTCACATGCCCGTCTTGCGCAATTATTCCACGCACGGCATCCACGTTTTGCAGCACAATGGCTGTTTTTGGACGACCTTCACGAAATTCGCCCTTGCTTAATTTACGCCCACGTTTGAACTCGTTAAACCAGTTATAAATTGTCAGACGGGATGGTGCTTCATCCCCAATTGCAAAATGAAGCCGATCGAAACACTGTTGTTTTGAAAATCCAACTTTAAAATCGTAGAAAATCATTGGACGAAAATTTTGTGTTAATTCCATTTTTTAACTAAATGTAACTTACAGGAGTATGACTTGTCATCAAAGTGTTCTGAGCAGGTATATGCTAAGAAAGGTCAAACTTTCTGATAGAAATAACATATTTGATGAAAACGTACTGGAACATGCCTAATCTAAAAACTTTTGAAGTATATTTGAAGCTTATTTTAGACACATAGTAGAATTAATGTTACTATCATGGATACTAAAATTCCCCTTATAGTGTTATGCTCAGGACGCTCAAATCCCATTGTGCCTAAGAACTTGTTAATATTTACGACATCGGAGCAAAATAGCTTTGTACATGTGATGAAATATATATGGCGAAGGACAACAAGGAAATAATTTCTTATCATAGCGTTGAAGGTTTTGGATGTGTAATTGATATAAGTACACTTATACTATACTATACACACCTCAGTGGAATCATCAGTGTCCATTGATCTTTCCTGGAACAGATCTTGTAAAATCATATAATCGTTCTCTTCACATTCCACCAGATGTTGCTTCTCCAATAACGCAGCACATTGGGCCTTAGACATTTCATTCAAATTCTTTTGACGTTCTGGTGGACCTAAAAAATTAAAACGTGAATTGAAGGCACCATCCAAAAATATGATTTAGAAAATCGTAATCATAATGTTCATGCAAAATAATTAACCTGCTAATGACGCTGTCGGTGATGTAATCATTTGACAAACAGTTTCCAGTTCGTCTGTAATGGATGTGTACTCGGTATGGAATTGCAGTAACAAGTTGCGTGGTTTCACTGTGATAACTGGTTTCACTAAAATCATGCAAACTAGATAATTAACGAGTTCAAATAGTCTAGAGAATCGCTATTCAAATGGACTACATGAAGTCACGATTCGGGCATTGGTTTTTGAGAACTAGTCTACATATTTCAGCAAGAAAATCAAAGAGTGCTAATTTAACAATTGTTGTTTGATGATATGATATTTTTCCGAAAATGTAATATCTTCATCATTAGGATATCAGAATATTCGTGTTTGTGTACTAATAACAAAGCTTCATAAGCGTGACTACATGTAATACAACTTGACGACATTTAGTGCGAGAGCAGCCTTAGCGGCTTGACACTGAGCTTACCCGTAACAGGTTCATTTCCACTGTCCGGTTCAGACTGCGTCAGACTTACTTGTCTACGACTCATGTAAAGTGCATTCAGACTCATCTGTGATCGGCTCATATCCTGATTGGAACAATTTTCCGAGTTTCGTCGATACAGCACAGATGAGGTACGACGTCGAATCGCACGTTGTTTAGCAGCTGAAATTGAAATAGTCAAATATTGCGAGCAGTTATTATTTTCAATTAAGAAGAATTACTCATATAATAACTTACTCTCGAAATTCAAGTCCATAATATTCTCCTCGGAGCCAGCATCGCCGCCCACTAAAGTTTGATCATCGCTATTTCCAAGGGGCGTCAACGTATCTTTGCTCTCTGTACTTGTCGTCGTCTCTTGGCGTATATTCAGGAACGGAGGTTTCTTAGGAAGTTCTATTGTAGGTGGGTGGGGTGTGGCAGGTGGCGGATATACGTCAGAATCTTCAGATTGTACAGAGACTTTTCGGATTTGCAATGGCTCGATAAGCATTTCATGTGACTTCATACTTTCGTTTTCTTCGGGAACCGGTACAACTTCGAAATGTGTGCCATCGTCAAAGATGAATGCATCTGGACGCACCTCTGTTAATGAACGATTGAATTTTCGACGATTGGCCTGCAAGTGGAAATAATTAATATTAAAATAAATTGGAAAACGATTTTCATGTTAAGGGGAAAAACAAAAACACTCAAACTGGTTACGTTGCATAATAAAACAGATCTGATATTTTAAATAGCAATTTTAGTTTAACCATAAACATTTTGGCGAAAAACATATTTATTGAAATGAATTGTAACACAAATCTTGTTAAATTCAAAGAAAACACACATTGTAGGATATTCTTACTTCCTTTCTGTATCTAGCTCCAATTTTGAAATGTTATTATGTTCTTTAAATTTTGTTTTCTTTATTAATGTGCAGTCTTGTGTGATCGTCATGTATTCAATGTTAATATGCCAATATGCAAAGGGTCTTACTGTCAGGGATAGAAAAAATGTGAATGATTTTGAAAGTGTTTAAAAAGTGTTTAATAGTTTTAATTTTACTATACTAATGTGTAAAAAATGTTTCTTTCAGCAGGGACAAGGACAAAAAGTAAAGTGACATAAAATGTTTGATTATATTCGGAGTACAAATAAAAAGCTTTTTCTTAACGGATGCTATCTTAACATTTGTGTACAACTTAGTTCGGTGCGTTTTCATAAGATGACTCTAAGGCACTATAGACGGCTGATTTTTGCTATATCGTGAAGAATCTACATCTGTGAACCTAATATTGCTTAAAGGCCTTTGAGTTTTGCACAAAGACAACAAGATATGCGACCAGACACGAGTCCCTAATCTTTCACCATGACAACGCTCGACCTCATGTTGCTCTTGGGGTTAAAAACTATTTGGGAAATAGCAGTTTGCAAGTTCTGGCTCACCCACCTTATAGCGCAGACCTTTCTTTTGCCAATGGTTTTGATCCATGCAGATCACGTTGACTGAAATACTCTGGGCCACAAAAGATGAACTTTTTTTCCGCGAAGTAGTGGCTAGAGATGAACAATACCTTCAATAATATATCAATTCATTTTATCATTCAAATAAATGTATTTTTGATGTAAAAAAAACGGACCAAAACAACTTGTACATCTAATGCCTTTTTATTCATTCGAAAGGCCCGTCAATACCACTATGTATGGCATCCTGCAAATGTGCTACTCGAGGATGTTTTTGCAAATCTTGTGTTTCTTTGTTCTACGGGTGTCGGGTGATTATATTCTGAACCAGTGACTGAAATGTATCCACCACAGTACGAATAGTCATTTCGATAGTACAATTATGATGACCGTAAAATGGGCGAGCACCCAAAACATTGCTCGATCGCAACACCCAATTTGATAAAACAATTTTATCATTTGCACGTATTGTTGAAGGCTTCATCTGTCGATAGCGAATTGGCGAAACAGACTGAATAGATAACATCCAATTTCACTAATATATCTTCAACAATTCAGTTTACGCCCAATGAGTGTTCTCCTGAACCTGGCGATCGCTGGATATTCACAATGCAAGTAAATGGAAATTTTATCTTCCCCAAATAAAGTCAGAAATTATTACTGCAAGGTAGGTTGTAGGTAGGCTCATCATTTTATTATTTTTGCGAAAACCCACCAGCGATATTATATCTGCTGTCCCTGAGAGTGCTGATGAGTAAAGATGAACCCAATCTTGCATGCTCATATGATTTTCCACTGACTTCAAATTATGTGTAATGTGACCAGGTACCCAATAAATGGTCGCAGCTGTACGAAATCAAGTAAAAGCGATCCTAAACCAAATTTGATTAAATTTCGAAAAGCGCTTGTTTGCAGCCTGGTTGTTAGTTAGAACATAGATACAGCAACACCTCAATCTTCCTGGGACAGATTTTCCAATCTCAGGTTGGAAGACACTAGGCCCAAAGCCTATTGTAATTGAGAAACTGGTATTAGGTGGAAAGACTGCGTACGATCTTGGAGCAATCAAGGGCAACCACGCGCTATTATTTTCACGAGTAAGGCGTATTGTTGCACTCAAATTGCAACCATTTGAAGGAACAAACTTCTTCTCAGTACCGTATAGCCCCATGTGGGGCCATGGTGCGTTAACTCAGCCGTTTATAAGCAATTTCGAGTCAACGTTACATTGCACATCATTTCGGAGTGTATATAATGTAGCAAGCCTATCTATCTCCAGTCATCTAGGTTACTAGCATCGTAGAGTGCGACTCAACCAAGTGAGCCACAGAGCGTGGAATGGGCAAACTGCCAACTTCAATAAGAAGTTTAACCTTACAAGTGCTTCAAATGTTTTGCATCTGTGCGAGAGACTGTAGCAGCGGGCACGATAGATTGAACTTGTGCTTTAAGTGCTTAGTCCATACCGCGAGTTCACACAGCCCCGTCATAATTCCTGGAGACTTTATCTGGGCTCAGGAATGGGGTAGTCAAGAAAATAATAAGCGTATACGCTTCTAGATACCTTTTTGCGCCCTGACGTTTTGACGAGGAGGCAGTGCAGTGCTGTTGACAAGTCTTATTGATAGATCGTGTAAATCGGAGAGCATCTTGTGATGCCTCAACCCCTGAGAAAGTTTCATTTGAGCGGCAACGAGACAACTACCGAAGATATGCATGTCGGCGGCAAAAATGACTGAAAGCGCGTAGTGAACGCCGGCGCACGTTATTCAAACCGAAAAATGTTTAAACCAGTTTAGAGTAAACCTTTTCGAAATGGTGAAGATATTGCTCACTCCAAACCTAGCCAGCCGGTTGGCGATCCGAATTCGTATCGTCCTATTTCTCTCTCTCTCTGAATACCGTAACCCCTAGTGGGGCATGACGCGTTAAACTCAGCCATAAATGGCTATATTCGAGTCAACGTTACATTGCATATTGGGAGTGTATATAACCTTGCAAGCACTATACAGGGTGTCCGAAAACAGCCGCATAAACGCACCGGATTATGATTCCTCAGTTGATTTCCAGCAAAAAAGTTGTACGGAACATACCCCCTCAGCTTAACCCTTGAGCTGCCACACGCATTTAAAGATTTTTGAAAAAATCATTTTCTTGCACGACTTAAAGCCTAATATCTCCCAAGCTAGACCAGTGAGAATAGTGAAATAAAATGATTATTACAGCTAACAAATTTACCTGTAAAATAAAACTAACCACACTAAAATCGAATAAGAGATTTGGTTTTTACAGAGCTTCAAAGTCAAATTTGCGTGATTTGACCCAAAAACAATCTTATTTTCCATCTCAATTTTCTCCAACTTCTGTCTTGCTTGTACGATTCTTTTAAAAATTGGCGCATAGTCTAACGATGGTTTCTTTCTTACATCATTTTATTCTAGCTTCATTATTTCTAACAGTTTTAGTACCATAAGTGCAGAAAACTAGGGTTAATTTTGGCTCGATTTCGACATACTTTGAATAGATTTTACCAATTGCAGATCTTTAGGGGCAGTGTGAATTGAATTGTATTAAATTCGAGCTAAAATTAACCCTAGTTTTCTGCACTTAACGTATAAAAACTGTTAGAAGTAATGGAGGTAGATAAAAATGATGTAAGAAAGATATGATCGTAAGACTATGCGCCAATTTTTAAAAGAATCGTACAAGCTCCTCACCTTGGCAAAAGTTGGAGAAAATTGAGATGGAAAAAAAGATTGTTTTTGGATCAAATCACGCAAATTTGAGTTTGAAGCTCTGTAAAAACCAAACCTCTTATCCAATTTTAGTGTGGTTAGTTTTATTTTACAGATAAATTTGTTGGCTGTAATAATCATTTTATTTCACTATTCTAGCTGGTCTAGCTTGGGAGATATTAGGCTTTAAGTCGTGCAAGAAAATGATTTTTTCAAAAATCCTTAAATGCCTGTGGCAGCTAAAGGGTTAAGCTGAGGGGGTATGTTCAGTACAACTTTTTTGCTGGAAATCAACTGGGGAATCATAATCAGGTGCGTTTATGCGGCAGTTTTCGGACACCCTGTATATTTCCTATCCGCACTGCTATTATTATTTTTCTAGCATGTGCGGAAATATGGTCACACCGACATTTGGTCTCACGACTCTACTATCATCGTAGAGTGCTATTCAACCGTCTGAGCCGCAGAGCGTGACGATCGCCCGATTTGCCCGCTTGATACCTTACGACAACTTTTTGAACGGACTACTTTCAACCGACTGTTAGTGGTAGTCCCGAGCACGCTCCACAGTAGTCGCAATCGCATTGGTAACTATCTTAGCAACCGACACTTTGCGCAAAGGTACATGACATGTTGGGGTACGGTGACGATAAACGTAAGAAACGCATTTGTCACCACGAGTAGGGAGTACACACACGCAGCATTGCAGAATATGTTGTATAGTTAGGAGGTACCTTTCCTATAACATCCTTAAATACAATATTAGTGGAGCAACAAAGTAGTACACTACGGTAGGTGCAGGTGTTTCAAAGGGACGAGTACATGTTGTTGTTGTAGCGGCGCAAGTGAAGGAGGGGGGGGGGGGAACTAGTGTCGTTTTTCGTATCGTTGGCATCCTCTCTTCCAGTTCGAGACCTAGGAAGATTGCCACCTCAATGGGATGTTCCCAAAGCGGGGAAAGTGTTAAGTGCGTTGGTGCGGCTACACACGGTGATCCTCGTTTGTTGTAGTCTGCAATAGTGACGTGGCGGTGGGGTTTTGTCCATAAGATCGTGATTCGGGTGTTCACTACGATAGCAACCAACCAGATATTGCTTAGCGAGGAGCTCATTTTGACTTTTCAGATTTAACAGGTTTGCCTCTGGGTGAAGGTGATCTTGAGATGTCATGCGTACACATCCAGTAATTGTACGCAGCACTGCATTCTGACACGTTTAAATCCGCTTCCATTGGGTGTCGCAAAGATTGTTCGTCCATATGGGTGCTGCATAATTTACCATAATAATAATAATAATTTATATGTGGCAAGTAACGTCTCTTTTTCTGTTCCCTATTTGCTGCCAGCAAGATTTTAGAATCTTGTTCCTGGTCTTCACTTTGTCACATATGGCGTGGCTGTTGAAAATGCCATGATTGTCGATTGTGACGCCGAGGATTTTGGGGTGACAAACAGTGGGGACTACGGTGTTGTTTACTTTAATATCTAGCCGTAGGTTGTATTCCTGATTGTACGTGGTAAAGAGAGTGGCCGAGTATTTGGATGCTGATAGCTGCAGGTTCTTGCTATAGAAGAAGGTGTTGAGCTCTTCAAAGCAACCATTGATAAGGTCGCACATGTCGGCAATATCGTTGCCGGATGTCATGATGGTACAGTCGTCAGCGTAGGATATTATTTCGATTCCTTCGGGTGACATGTAGAGGTCAAACAAGATGAGGGATAGGACTCTACCTTGTGGTACTCCTTGTTTGGTCCTTCTTAGTTTAGATTTCCCGTACTGGATTGACGTCCGGCAAGGTAGTTCGCAACCCATTTAATTATGTGTGGCGGGGTTGATGTGTTACGAATATCCGTCGGTAAGAGCGAGTGATTCACCGTATCAAACGCTTTCGATAGATCTAATGCCACTTGATGGTGCGCTTAAACGGCTTAGGCTGGTTAATCCCGTTAAAGACCTTGGACATGATTCGGTCTAATGCAGTGGTGGTGCTATGCATTTTCCTAAAGCTGCCTAAAGTGTTGGTGATTGGCGATTTGTATGTGCGTAGCAAGAGTTTTGTGTATCAGCCATTCCAGTATATTTGCCACAGGAGGTAAAAGCGTGATGAGGCGGTAGGATTCTCCTAAAGAAGGTTGTTTACCAGGTTTGGGTAATATTTGCCACTTCCAAATCTCTGGTATGATGAATGTTCGAAGCGAAAGGTTAATCGTGGCAGTGATATACTCTATGGCAGGTGTGTCAAGGTGTTTGAGCATTATCATTACTATACCGTCCAGACCAAGCGCTTTTGAGTATTTGGCGTTCTTTATAGCATTGGCGACTTCTATGGAGGTGATTTGAAGATCTTCATCTACCGTGGTGTTTCGGATGGCTCTTGTGATTTTGAGCTTGAGTCTATCCTTGGGCGGATACTCGACGAACTGCTTGTTAAGTTGTTTGGCGCATTTCTTGTCGTCGCTCACGGTAGAGTTGCGAAACTTAATAGCGACCCTTCCTTGTGTTTTAGTAGGAATTGATAGGTCTCTTACTGTATTCCATAGTTTGTTCACACCTGTGGTGGTATTAAGATTTTTGAGGTACGAGAACCATTTATCTCTCCTCTGGTCATTGATCAATGCGTGGGTCAGTTGGGTCTGCACTCCTTAGCTGATTCCTGGTTTTGGGTAATTTTGCCGCAGATGCTGGGCAGTTAGGTTTTAGGCAGGGAATGCGGCTGGCTGGAATGAATCTCTTGGCTTCAGTGAGAATTATCTGTCTCAGTTGTTTTTCGGGCATACGTACATCATTTGGGGGGGGGGGGGGGGGGTAAGACTGGCAAACTCCTCGTTAGTGAATCTTTTAAAGCTATCTCAGTCAGCTTTGTTGAAGTTAGTGTTCAGTCAGCTTTGTTGAAGTTAGTGTACGGGATGGACGAATTTAGAAGGCATATCCAGCGTTAGTAAAATTGGTAGGTGATCAGAGGACATGGTGCGGATTGGTTCCAATTGATAAGTCCAGTGTTAGCAATGGAAATATCAGACGAGCTGGTGCAAGATCCAGTAATACGAGTCGGTTTATCGCCGTTGATGGGACAGAAATGCATCCAGTTGATCGGCGATGATGCTACCTCTGGTGCCGTTGTGGAGATGGGAGTACCATAGATCGTGGTGGGCGTTGCAGAAGACGATATTGGCCGTTTAGTAGGAAGCTAATATTGACTTTGTAACTAGTGGGACAGTTGGAGACAGGTGGAATATAAATGGTGTAGTCAATATTTCCCGATTTGACGGTTATCGCTTGTTGTTCCATGGTGTTATAGGCGGAAGTGACATCAACCATGCTGTACGGTATATTGTTGTGAATGAGGAAGACCAAACCCCCTCCCGCATTGCTTTCTCGGTCGCGTCTGATGACGTTATAGTCCCCATGTGAGAAAATGGTTGGAGTTGAGTTTAGTCTCCTGAATAGCTACAATCTGGATGTGGTGTCTGTCCATCAGCTTAGTAAGTTCGACGATTTTATGCTGGAGTCCATTCCAGTTTAGTTGGACGATTTTCGTGTTGGAGTAGTTAACATCGATTAGTGGAGGTGGGGTCAAATATAGTCCTGGTTGGACTGGTTGTATAGCGTTTGCCGGGGTGGAAGGTGATGAATGTTGGGAACCTTGGTTGAGCGGCTGTTGAAGATTGGATGATTAGCGTCGCCCTCTATTTCTACACCGACTCCCTGTATAAGTTGTTCCCCGTTGATTATGATGGGTAAGTCCCGAGCAATTCTTTAGGTGAACCCATTTTCCACAGCATGTAAATTACATTCAACCGACGTTTGAACATTGCTCCAAATCCTGTTACCGCAGACTGAGCAAATCCATGGACCTGGATTCGATTCGATGCCGGTACGTTATAGTAGTGTGAGGAGCACCTGGACCGGCCAAGACTGCTCTCCGAGAGAAAAACCGAAGAATGTGACGACAAATAGTTTCCTTCGCCTTCTTGAGTCGAAGGTGGTCGTTGCGACTCTTGGCCATGCCGATGGCATTATCATTATCATTATACAGGGTGTCCGGAAACTGCCGCATAAACGCCAAGCCAAAATTAACCCTAGTTTTCTACACTTAACGTAGACTTTTAGAAATAATCCAGCTAGAATAAAATGATGTAAGAAAGATATGATCGTAGGACTATGCGCCAATTTTCAGAGGAATCGCACAAGCACCTCTCCTTAGTAGAGATGAAAAAATATGTTGTTTTTGGGTCAAATCACATAGATTTGACTTTGAAGCTCAGTAAAAACCAAACCTTTTATCCGATTTTAGTGTCTTTAGTTTTATTTTTTAGGTGAATTTGTTGGCTGTAGTAATCATCTTATTTCGCTATTTTAGCTAGTCTAGCTTTGGAGATATTGAGGTTTAAGTCGTAAAAGAAAATGATTTTTTCAAAAATGTTCAAATGCCTGTGGCAGCTAAAGGGTTAAAATTGGGGGTATGTTCCGTACAACTTTTTTTTTGCTGGAAATCACATGAGGAATCACAATCCGGTGCGTTTATTCGGCAGTTTCCGGAAACCCTGTACATATTCCGCAACTACTTATGAAAATGCTTACTTTTTCGTTGTGATTACCATGTCATACTATAGATTATGATATCCCTCAAACATGGTCGAAAGTAATCTTACCTGTATGGCATGCATGCTATCCGCTTCGGAAACGGTTCTTTGTCGCATTTCGGTAGGTATATTGGATGTAGACAACGCTTGTAGATTTTCCTGAGTATGAGCTGACATAAAACGATGTATTACGGCCAGGTGAGATAATATTTGATCTGCCGACTCTTCAACTTTCCTCAGGCGAAAATCAATGTTCTGAAACGATGTTCACAATTAGATAATTTGAACAGGATTAGACCATCATTGAGGGTATACTTGAACCGTCGCCGACTGAATATTCTCCTTCTGATTAATATCTTCAATTTTCTGTGACATATTTTCAACTCGTTCAGTTGTTGATTTTATACGTTCATCGGTTGATTGGTTTAGTATGATTTCCTATAAAACAATAAAAATATTAGGGCGATTCAATGTTTTTACATTCAGAAGTAAACCCACCTGTTCACGAAAATACCCTTCTATGCACTCCTCTTCGAAATCATACAACCGCTCCAGATCATCTTTCTCCAAAAACAGCTTGAGCCCATTGTCACGCGGAACTTCAAGACCTAAGGAAAGTTCCGTCAATATTTTTGCTCTGTCATTAGTTAGTTGTACTACTAACAAAACTGTTTACCTTTGGCCTTCCTTATGAAATATTTGAGCATAGAATAAAAGTGACAAAAAGCAATTAATGGTGGTGGCAGTACGGGCTTTTGTTGGTATTCCATAACGACCGTGAAACGTTGAAACATCCATACCTAGTTTAAAGCAGTGTCATAGGACAGGCATTAAACAAAAATAAAGAAAAATACGAAATAATAATAAAAAGCCAAACACAAACAATAATAAGTAAATACTACTGAAGTAAACGTAGACAATAAAATAAGTGAAAGATTTGAAGCCAAAGCTACTACGTCACGGTTAACAGAAGCTAAGTCTCTAATTTTTGGGCTGAAACTAATCAATCTACTTTGTCACAAACTAAGCTTACAATTTCAATCGTTATTACCATTTCCGAAATGTATTTACATTTTCATATTTAATTTATGTTCATTATAGTATTGTTATGTTGCTTACAATATTTTTGTTTTGTTTTTATTATGTAATACCTGATGTGAAACCGCATTAACTTCGATAAAGATATTGTTAAAGACCGCTATCAACAAATTGATGAGCAGAATATTGGCAATCAAAAGGTACATAGACATTGTAATTGGCGTAACCCAATGACCTGAAATAATAATAAGAAAAAAAGCAAATTTTATTGATTTTTCGCTCCTGTTTATTTAACATCACCATACCTGTAACACAAGCTGGTTGAGAAGGATCTTCGCCACATGGTGGATCGATGTCATCCGCGAATACTTCACCATACAACATGAAGTACGGTTGATAGTAAACCTATAAAAACAAAATGAGTTATTTTCAAAATATCATAAGATTAGTTTTTTTAGAAATTTGAAAGCATAAAGTAGCATTAAGCTCTGGCTGCAGCACGCTGGTCATTCCGGTCAATTACAAAAATTACCAATGAATATGCAAAAGTTAAATGCGCAGCACTGCGGCGCAGCTAAGGGAAAGGCACGACACGGTTAGAATCAGACGTCTAACTTGACTCTGACACCGATTAGTAGTATAGTCAAAGGTTAAACGTAAATAATAAAATAGTGAAGGCGAATGGCAACACCTCGTCATTAGATACAAGGACTAGTCGACCTTATGTTCTCATCTACGGGGCAAGCCTGTAAGGGAGCACCTACTGTTTATGGTTTTATTTCCCGGTCCTTCGTCCTTTTAAGACATTCGTTGGTTAACGGGAACAGATTTACAAAGTAAATTCTAAGCCAGAGCATACATCGAATATATCCCCTAAGGAGGCTACACCCGCTAGTTGACTTTAACCGAATTAGCTCTTAGATGGCCAGGACCATGGTGTCGTTGGAACCCCTATTCTCCAAGTATATTATATCGTACTTGTCAGTAAGATGACTCGGGTCATATGGGCAGTAAACCACAATAAATCTAAGACACAGCATTTTAGCCTTCGCTTTCAGACTATCTACATCCTTCGTGGCTCGACTCATGTGAAGCTGTCGCTTAATGGCTGACATCCGGAGAGGGATTCATCCATACCGTAGCCACATTGTATGACTCGATTACTTCGCCTAAGTGTGCAGAGATGCACACCATGGCATACTAATCATTCCTGGGGCTGAGGTGCAGATCAGGTGATGTCGCCGCTCACCAAAATACTGTATAACATTGGACAATTACATATTTTGAGGTAGCAATGACATCAGCTATTATTGGTTGGTATTCCAGATTTGTAATTAGAACCAGGATGTGATATGTACTTGATGAAACCTTTAAACCCGGGAAAGCAATTCCCACATATTCTCAACAGCACCGTGCTAGAGCAACACACACGCATAAGATAAGGGTAAAAGACTCCTCATTTTTAAATTCACTGAGTATTATTTTAATGTGATCTTAAAGATTGCCTTTATTTCTTCTGAATTGTAGTAGACCTCTCTTTTGCGGTATTAATCTACAATAAACATATTAAATTGGCACTGCCCTGGCAGATCCCTGAACCAATGCTCCGAGTGTATGTTGCATGGTACAGCAAAACACGCCACCTCATCAGCTTGTCTGTCGCCTTTATGTATATCCAAACAGTGGTTCTCTCCTGTTACAGCCCACGTGTGCAAAGACACTTCCAGGAAACAATGAAGAGTCTTCACTGTACGGTATTTGTATAATGCGGCGGTGGGGTTTTCCATCGGCCTGCCACGCCAGTCTCGGTTCTCTCGCAAACTGTCGAGTCAGTCAAGTGCCATTGACCGCTTTTTTCTGTTCCATAGTACAAAACCGACACGGCTGCATGAGAGCTCCTTTCCAAAGTATTCCGAAAGAGTTCCCGTAACCACGATGTCGAATGTAGAACTACCATTTCTCATTAGTTATTACTAAACTATTGTTGTTGTTGTTGTAGCGACCCAAGACATTTATTTTCTCTTGAATCGAAGGGGGTTTTAGGCAGCTTTTGGCGGTTGTAACAACGGGCAGCTCCGGAACGATTTAAATGAAAGAACCGGCTTCCGTAGGAGCAATCACAACACAAACATCCATGGTCACAGTGAGATTCGAGCCCTCTCTCCGGCAACTCAGAGATAGCGTGTCATCTTTACCACTGAGCCACGGAATGCCCATTTTCTAAACAATCGTCAAATGCAATAAGCCGAAAAATATAGAGCAAATGGAATCGATCACATTTCTTTCTCTCTCTCTTTCTCTGGTTGGATGGCGGGTAACTTGTTGTGGGTGGAGTGTCGGCCGAGAAATAAGCTGCCAGCGTCGACATTGCCCGGCGAACTAGATTCGGATTGTGGACAGTTATCAACTGACTCCTATCAGCACACTCCGAATTGCCACACGGAAGCACACTGTTGAGGTTCCCATTGGATACAGATGGCGAAGGGGATTCGACGGACGAAACCAATGCAGTGAACTCGCTAGATGGAGCAAACACCCTACTTGAGGACTTGAGTATCGTAACCCTTAACAGAATGAGACTAGTACAGATAAATTAAAATGGCTCGATAAGTGCGGATTGTGCACGTCTTTTTAAATTAGAAAGTCATTGATAAGACCTTTGTCCGTGCTGGAACCCTAGATTCGGAAGAATCCATCAAACGACTATTCTTTGATGGTATTCTTCGTTCCAGCCTAGTGGTGTGTAACAGGGCCAACCCCACGACTTTTATTTTAATTAGCTAACAATAACTTTACTGTCAGTTCCAGTGAAATACCAGACGTGATGATTTATTTTATTCGTTAGAGCTATCAGTACGGCCCTCTGCGTCTCTTATATCAGAACCGCCACGATGGAATGCATAGATATCTACACCATTGTATATATATATATTGTGTTGCAGAAACCAATCGTCGAACCAAGTCCCGTGGGTCTTGTGGGAAGACCTGACAAATAAAGGTTGATAAAAGTAGGAGATAATACTCCTCCCTCGAGTGTTAGATTTGGCGGAGCTTAGATTTCCCGTTTCTAAACTCGGTGCAGGACTGACGACCGGCAAGATAATTTGCAATCCAATTATAAACTTGAGGGTGAGTGCAGCTACGAAGATCTGTCCGACTGACTGTGTCAAATGCTTTAGACAAATCGAGAGCTACGAGGATTGTGCGGAGTCATTCGGCCTTTTTCCAAAACTCAGGTATTATCAAAGATGATAGCTTATATCTTGCTTCTAGGGGATATTAGGTTAAGAATAACAAATTGAATATTGCATGCCACTGTACTATTATTATTGTTAACCAATAAATAAATAAATAAAAAAAAATTAATATAATGCTCAATGGGCGGAGAGATGTTTGAGCATGATCAAAGCTATACCATTCAGCCCAACCATCATCTTTCATTCGGTCAAACATAATACAAATTTCCCAGCTGATAGTCTATATAGAACAGTGGTTCTTAACCCATTGCTCATGAGAGACCAACTGGCAAACCATTTGACCAGGGTACGAATAAAGTGGCTGATTGAAAGCTCCTTAAGAGGCCGGTCTATTTCATATAAATATCAAATTAAAATTTTTAAAACCGACTAAATTGTGGACAGTGAGTCCAAAAACGAAGAAGCTTCTCTACTCAAAACAAGAGCCTGACAAAAAACCTAGCCACAAAATTCAGGTAGGTGAGCGCAATAACAAGAAATTAAGCTGCAAGGAAAACTGAATTTCCAGATATAAAAATGAATAAAATACCGTTTTTCCGTAGCTGTCATTTAATAGAGAAGAGACAAGCTTTTTGGAGACTGGTTGGTTGGTAAAAGTGGTGGCTTAGGCAAAAACCCAATTAGCGCATAAAGTGCCGTTTTGAAACCACAAACTTCGTGAAGTTTAACTAGTTTATACGATGAAGGTTAGGTAATGAATTTAGGAGTGGGGAGGTGCCTTGGACCAGCCAATGTTATCTAGGAAGTACAGGAGCTCCCCTACTTTCACATTTGCTGCATCCTCCAAGCCTCCCAAAAAAGCCCTAGCAAGCGTCCTATACCGGGTTCTGGCAAGATTCGGCATTCACACAGAAAGTGAATCAGGGTTTTTCTCTCATCCACATTACCGCAGCTGTGGCAAAGCGCGTTGTAGGGGGTGCCCTGCCTGGCAGCGTGGAGCCCCATTGGCCAGTACCCCATGATAACAGCAGGCGATATCTCTACGCGGTTTAGTCAGTATCTCAGACGATCTTTTCCAGTCGTAGGAGGGCCACATTTTCCTTGACATAACGCAAGTCCTCAGATTTCGGTAATTGGAATTAGCAGCCCTCATATAGTGGGTGGAGATCTTACTCCTAACAGCTGCCATAGGGACGCAAAAATGCTCCGCATGAGAGCTGTCAAGGGTGGCACCCATTTTGGCTAGTTCGTCAACCATGTCGTTACCTTCTATGTTCCTGTGTCCGGCTACCCAAAGTAGGGTGATTATTTGTCGTGTGCCAAAAATAGTTAACGCTTGATCATACATACTTCAACGAGCTTGGAGGTCGTCTTCACCGATTGTAATGCTATGATAGCAACCTGACTATCTGAGCAGATGGCGATACTCTGGTTGTTTTGTATGTTTCTCAGTGCATGACAGGCCTTCATGGTTGCAAGCATTTCAGCTTGAAAAATGCTGGCATGATCAGGAAGACGATAATATCCAGAGAAACTTAGTGATATGCAGAATATTCTGGCACCCACGCCACAATCCATTTTAGACCCATCGGTGAAGAATGCGACGTAAAAATCCGTCACCACCTCACCCTCTTTCCACTCACATCTAGTAGGGAATTTTGCATCAAAGTTCTTCCCAAAGCTTAGTTTGGGCACTTTGACATCCGGTTCAACGTTGCGTACGTGTCTTGTGGGAGCTGGTTTAGAATATTGCTGCACTCCAGCAGCTTAACTCTTTCAGCCTGACTGCACTACATGCTTCCAGTTCCATCCGCATAAGCGACCACCTTAATCATCTTCCTGTCAAGCCTAGCTAGGATATTGTAGAGATGACACCACCCTGAGGTGTTCCTCTGAATTTAGTTAGATTACTGCTTCCTAAAGCTACATTATCCTCGGCACGACCTCAGCGGCTCTAGCGACAGTGACTCGCTCATTCCATATAAGAACTCGTTTGAATAATAATGCTAAGCGCTTCTTTGACGAGTTTTTATATGGAATGAGCGAGACGCTGTCGCTAGAGCCCCTGGGGTCGTGCCGAGGCAAATCTACCTTAAGTCACCATGGATTACTCTGGTCGTTAGTAATGTCACTATCCACGACACAAGCCGTGGCTTAACTCCTAAGTGTGAGGGTCCCTCATGAATAGATTCAATCCGAACATTATTTAATGCCCCCTCTATGTCTAGGAAAGCGGTGGCTGTGCTCGATGATACGGACCACTTCGTGGAGAGCCGTTTCTGTGGACTTTCCCTTCACGTAGGCGTGCTGGGACTTCGAAAGTGCTGAGTTCTCAAGACTTTGTCAGATTGTAAGTCTATTAAGCGCTCTAAAGGTCTCATGCCCACGATTGCCTACCTTCGGTATGAAAACGATTCGAACCCGTCGCCACGACTGGGGGACGTGGTTGAGTAGAAGTGAAGTAGAAGTTTCAGAAGAAGGCTTCTGAAAAGTATCAGCCGCCGTGGAACTACCAGATCCTTGCGTTTTCTGAAGCATAATCGGTATGTCATCTGTTCCTGGGGATTTATAAGGGGAGAAGCTGTTTATTGCCCAGGTAATCTTCTCCTGAATAATAATGGAGAAAACGAAGTCACTCTGCTGTTCGTCTCCATTGTCCAATCGTGGGCTCTGCGTGCAAGTTCTTTTGCACCCAGGGAAATGCGTATTCATCAGATGCTCAAGAGATTCGCCAGTTGATTCTGCCCAATTGCCATCCTCTCTTTTTATTAAGGACGGACACGACCTTGCATTGGACAAAATCCTGAGACTTTTGAGACTACTTTACCACTAGGGGACGGGAGCAATGGGTGTGTTGGGAGGGACCTAGTACACAAGGTGCTGCTTACAGGATCTATAAGTTTAGCTTCAGAAATCGGATGATAGCGGTATAATCTAATGTTAATCAAGCAATATGTCAATGATTATTCTTTGTAGCCTTCCACTGAGATGTTTTCGTAGTGGAGTGCTTGCCTCACACACAATTTTCTGCAATGGTGATGTCGCCGCATTCAAAATGAGTTGAACTACTTTCTCTAAGGATTAGATGTACATAATTCGTGATAAACTCTCTAGGCAATAACCTATCGCTTGACTGATGAACTGTTGGAGGTCGTGGTGCCAAAAATAGTGATTTTAGCCATTTTAAGACTTCCGAATTTTTATGCAAACTTTCCTTTTGTTCCAAAATTTATAAGCAATTTTATTAACGTGTGCGTCGTGCATCTTTCCAGAAGCCCCCCTCAATCACATCTGAAATCATCAGGAGAGGCCCACCCAGCATAATTTCCTCGCCCCAGGACCCACACATTTTCACGAAAGCCCTCCTCCTAGCAATACGGCCACAATCACATCTTAAATACATGACACGTTACTATTTTCACTGACGGAATCAAAACGAACCAATAAGCCGGATCGAGTATTCTGAGATATATTTTTAATAATTCGGAGAGCTACCACCTTCTGGATCGCGTTCGAATACTTCAAGGGGAAGCGCTTGATGTTTGAAGGTCTAGTCTGCTTTCTCGAAAGTATATCACAAGGTCGCAGTATTCCAATAGCCTAGAAGTCATCAAAGCAATAAACGAAACTAGCAACTCTTTTAAAACTCGGGGAACGATGCAAAGATAAGTTTGCCAGTTTGAATAGCCAACTCAACACTCCTATGCTATGGGTTTCATCCGTATAATCCCAACTTTTTCCGTAATGAGCGAGCACATGAGCTTGATGCTGTTCTGGGCATGTGCTCTTTGTATTTTGCTGTTAGTAGTTAAGAGTGTATTTGTTTCCCTACCACAATGTTGCGGTTTCCAGAATGAGGGAACCTGGGCCATGTAAAGAACGCAGTGGACACGATGGTTATTGCATTGGCGGTTACGAGGATCAGAACGGCAAACATGTTTACGGAACAGACGGCAGTGCTGTGTTCTATTACCCCCTCGTTACCGTAGAAAGAAAGCTCAGAATTCTTTACAGTGTTCACAGTACTACAAGCTTCACAGTCACTTTTTATGCGAAGGCCCGGCTTAAATTCTTTGAATGGATCTAGGCACTGCTTGGTTCTTGATAGAATCAAAACAATTTATCTGAAATAATGCTATCAACTTACATCTCTTATTAGCCTCCAATTTGGATCATTGTTTGGAAACAAAATCGCTTGTCGACTAACACCAAAGCTCATAAGAACAACGGCCAATAGTACTACGAAATATATCATATTTTTCACCATTTTTCCCATCATCGTAACTAGTGGACCTGAAAATGAGAAAACAAAAAATACAAAAACATTGTCATCACCCCTTAAATGAAGTAGAAAAAATATTTTCACCACCATCTCACACACCCTATACGTACCTAAATATTTATTGACACCTAATATATTCAGTATCCTAAGGTACCAGTAAATACTGTCTACACAATATATCACTCGACCGATATCCATCGTGTTCGGTCGAAAACGTAAAGATAAGCCAATCATAAACATAATTATTGCTGCAGCATCACAAGGGTTCCACATATTCCACGCCCACACCGAGAACTTATGACTGAAAAGCGTAAAAGAATTTATCAAAGCCAATGAGAAGGAAATAAACATTGAAAGTTGTTCGGAACATTTGGCACTCTACGAAGGCCATTTGGAAAGCGAAATTAGGGTCGAACTACTTTTTTTTATTGTACATGTACACTGGATGCCAAAAACTTCTCAAGAAGCCTTACAGCATCCGAACATGTTTGGAATGGGAAATCGTTACATTCATGCATAAGGACTGATACTTACGTAATTGCTACCGGTTCAGATGATATAATTTCCCTAATTTTCTCACAACCTAGCGCCGTAATGTATGCTATCGAGTAAACTTCTTGCCATCGTGGTGTGGCTTCCATTCGTACAAGTACCGTGTAAGTGAACATTAAAAGGAAGAAAACATAAGCCATCTGAAAAATAGGAAAATTTTGTTTAATCCAATCTGGAGGTCGGAGGATATAATAAGGATTATGTATTATTCAAAGCTACTTACAGAGTCGGCCCAGAATTTTGTGATTGGTGCCGTATAAAATTCGTAAATTTTCTTTTTAAGTCGAAGCGGTTGCTGTTGTTTGACTTCGTAGTCGGACATATTGAGAAAATCACGATATTGTGATGGATCCGTGTCAGATAATGAAACCTAAGGAATTAAAAGATGTGAAGGGAGATTAGTAATATATTTTATTTTAGGCGGAGATAGACAGGAAGTTTATATCTAAGAATTATTCTACATTATCGTGATATTATTATAAAACTAAAATGACATGAACTATGAACTACACAAATGCTACTCTGAAATTAACTAACTTTTTTCGATGCATCAACTCCCGTGAGACCGACCTGTAGGCAAGTTAATTGTTGGGTAAGTGGCAAAAAATGCTAGTGAATAGGCAATGTAAATATTAAGTGAATTATCTTTGGAACGTTATTGTTTTTTTTAAGGAATTTATGTTAATAGAAATTATGGTACATTTGGGATAAAAAGGTGAATAGGGAGATCTATGTTGTATTGTCAACCATCTAATTAACTACTCTATTGTATGTGTAATTAATTTATGGTGAAAAATGTGTGACTATTGACTATGCCTTGTGCATTTGTATTTCAGTTTAAAGTGTTTGTAATATTTAAATTCAATTCAAATACTTATATACTTACTTTTCCATTCTCCTGCACTTTTGTATCACGTAACGAATAAGTATCAGCAAGTAACGCCTACAAAAGGGATAACAAAAAATTAAAAGATAGCATTGTCAAGTAACATGGCATTCCGATAATACTAGTTAAAATTGGCAGTGATGTCGAGTTCGTGTTAGAACATTAACGGCAGGCTTAATTACAACACAATGTATTTTCTTTTAGTTTATGCGTAGATATGTACAGCTTGGTGATCCTTCAACCTACCGTTGCTTTAGCTACGAAACACTAGACAATTCTGAAGCGCAGGCAGCCTGCACAAAGAAAACCTAGTGCATCTAGATAAACGTCTTTATGAGTATCGACGATTGCAATTAAATCTAATAATTCAATGGGAAAATTCAATCATTACTTTCAAATCGATTGTTCTTTCATTGAACTCGTCCTAATTATTTTAGAGTCTTAAATTTATTGCAAACCAAAAAAAAAACAATATTGCCACGTAGAAAACAATTAAAAAGGACATCGACAATCAACTCATTTGTGGGCTCAAACACAGAAAATACGAGTATCATCCCAATTAGTATAGTTTTGCATACAGACACACGTAGGGACACAACAACAATTTTTTCTAAAATTTTCATCAAACTGTTGCACAATTATTGTTAGAGTTAGTTTTCTGTTCTGTACCTGTGCTGTAGGATTACTTTGTCCTTTTCGGGCGCGAAGCGAAAGTGAACGTTTCGCTTTGTCAAGGGCATTCTAGGGGTAAATTATATATATATATATACGTATGTAAGTATTAGGGTGATATTAATGAACTAAGTACGGATTTTGGTAAATTATTCTTGGTCTGACTAATGAAAAAGATATAAAATCGAAAAACAATCTAAACGTAAAAGAGAAAATAGGGGGACTCATTGCAAAATGTTTACCTCTGCATCCGGATGTATTCGGTCCGTATCCTCGTAATCCAAATTTTGATTTTCCAAGTGTTCCTCTTCTGTTTGGGGCATAGATTGAAGTTCTTCTTTTGATTTGAAATCTAATTTTTTTATAAACGGCGGGCAGAGAAGACCTAATATAACCTGCAAATAAAAGAGAAATTAGAAAGAAGATATGAAAAAATATTTTTAATTGTAATCATATATTTACATAATTTATATGTTAACCAGAAGACAAATTAATACTTGAGTTAGATCAATCTCGCCCATAATGGCCGGATATAACCTGCAAAGAACACAAGTTTTCCGTTGCAAGGCTTGGATGTATTCAACTCGACCTGTTGTGTCTTTTGTGTAGTAGATAGCAAGACGACAGTAGAGACGTAGTAATAGGAGAGGTCCATGGGGTCCGAACACTTTACGAAATGTTTTCAGTGGGCGTTAAAATGTAATAATGGATACTGATTTCATGTGGCTGGTCGTTTTCTTTAGACTCAGTGTCAAGATTTGTACAAGGGCGAGGTATACGACCACTATACGCCGGAGAGTAAACGCGCATCTATGGAATGGAGGAAGAAAGAGCGAAACACTGTTCGGCCGAACCACAACCTAACTGAATGGCTCGGCCAACGAGTTTGAAAGTACCAATTTCATAGGATTGTAACCATTTTGAAATCGAATTGAACCCTTTGGTCAGGTTCCGGTTCGGCCGACCAGTGTTTTTAGTATCAGGGAACGGTTCTGTATCGAAAACAAAAAGCTTAATCCGACAGTCCGCACAGTCGCACCTCAAAAATTAGCACTTTCAAAGAGGTTTTCCGAACCCTTCGGTCATGTTGCGGTTCGGCCGACCAGTGTTTTTAGCATCAGGGGGCGGTCCTCTATCGAATAGAAAAGGTTCGATCCGACAGTTCTGACACCCCATTGACTCTGCAAAATGTCCCGCAGGGGAGTCTGCGTCCATGTGACACAGAGCATTCTGGGTAGTTGGACACCGATTTTTGGTGAGTTGCAACACCACGTAGCGTTGTATGGTTTTCGTTGATACGCCATGGTGTGCATCTGTACAAAGACCATTCGGGCGATGGCATTCCCGTGCTCCCGAGTCATGTTGAGTGGCTCACGGCATGGTTGACTTTTTTCCTATTCCTTCGGAAAGGCAGTCATGCCACGAAGGGGCTAATTAGGGAGAATGGCCTTGGTGGAAAATGCCTACGCGCTTATATCTAACTAGTTTGTGGATTGATGACACACGGCCTGAATCGAATTGCTGGCTGTAGTAAGCGGATGGAGCCATCCTGAAGTGAACGGAATCGCTACGAGTCTGCTTTAAGCAGACGAGTAGTCACAGGCCCAACGAGGTGGACTGTGTGCTCGACAAGTCGACCAGCTAGAGTCGCATCCCAAAGGGAGGCATCCCGGCGGAGAACACCCTTGCGGCTTCAAGGCGGATAAACTGCCGTTCCCTTAAAGGGAAGGAGGTATAGCCGCTTGGCTTAGTTACTCCGCAAGGCACGCGACAGTAGACGCAGACTTAATGACCCTTCATAATGGTTGGCCGAACCCTTGGCCAGGTTGCGGTTCGGCCGACCAGTGTCTTTAGCATCAGGGGTCGGCCCTTTATCGAATAGAAAAGGTTCGATCCAAAGAGATTATAATACATAGAGGCTGCATGGAACCTCGCCAGTATGAACTCTACTGAAGCCTACAAAACATTCGCATCATCTCCATATCCGTATACGAAAATGAGAAAGCTCCTCCCATTTTCTCATTAAAATTAAAATCAGGATTGACCATAACAGTTTCAATAATCGATAATTCTGTAATTCATCCAACACATATTTTTGTTAGTTATTTCTTATCTTCGTCGTCGCTCAATACACTCAAAAAACAAAAATCTCGGGACGGAAGAAACACTAAACTGGGCCAACTGATTATCGACCTGATGAAGTTTATGGAGTGGAAACGCAGAAACGTACGCATCATGTACAATGGAGCCAAGGAGCAGCTATATAATAAAACAATCAAAAAGCTCCTGAAAGGCAAGGAAGTCTTCCCCGACAGCTTGAAGAATGCCGACGCCCGATCGGTTAAAGTGCAAGCGGAACGTGAGGAGAATGCATCCCTTCAGACCTCAAAAAAGAAGAAATCATAGTGGTAAAAAAATTAATCTGCAAGAAAGGGTGGTGCAAAATTAAATTCCCCACCTCGAAGAGAATCCGAATCCCTGTACGAGGGTCGAACAACCCCATCAGCATGGATTCAGACGAATGCATAGCACAACCACCGCTCTTGATGCGATCACTACACACGTAAGAGATGGACTAAATCAACGTACCCCATGCCATAGAACCATCTTGGTGGCAATTCACCTATCAAACGCGTTTGATAAGGCCAATCACTCCATGCTTCTGGCAAAACTTCTTAACATGCGCATTCCCACACAAGAGATTCGATAGATTGCTGGTAGGCAATCCTTCACTAAGTTTCGGGGCAGCGGTTCCAAGCATAGGAAAATCAAATTAGGTCTTCCACAGGGTGAGGTTCGCTCTCCCACTCTGATTAACATCTACATGGCAGGTCTTCCAACACCACCGGAAGGCATTGAAGTGATTTCCTATGCTGATGACTGCGCCGTTCTCGCTATGGGAGCGGATAGGGCGTCATGCTCCTCCTTATCAATCGATATCTAGCTACACTAGACGCTTTTTTCCACAACAGAAACCTAACTATCTCAGCGTCAAAATCTTCTGCGACTTTCCTCACCACCAGGTCAGGTGATTGTCGGTGGCCGGTCGAGAAAATGGTGACTTCAGCTCACGCGGAAGCGGTTTATGAAAAATGCGCAGTAGGAACAAAATTCTTAAAGCACTGGCTGGTAGCACCTGGGGCAAAGGTAAAGCAACCATGCTTACTACTTACAAAGCGGTGGGTCGAGCAGCGGCTGACTTTGCTGCTCCAGTTTGGTCGCAGAGTCTATGTAACACAAACTGGAATCAAATCCAAGTCTGCCAAAATGCTGCTCTATGCACAGCCACAGGGTGCCTTCTGATGTCTGCCCAGGATCACCTAGTACATCCAGAGTGACTCTAGCTTAACTCTGGTCAGGCCTCAGTTCGTATCTATCTTGACCCGAGCATACAAAAAGTATGCCCAAATTGCGCTGGTACGCCTCACGACGCGGGTCACTTGTTTCAATGACCAGCTGCGCCCACTGATCTCACCTCCCTGTCACAGTGGGAAAACCCCATTGCAGCTGCCACGTTTTTGTCTCTGGAGATCTCGGTTGAAAGCAAGGTCAGACACGATAATCATTTCTCTGCCAGAAGGGAACCCATTCGGAGATTCTGATATCCGAACCAGGGCTCAAGGAGATCGGCGATAACGTCTCTAGGATTCACCGAATGCGAAATATAGAACTAGTGTTCCTAGTGTTCTCGACGCCGTGAAGTCGCTGAGTAAGGCGTACGTTGGCACCCAAATAGCAATCATAGGCTTGCCTATAGACGTGAGCAAGGTGAGGTAGCAAAGTTAGTAGTGGGAAGGATGATATACCGATTCAAATGGAAATTGTATCAAGTCTCTAAGATTCACCTACTTTGCGAGGGACGATAGGACGAGCACGGTAGCGTGTAGCTAGTGCTACAGTGGAGAACATGGCCACAAAGTGCCATCCTGCAATAAACAGTCCAGCTGCAAACCAGCTATAACCATCGAACAGGAGTCGTCAAGTGTGTAATATATCGGGAGGCACTGAGAGAGTGAGATTCTTGCAGACAGGTAGCAAAAGATTATTGCTATTATTTGAGACTAAACAAGGATCTACGTAGGTCGGTTAGGGTCGCAGATAAAACAACAAGATAGCGATCTGAAGCCGGCGACGCTACGCGTTCCAGCAACGAATATCGGGAGGGTTAAATAGAGTGGCTAATATGCTTCGCCACGGTGAAACGACACAGACTTTGATAGTTTGCTGGACAGTCTTGTACGCGACGTAAGTACACACATCCGTCATAATTGCGGGGGACGGGAATGCGTGGGTACGGGAATGAACACAGGCGATGCTAATATCTTCAGGAAAGGTAAAATGAAGTCTATTATTAACGAGTTATGCGTGTTGGGACGCAGCCTCCGCATCCCACGAAACAGCCGTGGGGCCCTCCGCTGCCGTCCCGGTTCCCATTCAGTGCGGGTCCACAATCATACACAAATACGACATTGTTCAGAATGTTGATCTCCGAGCGATTTCCCGATTTACGGGCATGTCGACTCGGAGATTGCAAAAAATTGATATTCGTCGGCTTCGATCGAATACATATGACACGGAACTCTCATCAGGTGCCGTCGCTAGTTCCGTGTCATATGCATTCGAGGACGGCACGACCGAGAATGCACTGGCTGGTTGGGGGACGGCAGCGGAGGGCCCCACGGCTGTTTCGTGGTATGCGGAGGCTGCGTCCCAACACGCATATCTCGTCATAGTGTGAACCATTGGCATTTTAGATGGATGTTGAACGGATCACAGAAATAGCAAGTAGCTATTCGCTTCAAATGTGATCCGTAGCAACGAATGATTTTTGTCGGCTTACATACGATTGAACAACAACCAGCCAGTGCATTCTCGGTCGTGCCGTCCTCGAATGCATATGACACGGAACTAGCGACGGCACCTGATGAGAGTTCCGTGTCATATGCATTCGTTCGAAACCGACGAATGTCAATTTTTTGCAATCTCCGAGACGATATGCCCGTAAATCGGGAAATCGCTCGGAGATCAACATTCTGAGCAATGTCGTATTTGTGTAGTCTATTATTCACCTCACATTCGTGAGCAGTTCGTTGGTTCTACCCAGGGATTTTTTTCTCAATAGCTTACAAAAAAAAGGAAAATGTTGGGAGTTTTTTTTTGCGATTATGACTCTGTTCCGCAACTATTTTTTTTTTGGGAAGGAAATACCGGATTCGTGCCCAGCACCCCAAAAAAACATAAGAAACAAAAAAAAATTTCCACATTTTGCAATCTCATGTACTAGGTATATTACGAACTTACTAGACTACAAGGAATCAATAATAAAAAGTTAATTTTGTTAAACTCCCATACATACCTTAAAATTTGTATTCTTCCTTGTTCTCAAACCACCCATCCACAGATCAGCAAGTATCACTTGACTGCAAGGATGTGCCAAAAGTGCACGATGATTTGCCGCAACCGCCAACGATAGACAACTCTGACTGGACCATGAATGCAATTCACATGTTAAAAGCCTTTGCGTTTTGTCGGCATCTTGTCTGTAGCAAAAGTCCAGTAACTTGATTCCTGCACGAGAGCAAAAAATGGCAAATGAATGCAATTAAAAACTTAAACTCAATTCAATGTACCTTTTGTCTCAAACTCCTTTGCATAGTTCCTTAGCTCATCATAAATTTCCGTGTCTAGGTCATCTTCGGCTGCCTCGTGGGCCATTGCCTTATAAAGCTTACATGCAACAAGTGACTTGGCTAAAGCTTCTTCGCCGTGAGTCCACATTAACAAGGCCATTTGTTGTCGCTTTGTAAGAACAGCCCACATCTGTGAGAATAGAACAGAGTATTCATTTGTGTACTTTACGTTTAACATCTTGTTGACAAAAAGGACAAAAGCTCGAGTGACATTTTCATGGCTCAAAAGAAAACAACAAACTTAACCGCAGGCAGAAAAGAAACTATTTGTGAGAGAACATACATATAGGGATGAGGATGGATAGTCGTGTTGTATGCACGTGTGTACATATTTTCACATTGTAAACGGAAGGACTTTAAACAAGAACTCGACAAAATGGACAAATTACTCACCAAAAGTTCGTTGAAAGGGAACTCAAAAAGTGCCATTTCCGATGTAAAGGGCAAAAGTCCTGTGACCAAACTCATTGAATTGGCTCCGGCGAATCGTTGAAAGGTCGACGATTTTCTATGAGCATTGGCATAGCTGTTCATAACTTTGGCATAGATAGGACGAAATTTCCGACGCGTGTAATAGGATCTGAAATGGGTTCGAAATTAAGCATAGTAGATTGAATTACAAATTGATGTACGTAAACATATGAAACAACGCACGTGGATATATGAATGCTAGCAATGCAATGATTTAGAACGTCCCATTATTTCCTAATTAAACACACTCTACCGAGACGAATGTATAATGTAAAACCATTTGAATTCCAATTATCCTAACACACCCAAAAATCAAATTCGATTCAGAAAGAGTCGAAATACTTAATTCAATTAAGTCCACACCCAAGCAGTACGCAATGTGCTCCTTGATACGAATCCCAATTAATTAAAGTCGAACCCGTTTCGAAGCCCCTGACTTCAATTAAATAGATACCGTTCCTAAGGGCATTAGTCGTGTTCAATTGCCATTGTATTTTTTTTTTACTCTGACCGTTCGCACAACCCACTTAATAAGCGGTTAATGGCCCTTGAATTATTACTGCTACGTGGACTGGCTAATTCAAATATTATGTCAGTGAATCTTGTTCAAGATATGTACAAACAGAATCACCACAAATGGACGTCAATAGTTTCAATTGTGGTGAATGTGTCTACAGAATAAGCATGAAAAGTAAATGATAATAAATACATTCAACATTACCTGTAAGCACCGCCCATTAATTTGTTTATGACTAGTCCTATATCGTGCAACGTGTAAACGTATCCCTTTGGTATGTGTGGCCTTACATCTCTAAGAATATATCTGGAAAGTGGGCGATACGGTTCATGGATTAGATTGGATTAAGTAGATCTCTCTCGTTGGAAACTAGAATTGATATAGGTTACAGTTTGGCTCACCCTAAGGTATTAGCTGGTCCATGTTTCGTATTATACAATTCTTCTAATCGGGGTATTGTCAAAAATTTCTTCATTGAAACGCCATTTTCTAAAAGTAACTTAACGAAATCAATACGATCATGCTCTAGAGCTTGCATCATGGCTTCGTCGAGGGCTCCTGTAAAGTTTAGAAGATTTCGTTATAAGATGCTTGATCAAAGGTTAAAAATGTAAGCTCACCTGGCGGCCATTCTTGTCCATATACAAAAATTTCACTTCGCGCTATATCTACACGATTCCATGTTAGGGCCAAACTCAATTGTTCGGGCGGACTGAGATGCTGTGACTTAAATAAGGCCGTCAATATTGTCTGATCGAGTTCTTGAGGTTCGCCGTCGGCTTTCTCTTGTATTCGAAATACTGTTATCTGTAACGAAATGACGAGTAGTTTTTAATGTAGTAACGGCAGAAATAAGAGCGGAGAGTAGTGTCATAATTCAAAAATAGTTGGGTTCCTATTTTCCACTTCCAAGTTCAAGAGGAATCCAGCTTCGATAGAGTATTCCCATAACGCATGGTTCAACAACGATCGGCACTACGTACCGTATCAACCTATGCTCTTTTCAGCAGGACCCAGAATCGGTACAATTCTCTTCGAAGGGGGATGAACTCCGAGAATTTACTGTGGATTGCGGTTATGTTAATAAGAGCCGTTTACTCACCAAATTCTTATTTCTAGTGCATTGTAAAAGTTCGTGATATAATCGTTCGGCTTGTTCAAAGCCAACATCAAAAGTCTTTTGAATTGTGCTAATCAAGTAATCGCGCATTGACTCCAGAACTGGCTGTTCTTCGCCATCTGCTGCATATCTGCAAAGAGAGTAAATTTATTAGATAAGATAATGCTTTTGCAAAATTTCAAATAGAGATAATACGTGAAGGATTAGCGATCGTTTGGTGAGATGGTAGGGTTGATTTTCACACAAAAGAGAATATTTTAGCCTCACACTATAGTGGAGCTTTATATACACATATCCGAGCTAGTCTTGGGATCTAGAATGAATCCAAGCAAAACTAAACGAAAACCAGAGGACAAACTGCAGGCCCCAGTCACGTGGCTACAAAAACCGAACCGCGGCGTACAGCAAATCGAAAGTATAAACTTAATAGTAGGCGGTGTATTACATGTCTGTCTAAAAAAAACTGCTGCAGACCTTTTCCACAAAGCGAAACTGGACAACCTTAAAAAATTTCAAGTAAACGTTACAACTCAAATCTCATCTTCGCCAACTTACGGTTTTATTTTGCCGGCAAAAGGCAGAACAACGCAATTAAAACACTTCAGAAGAAACAGCGAAAAAATTTCTACTTCTTACAGTTTTTGCACGTCACGCCGAAGGTACTGAATTTGTGGAAGTAGCCGACTAAAGAATATGGCTCCAACGCAGCAGGCCACAAAATGTGGAACAACTTACCGTTATAGTGAGCCATTCTATCGTTGTACCAGGCTATTTGCACGGCTCTGGCCATAAGGTCCCTAGAAATATTGTTCCTCTTTAGGACACATGGCGCCCGGGATAAGAGCTCGCGGTGCGTTTCCTTCGCTATGCAATTTTGAGTATTTGCGAACGCATCTGTTTGTCCACTCAGATACCATGACACACAGTGGAAGACTCTCGCAATGGGTGCTTCGTCCACGCGAAAATATGTGAGCAGAGATACTCTACAAGGTGGTGTCCTCTCAACTTTTTTTATTGGCATATAGTGGTCAACAAGCTTCTCATGGACCTGGAAGCATTAGGATTTAAGGTTATTGCCTATGCGGATGATATCTCATCTTATTCATGCAGGAGAGCGATTAGGAAAACCTAGGGACTGCAACCGAGAGTTCTACATTGGCTACACATGGCGGTTATTCGCCCTATGCATGGCGTGATCGTATGGCGGAATGCACTTACGACTGAAACTAACCGTCATTTAATGGGGAAGGTACACAAGCCAATGTGGCAATCAGCAGAGCACTTAGCACTTCATAATCTGGATATGCCACTGCATCTCACTCCTCTGGATATTTTCGCAAAACAAATGGCTCATGCAGAAATGGCTCTACGTCTTCGCGAAACAGGCCATTGGAAGTTCTAAGTAACCAGATACTCCCATAATGGACGGATTATACTACTACGAGATTTTTGTTTGACAAAAACTTTAAGAGCTTAATCCCTTTCGAACGCAATGGAACGATGGCCTTCCTTTGGCTCGGCGCTCTTCTATACGGATGGTTCCGAGACTGATTCTAGCGTAGGAGCTGGTGTTTACGCGACGGATTTGACATAAACCTTTCAATCAGATTATATTCTCACTGTAGTCTTATTTTTTCAGGCGAAACTCGATGCTTCCAGGAAGTATAAAGGTACATTTTCCTCGACACGACTGCACGACAACGACTCGCTTATTCCATATAAAAACTCGTTTTTAAAATGAGAGAGAAACGAGTTTTATATGGAATGAGCGAGTCGCTGTCGTGCGACCGCGTCGAGGACAACGAACCTTAAATCTGGCTGCAACATCATGTTCTATCGGCAAGGAATGTCGTTATTTTCACGGGCAGCCGGCGCGGCTCCTTGAGTCGATACTCTCAAGTTCAACAACGGTACTGGATTGTTATGCCGCACTTCTGGAAATGGGAAATCACTTCCACATTAGCCTGTGCTGGATTCCAGGGCACAGCTGATATTCAGGAAATTAAAAAGCTAGCTCGACGGGGCATAGCAGGAATTGTACCAGGAAACCAACGACATATTGGTATGCCTATGGATACATGCAAGCAGACCTTCAAACAGGCCATTGTAAGCAAGGCGAGTTTAAGATAGATTAATGGAAGTACGGCTTTGAGGACAAAGCTGATGTGGCCTAATTTGAATCTTTATCGTTCCTCTAAATTATTAACACTGAGGCTGTCGTTGGCGTTGTCACAGGATACTGTCCTATCAGGGAGCAAGCCAGCAGGCTTAATTTTTCGTATAACGATCTCAGTGAAAGCTGTGGGGACGAGGAGGAGGGAAGTATCTTCCATTTTCTTTGTCGTTGCCCAAGCTTGCCAGAAAGAAGGAGATCGATTCTGGAGGAATATTTCTTTGCCGATTTAGGAGACCTGGAGAACGTTAATATTGGTCAACTTCAAAGTTCTATTGCACGGGATGACTTTCCCGTGTGGTAACACAAAAGACTCAAGTGCGTTCTAAGTGTGTCATGGCTACCATGACCCCTGTTTCTAGAGACGACCAATGAGATGATCGCTCAGTAATCGAAGTTAGACAACCGGTTCTGAGCACTAAATGCATAATATTTAATATACATGCTTGTTTCATTAGGTAATAGTGAAAATTGCTCAGGATTAAGCAACACTGATGATTGGAACTACTCATGTCCTGCTAGCCGGGAGGTTTATGCTAGGTACTCCCTATAGTAAATGACGTACAAGTCTAAGTTTCTGCGGCCCTCCAGACTCTACTGTAGTATTACTACGATGCGCCACCATACATGGGATTATAGGTCGCCCACGCAATATACGGTAACAGCACGAAGCTAAAGTTAGCTTAGGCGCCGTTTTACTCTCGCTGCAATTTGCTATTCGCAGTTCTACGATAACGAACGCTAAAATAAAGCTTATAGTTTTGTGGATACCTTTTGAAATTGGGCATTTTAGGATCGTGCTTCAAACTTGAAAGCCACAAGGACAATCATGCAGGGCATAGATAAAAGGTTGTAAACACTAAAATTTTCGGTATTTACCTCGATTTTACGATGGCATCGTCTCATATAACTACAGAAATAATGCGCGCTCTTACTTTGTTATCTTGAGAAAGAGAGAGTAGGCCACAGAACGGCAATAGCCCACACATTTAAACAGCATTCTCCCTTTTGTGTAGACCCGGTCACTGACGTCCATAACATCTATTCTTATTGTGATGGTACGAAACAGGAAGTGAGGCATTTGATTTAATGCCCTATTGTGTCTAATGACCTTGCCCCTATAGTGTTGTGGGATAACCCTATCACATCAGCGACGCAGAGAGATCATCAACGAACCAGTCCAGGAAAGAAGAAAACACGAAATACCAAAGCTGAAACCAAAAGACTGCTTGATCCAACAGATATTCTGTGAGATTTAAAATCGAATTATAATTTGTTTTACATTTTTTTACCATAAGGATCTTCAAAGCGTTTAAAGCTCTCTGCTGCAGCTTCCTGATGAAGGGATCAAAGGGATTGTTGATCATATAGAGAACATGATACACTTATGAATTAACTATAGACCATTTGGTCATCGCTTGTAGAAAATGGGTCGAGCCTAAAATGTATACCCCTGCTTACAATACAAATCTGTACACAGCCAAACATGACCAACAACATCGACAGAAGCTTTTTATACCCTTCGCTCATAGAGTGAAAGGGTATATTGTTTTTGTTACGCCGATATTATGTAACACCTCAAAGGAGCCACCGGAGGTATGGCAAAGTATATATATAAATGATCAGGGTCGGTCCCTGAATCGAATAAGCCATGTCTGTCTGTCTGTCTGTCTGTCTGTCTGTCTGTCTGTCTGTCTGTCCGTGTGTCTGTCTGTTAGCACGATAACTCCCGAAATAATGAAGCTAGCGGTTTGAAATTTTGGTCAAATGTTTGTTTTGCTAAAATCTTGGACGGTATTGAAAATGGGCCAAATCGGACCACGGGTTCCCCTACCTCCCATACAAACTACCCCTCCTTGATATTTTAATTCGGTCATAACTTTCGGTAGAATATCGCTATCGAATTGAAATTTTGATCAATGTCTCATTCTGACATATACTTTGAGTTGATGGAAAGTGGATTAGGTCCGACTATCCTTACCCCTACTTCCCCTACAGAGTTATATTCAGTCATATCTTTTGATAGAATGTCACGAAAAACTTCAAATTAATATCAAATGGTAGCCGTTGGATGTCTTGACAAGGTAATAAAGATGTGTCAGGTCCGACCCATCTACCTCTCCCTCCCCAACAAAAAATATGAAATTGAATATTTTGGGTTTTGCGTGCCTTCTAGGTCTGTACATGGGTATAGGGTATACACTCATCGTGCTATTCGCACGATTAGAACTCGGTCTCGTAACTTTGCCATTAAGTTGGTAACGCATTAAAGGAAGCATCTCCGACCATACAAAAAGTATACATATATGATCAGCATGACTTGGGGAGTCGATTGGAGCATATCCGTCTGTCTGTCTGTCTGTCTGTTGCGACGCGTTTTACTCGGCGGGTATTGAAGCTATCAAGCTGAAATTTTGCACACGTGCTTATCGTTGCAGGCTGTTTGTATGTTTGATTCACTCAAATTGGATCACTGGGTCATGGGGCTGCCATACAAACCTACACTGAAAGAAAACCTTAAGTCTTATTGATAATTATTTTTTTCCGAATTGACAAAAGATTTTTTTTTTCACGATGAAAGAATTCCTATCTATATGACTGATTCTTTGTTGGTTTGCAATACACTTTTTTCAATTGGACTAAGTTTTTCTCAATATGAATATCTGATAATGCTTTTGGTCGTGTTTACTAAATATTTAGTTAATTTTTATTCAAGTTTTGCATTTTGTCAATAAGAATAATTATTGTACCTTTTTTGTTGACTAAAAATTGTCACGTTCACAAAAGTACAGTCATAGTCACAAATCAAAAATTTATCTTATTGAACAAATTTTTGTTATTTTGATTACGTATTTAACAAAAAAAAAATGTCTTACTAACAAAAATGTTGTCTTTTTAACAAAATAGTTGTACTTTAACAAACATTTTTGTTTGTTCAATAAAATGTTTTGTAGTTTCAGCAATGTAAACAAAATTCAATGCGCAGTTGGATTGTGTTGTCCGTACCAGCAATTCGCGTTATGAAATACATTTGGTGAAAAAGTGTGGTGGCCGACTATTTGTGCCTTTTTGTAAAATTATCATTTGGGACATAGGAAATACAATTCAATTAGTTCATGATAAAGATCCAGTAATTTTGGAAAAATAGAAACTGGCTGAATGCTTAGAAGGTAAAAATTTCTTTTGAGTTATGTTAGTTTCAAGAAATAAATTTTGAATTTTTTTTTATCACTAGATAATTGAATCGATAAAGTAGCATGAAAAATACGACCCCATCATTCCCGAAAATCGTTTTTCAAATATAGAACTCCCCTGGTTGGAAAAATGTTGTTTGAAAAGCAAAAACTACAGGTAAGTAGTTTCATTACTAAAAGGTTAATATTATAAAAAATATAAATGAATTTAATGTTGCAGGAATTTCGCGGCAGCAATATATTTATACATATATCATTTCGGAGTGTATATAATAGTGCAAGCACTATATATTTCCTATATGGAGGACAATGCCTAGATTCGATCTCTAGATTACAAGCATCGTTGAGTGCGACTGAATCTAAGTTTTGACAAGATGACTTTATATTTTTTGCAAAATATGTATATTCAACAAGACTTTCTTATAAAATTACAAACAAAAAACAAACCCAATATTTTGAAAAAATAAATATTTTTTATCATAAAAGAAATTTGTGTATTTCACTACAGATTTTTTTCAGGCTAACAAATCCGATCATCTAGGTAACAAAAATACAAAGTAATATTGATTAATTGTTTATACATATAACAAATGTATTTAACAAAAAGGTTTTGTTATTTCGAATAAAAAGCGCTAACAAAAATTTAGTAGATTTGAACAACCAACATTGTCAAAATTGACAAAAATTGTCAACTTTTGTTACGATGATAATGCATTTTTGTTGACGCTATATTGACTACATTTTAGTCACCTTAAACATTTTTTAGTTAAATAGACTTTAAGATTTCGTTCAGTGTAGCTCCCCAATTTGAGTTCTTCTAAGAAAAACTTTTTTATTTGTGTACCAATTTCAACCAAATTTCACACAAATATGTTTCTATAGATAACACAAAATATATGCAAGAATGGATCAAATCGGACCATGGGGTCATGGGGCTGCCATACAAACTTAACCCCGCAAATTAGGTTATTCTAAGAAAAACTTTTTTATTTGTACACCAATTTCAACCAAATTTCACACAAATGTATTTCTATTGATGACACAAAACATATGTAAGATTGAATCAAATCGGACCATGGGGTCATGGGGCTGCCATACAAACCAGACCCCCCATATTGGTTCTTCTAAGAAACATTTTTTACACCAATTTCACAAAACCTTGAATCAATGTGTCTTTAGCAAAGCAACTAAAAAGTTCAAAACGAATGTAATCGTACTGTGGGGTCATGCTCCGGCAACCCCAATAAAATTTTCCGAGTAAATATTTTTATTTGGCCACTAATTTCAACCAAGCCCAAAACTTTTGTCAAGACGGAAGAAAAAGAATGAGGTACGCCCGAAAGAACTTTTAGCCCAAGCGAAGGGTATCCAAATTTCGGCCGCGCCCGAAATTAGCCTCGGCCCCCGGGGTTGGCGAGCGAAGCGAGCAGGGGGCGAAGCCCCCTAGTTCAAGAGTGGTAATGACTGTTATAATTGGCGTATTAACAATATGAAAAAATGGGATATGCATTTCCAACTAATTGAACTATACAAAATCACTGGAAATACAAAACCTACTCCATGCGCCTCGTTATCAACATCTCACTAATTGAAAATACGCAAATCTACTCTTGTTCGCAATAAACTAACGCATACATCCTTCACCTGTTATTATAAAATTAATCTACTTACTTGTGCACAAAAGCCAGAATATCGGCTGCTCGTCCCGATCCATCACAGACAACGACAGGAACCGGTGGTGTATCCGTAACATATTCCAGTACAGCACGAATAGTATTAGTGCCACCTTCGATTACTAAACAAACAACAGGAGTGCTCGAATGTGTGACTGCAAGGGATAAAAAAGGCAAAAGCCCGTTATGAAAGTTTATTGAAGTGAATAACTAGCAACGAACGGAATTAAACCGGAATTAAACTTTGCAGATGCATCCCGTGTGTAGCCCTAACGAGAAGGTTGTCGGTTTTGGTCCTATGCCGGCAGCTTCGTTAGGGACTACCAACCCACTAGGAAAAATTAGAAGTCCTTCTCGAAGAAGATGTTTTGAAGGTCTTTTTCATTCCAAGGGAGCAAATAAGGAGGTATTTAGAATGACTTTAAAAATGAAATGAAATCCTTCTCGGGAAGGTATTTAGAAGGTGTGTAGAAGGTAATAGTCATTCCGATGAAGTAAACATGGAGGCATTTAGAATGAGTTCAAAAGATAATATAAAATCATTTCCGGGTAGGTGTTTAGGAGCGAATTCGAAGAAATATGCCGTTTGTTTTACCGCTAACTTTGCGACGTACAATTTCGAATTTCGTATATTGCTGGAAATCATTTCCTGCGCAGTTCGTGCATAATTTTTGTTGTGAGTGGTGGATTGATTCAGTTCGTAGCAGAAAATTTAGATTATACATACATAGTTTGAAGTTTATAAAGTGCATTTTTAACCAATATATATTTGGTACGTTTGCATTACTTTTATTTCTCGACTGTATAACTATATATCTAATAAGAATTTCATCCTAAGATGCTGTGAAAACTGAAAAATTTGGATACTTTAATTACGTGGAAGAGATGAAGGCGGAATTTAAAGCTGCAAAACAAAAATTTTACACAAAGTCGCGTAATATTGTCAATAAGTCTTGTTAAAAATCTGAATTTACCGAAAAAATATCAAACTATTTCTTTTTTTTACAGAGAAAATTCTAAATTTTATTTTTTTGTCTATACTAAAAATAGCTGAGTAATCTCATATACATATTAGTTTATTTACTTAAAAATAACGAAATTGTTTTTTTTCTTTTTTATTTTAAAAATGTTAAGAGTGTGATATAATAAATTTAATATAAAAAATTCTACATAAATTACTAAGTTTTTTTTCATCATCAAGGGGCGCTATACGCACGACGCCCGATTGGAGAGTTCTTAGAACTCGTGAGATGCTGATCTATCTCTTTCGTAAGCAATGTTTGCTCTTCTTCCTCCTTGCCCTCTATAGCATTGCGTCGCGTAGCTCGGTGTAGGTACGTCGCCCGTTCTGGCGGTAATGTCTCAGCCTATTTGTACAGGTAACTTACTCTTTTGGATCGTGTCATCGCCGAGACCAATGCGATAAGTTTGTTATTATCAATAAATGAATTTTGTTCCTTTCTGAACGGCGATCTCAATTCAAAAGTAAAGTATCAACTTAATTTGCATCATTTTAATACATTTTTGGACATTCAGTGCGGGTAAAATATAGAAATATAAATAAAAAATAAATAAAAATAAATATAAAATAGATCTTAAATAAATAATAATAGTAACTTCTTATAAGGTACACTATGTTGTTACCCGAAACTAATCGACACCGAATGCACAAAAAACGCGCTTATTTTTAGTGAAAACATCTTTCTAAAAGTCCTTCCCATTTTCATTCTAAAGAACTACCAATAAGGCCTTTCAAGAAATCCTTACTATTTCCTTCCGAAGTACTGAAAAAGAATCCTTCTTAGAAGTTCTTACTGATTCATTCTGAAGTACTGCAAAAGAAACCTTCCTAGAAGACCTTACTGATTCATTCTAAAGTACAGCAAAAAAAGCCTTCCATGAAGTCCTTTTTATTTCATTCCGAAGTACTGGAAATAAAACCTTCCTAGAACTCATTATGGAATCATTACATAGTACTTCCAAAAGATTCCTTCTTGGAATTACTTCTTTCCGCGGACATGGCTATGGAAAATGGTAGATATAAAGGTAGGTAAAAATAATGAATTCTTTCATTCCAAGAAGACCTTTGGAAGGGCTTACTTCACACTCTTTTTCCTAGTGGAGAGAGGCATGCTGAGCTGTAAATGAAAATAAACTTTGCCGTGCAATCACTTGTAGAGTCTCTCACTGGCATCAATATGTAGGTATGTATGCAAGATCCAAAATACGTATCAGGAAGAATGCGTTAATTGGATTGGAGTTAGGTGCATATGGCTGTCCATGTCTACGATATATTGGTAGAAATGACGAAAATGGAAGTCAATTCCAGCCTTCAATTACCATTAGTCGCAGGTGGGTTGGACATTAGGCATCCCTTTAAAAATGAACAAACTGCTGAAACTTTTGTCTACACTCTGAAACGAATCATCCAATCCAATTCAGAAGTATTGCATCAACTCAAGCATTAAATCAGAAACAGGATTTGTACAATCTGCATATATGGAATATTGTACAACGGAAAACGAGATTTTATAATACTTTTTTTTTCAACTTCGTTGCCATTTCCTGAACTCCGGTGTATGTCGGGATGCAAATTGGATTTTCATATTTTTGCTTCTATGCAATTGTATGACTACCTACACGGATGCAATTTCAAGTTTGAAATGAACTTTTCCAGTTTTCTCCGTAAAATAAGTTCCGCTCCGTATTTTCCCATGGTTCCGTTATCCACAAGCAGAAAGTAGGCATGACGATTGTTGAGAACGGCCAGTTTAGATCTGTAATGAAATTTAATATTTGATTAAAATGAAGTATTCGCCATTGTGAAAAGAATAACATATAGTCATGGCTAACAATTTGCAATTTGCTTACGAAGAAAATGTATTTTTATAATAGATCTCCAGAGTCTAAGGCTAGATCTCTAAATAATACAATCCACGCAGTTATTGGAACAACTCCTGGGGTAGTTTTTCGCAAGTAATTACAGTTGTTTCCTCGGAATTTGAATCGAACGGAAAATATCCCTTTTCCTTCATTTTCAACACTGTCGGCTTTGGACATTTTATCGCCGATAGACTAGGTACTCAAATTACCGCGCTTACCGATCTCAACAGAAATAACATCTTATTTGTGCTTTAGTCTAAGAAAATTGGGCCAAAATATGGCCATTGAACGGCAAAAATCCTACATCAGATTTTTTTTTATTTTGTTTGGGGATGGTCCCCAGATGATGGCATAAAAAGTCCTAACCGATTTAGGGTCCGCAAACTTAAAAAAAGGGGGAAGGGGGCATTATTTTAAAAACGGCAAGAGATACAGAAAAATGGTCTGAGGCGAAAAAAAACTACGTAAAATTACCTTTCCAATGATTAAACATTAGAGTTTAATTAAATATTTCGGCGTTAGACTAGAAAATAAATTAAAATATTTTCATTTTAGACTCTAATGTGTTATATATCATTGCAAAGATAATTTTATGTAGTTTTTTCGTTCTCAGACCATTTTTCTGCATCTCTTACCGTTTTTGAAATATGTAATCGCAAAAAACGCGAAATAATGCCCCTTTTCCCCGTTTTTTAAAGGTTGCGGACCCCTAATCGTTTGGGACTTTTAATGCCATAATCTAGGGACCATCCCCAACCATAATCCAAAAAAAAATCCGATGTAGGATTTTTGCCGACCAAATATGCCTTTTTTCTTAGACTATTGCGCGATTCTGTATTCGTAAAAACGTGTTCTTCTATAAAATCTTCATTTTCTGAGTGCACTAATAAAAGAGCTAAAGATTTAACCTTTTCATATGGTAAGGTGGATCCTAAATTACATACTTAGGCAAGAAATTCTTCGCTCAGCGCAAATATTGTTACCTGTTTCCAAATTTGGATAAACGTTTTGAAAATTTTGTCTTCATATATAGCATACCGAAATTGTTTTCCCCCAGAGTGAAGAAAAATTCAACGCCCATGCAAATGACCAAGAAAGGAACAAAATAATGGTCATTTGGTTGTCGAGTTGACAGCTCAATGACCGTTCGTACTGCGACCGGGTCTACGTACCGGAACGACCGATACCATTGGCATGGCCAAGAGTCGCAAACACCCCCTTCGACACATTCACTGTTTTTTCGATCGGGGAGCAGTCTTGGCCGGCCCAGCTGCTCCTCACATTACTAATACGTGCCGGCATCGAATCGAATCCAGGTCCATGGATTTGCTCAGTCTGCGGTAAGAGGATTTGGACCAATGTTCAAACGTCGGTCGAGAATGGGTTCATCTAAAGAGCTGTTCGGGACTAACCGACTAAAATCAATGGGATCGTACTTAAACAGCGAGTCGTTGTAGAAATAAGAACGACGCTCATCAAACAACTCTCTACAACCGCAAGGTTCCCAAGAACCATCACCTTCTACCCCGGCAAACGCTGTACGCCCAGTTCAACCAACACCAAATTTGACCCCAGCTCCACAAATCATCGATGTTAGCTACGCAAACACGAAGATCGTCCAACTAAATTGCACAAAATCGTCGAACTAACCGAATTCATGGACAGACACCACATTCAAATTGCAGCTGTACAGGAGACTAAACTTAACTCCAGCCATTCGCTTAGGTCACATGGGAATTACAACGTCATCAGATGCGACCGAGAAAGCAATGCTGGAGGAGGTTTGGCCTTCATCATTCACAACAATTTGCCATACAGCATCGTTGATGTCACTTCCGCCGAAAACACCATGGAACAACAAGCGATAACCGTCAAATCAGGAAATATTGACTTTGAAATCTATATCATCTATATTCCACCTGTCTGCAGCTGTGCCGCTAGTTACAAAGTCAATATTAGCTCCCTACTTAACGGCCAATATCGCCTCCTGCTTGGCGACTTCAACGCTCATCACGATCTATGGCGCTCCAATCTCCAAAACGACACCAGAGGTAACATCATCGCTGATCAACTGGATGTTTCGGATTTCTGTCCAATCAACGACGATAAACCGACCCGTACTACTGGATCCTGCACTCGTTCACCTGACATTTCCATCGCCAGTCCTGGACTTATTAATTACATCACATGGGAACCTATCATCACTATGTCATCCGATCACCTGCTAATCGTTCTAACGCTGGATATGCCGTCTAAATTCGTCCATCCCGAGAAAAAGACGTACACTAATTTCAATAAAGCTGACTGGGAGAGCTTTAAAAGGTTCACTAGGGAAGCTTTTGCTAGTCTGAACGCTCCAAGTGATGTACGAATCATGACCTTATGGACAAAACCCCACCACCACGTTTTGTAAGACGTTCTTGAAGGGACAAGGAAAGGGAAGTCCATAGATTTAAAAGAGTTAATCTCGATAACACAAGTACATACATACAAGGCGGCCTTAAAGCAATTACACACCAATGAGGTAATCAAAGCCATGAATGACCTATCCGCAAACCGTGTCCTTCGCGCTCGACCACCCGATATCTCCACCGATGAACAACAACTACCCAGAGCCACACGTACTACCTTGGCTCAGCTTCGTTCTGGATGGTGCTCCAGACTTAGCTCGTTCTGGTCTCGCATCGACAACGCCATTGCAGATATTAAATTCGTCCATCCCGACAAAAAGAAGTACACTAATTTCAATAAAGCTGACTGGGAGAGCTTTAAAAGGTTCACTAGCGAAGCTTCTGCTAGTCTGAACGCTCCAAGTGATGTACGTATGGCAGAAAAACAACTCAGACAAATCATTCTCACTGAAGAGATTCATTCCAGCTGGCCGCATTCCCACCCTAAAATCCAACTTTCCAGCATCCGCGGCCAAATTGGCTAAAACAAAGGATCAACTAAGAAGTGCAGACCCATGTGACCCACGCATTGGTGACCTTAACAACATCATCTTTAAGCAAGTCAATGACCTCAGGAGAGGCATCTAAGTAAACTCAACACCACTACAGGTGTGAGTAAACTTTGGAACACTGTTAGAAACCTATCAAACCCCACCAAAACTCTATCGAGTTTGACTACACTATACCGTGAGCGATGACAAGAAATGCGCCCATCTATTCAACAAGCAGTTCGTCGAGCACCTACCTAAGGATAGACACAAGCGCAAAATCACACGAGATATCCGAAACACAAAGGATGTTGATGAACATCTTCACATCACCACCACTGAAGTTGCCAATGCCATAAAGAATGCCAAAAATTCTAAAGCACTTGGTCCGGACGGTATAGCAATAATTATGCTGAAACACCTGACACACCGGCCTTAGAGTATATCACTGCCACGGTGAACCTTTTGCTACGAACATTCATCATACCAGAGATTTGGAAGAGATCATTTCGTTACCCAAACCTGGTAAACAACACTCTTTAGGTGAATCCTACCGACCAATCACGCTTCTATCTCCTGTAGCGAAGATATTGGAATCGCTGATACATAAAACTCTTGCGACGCACATTACATCTCGCCAATCACCAACACGGCTTTAGAAAAATGCACAGCACCACCACCGCATTAGACCGAATCATGTCTTCTTCTTCTTTTTCTTTTAGCGGTGCAGAAAGGTGTGAAACCTCTGTGTATCTATGTGGGTGCGATTTATGGTTCGTCAATGTTTGCGTCCGTGGTCTAAGAACAAAAACATAGCCTGCTGCGATAGGGTTTTCCCACAGCGAAATAGGGCTAAGATCAGTGGGCGCAGCGGGGCATTGAAACAAATGACCCACATCATGAGGAGTACCATCGCAGTTTGGACAGATGTTTTGGATGTCCGGGTTTATGCCAGAAAGGTACGAATTAAGGCGTGAACAAAAGCCCGACCGAAGTTGAGCTAGTGTTACTCTAGTGGCTCTCGAGAGCCTAATCTCCTCAGGCGAAATTGGTGGTGGGCGCTCTGAGAGAATAAGTGAGTAAGTGATCCTGGGCAGACATCAGAAGGCAACCGGTCGCGATGCGTAGAGCGGCATTTTTGCAGACCTGAACTTTGGACCAGTTTATGTCACATAAACTATATGTGTCCAAACTGGGGCTGCATAATCAGCGGCCACTTTATAAGTAGCTAGCATGGTTTCTTTATCTTTGCCCCAGGTGCTACCAGCTAGAGTTTTTAGGATTTTATTCCTACTGCGCATTTTTTCACAAACTGAAGCTGCATGATTCGCAGACGCCATCATGTTCTCTAGGGGAAGCCCGAGAATTTTGGGTTTTTTTACAGTAGGAACAGAATTGTTGCCAATACGTATATCAATCTCCCATCTGATATCCTCCCACCAAGTGGTTAGGTTAGGTTCAGGGGCCGCTAGGTCTACACCCAGCGCACTTAGACCAGAATTTGGTCCATTGTGATACCATACCAAGAGAATCGTGCCTCTACTAACCGCTTATTACAGGAAACCAGCCCGTACTAACAATATATCTATTGAGCAGTATCGGGCTCACATCACGAAGGTCGTCGGTATCATAAAAATACCTTGCGCCCAGAAAACGCCTCCGTTTCTCGGACAGGGCGGGACAGTGACAAAGTAGGTGGTGCACACTCTCTTCCTCTTCTTCGTCATCACAACTTCTGCAAAAGTCGTTGTGGGGAATTCGGAGTCTTCTTGCGTGCTCTCCAATAGGGCAATGCCCCGTTACTAGCGTTACCACGTGGTTAGAAAAGTCGCAGAAGATTTGGACCCAAAGATGGTGAGGTTTCGGCTTTGGAAAAATGCCTGTAATCGTCCTAGATAGCGATTAATTTGGAGGCGCATTTCATCCTTATCGTTCCCTGTGGCGAGTACGGTACAATCGTCAGCATAGGAAATCACCTCGATTCCTTCAGGTGGTGTGGGAAGGCCGAACATGTAGATGTTAAACAGAGTGGGGAGAGTACCCCTCCCACCTAATTTGATTTTCCTAAGCTTAGAACGTTTGCCTCGAAACTCGGTGAAGGAGTGCCGACCAGCTAGATAATTGGCAATCCAACGAATCTCTTGTGCAGGAAGATGCATATTCAACAAGTTTGCTAAGATCATTGAATGATTGACCTTATCGAAAGCATTTGATAGGTCAATTGCCACCAGGATGGTTCTGTGACAAGGACGGTGTTGATTTAGCCCATCACGAATGCGTGTAGTGATCACATCGAGGGCAGTGGTGGTACTATGCATCTTCCTGAAGCCATGCTGGTGGGGTTCTAGCTTCGCATGTGCAACAAGAGTGGGGTGAATAAGGGCCTCCAGCGTCTTTGCGACAGGAGAAAGTATCGAATTGGGGCGGTAGGATTCCCCGAGGTTTGCGCTCTTCTCTGGCTTAGACAGGGAACAATTCGACCTGTTTTTCAGATTTCAGGGATGGCAAGCGTTGACATCGACAAGTTAAAGTTAAAGGCGGCCGTGAGATACTCAATGGCGGAAAGGTCGAGATGATTCAACATGGTCATCGAAATGCCATCTGGTCCGAGGGCCTTGGAATTTTTAGCATTCTCGATGACTTTTTTAACCTGGTCCGCGGTAAATGATTGTATGGTGTCAACATTCCTGCTGCGAATCCGTCTTCTAATTTTGCGCTTAAGGCCGTCAGACTTGGGATGTTCAATAAATTGTTTATTGAATAGGCTCGCGCACTGAAGAGGATCGCAGGTTTTTATGTTGCCAAATTGCCATTTTCTTTCCTAGGATTGGAAAGGGCGCGGACAGTAGACCATAATCTGCTGACACCTTCATTAAGGTTACAGTCATCGAGGTGCTGATTCCATTTCGCCCTCCTATAGTCTTTAACTTGTCGGTCGATTTCGGAGTTAAGCTCCTGAATTCTGGGATCATCAGGGTGAGCGCTTCTGATATTATGACGTTCATCGGCTAATCTGGCGGCACTAGTGGGGAAGTTAGGCCGAACTTTCGAAGCTCGATGAACTTCGCCGACGAGTATGCTTTGAAACCGTCCCAATCGACATTGATTGACAAACGTTCGCTTCTCAGAATTAGTCAGGTTCGCTGGTTTGTCAATTTCTATAAATGATTGGGAGGTGATCAGATTTGAGGGTAGTACGTATTTCCCAACGAGTAGCAGCGATTAGGCTGGCACTTACAATGGTTATGTCAGGAGAACTACTGCAAGTGCCCACGACTCGAGTCGGCGAGTTTTCATTGAGTGAACAGAATTCTGAGGCGTCAAGTGATTCGGCGATAGTTATACCCCTGACATTGTTGTTGAGGTCCGAATGCCAGAGCTCATGGTGCGCATTAAAGTCGCCAAGGATGACCCTGTGCTCTCCGGAAAGTAGAGGACCAATATCGAAATGATAGCTAGAACGGCAACTAGATTGAGGTGGTACATATACATTTAAAATTTCGATATTAGTACTCCATGATGGAACTGAGATGGCTTGTATTTCCGCCGTACCGTAAAGTACATCTAATAGACAGTAATGTACGGACTTGTGTATTAGGAAAGCAAGTTCACCTCCAGGGTGAGAATCATCCGTGGCGGCCGGTCGATCTTTCCGCAGTATAACATATTCGCTATGGACGCCTAGACACGAGTTGGCATAAAGCAGCGTCTCTTGGATGGCGGCGATGAGAATTCTGTTGGAACTCAAGAAGTGTGTGATCTCAGCGATTTTTCGGTGAATGATATTACAGTTAAACTGCAATATGGATAGTGGAGTGAAAACCGCTGGAGGAGGAGGGCCAGGCGTAAGAGAGGGTCTGGCATTCCTTATCACATTGTTGGGCGGTGTAGGGGGCAGTGGAGGAGAAGGTGGGCTGGGAGCAGCCCTAGGTTGCCGGGAATTTATACAACCTGCCGCAACATATGCTAAGGAGTGTTAACCCCTTTCTTCGTAACCCCGAACACCTAAAGTGACCCCATTCCAAACAGCAATTACACTGCACTGATCTGGCATTCGAACCGATTCGTTGGTTGCAGACACTACAAATCCATACCCTTGGGACTGGATTTGTTTCAACACCGGCGCGAATTAATAAGATTGAGAGCAGCCGCGCCGAGATGTAATGCTCCCAATATGACGAAAAAACACATATACACAGACAAACACATCCTTCCTGCATCGAACCTTCAGGGCTCCTGCTGGGGCTCTTGCCAGGAAGAATTAATTATGCTATGTTGTCGTAGAGGCTCACCACAAAAAAAAATATTACATTGTATATTTCATGGCTTTGAAATACAGTCCAACTTCGCCATAATTATGGTATCTTTACTGTTGACCACTAATTAAATTTTCCACTGTACAAACTAACTACTCACCTGGGCGAACTAATGCTATGACACGGCACCTCACGGTTATGGCCGAGCAATTCATGATTCCGTTCAACAATACCCCACGGTGCAATGCCAATGCTAACAACACGTCCTGTTCGCTGCTGTCCTTCGAGCAAAAGAGCGTCGCCAACTTGTTTTGTGACACCTGTAACGATTTTTTCGCATGCATTATTAGTTTTGTTGTATGAAGGACATGTACAAGTTGGTTGATAGAAAACTGGGAGCAGTATAAATCAAAAAGTAAACAAACACTCCCAAGGTATGTCTTTCAGAATAGATTTTACCCAAGCCGCAGCTGGTGTTTGGTTGTCAGCTAAATTGCATCACAACAGGATTGAATTTATGATTGAAATCATTTTGCATTTTTTTTGAATCAAATTTAGTTCGGAAAGTAAATAAAAATCTAGAATATATTACAATAAATGTGTTCTCTTCTGTAGGAATAAAATTCAATAAATTAGTAAGCACTCAATTAACCTTTAAGACCCTGCACAAAATGCACGTTGGAATTACAGACAAGGAAGCGAAATCTTTGATCATGCCGTATCATATGTTTGCTAAGAATGAAAAGCAATTAAAATTCAAAAATCCATCCACTGAAAGCGGAAAGGAGACGGACTATTCAATATGAAGCCAATTTCTGCATTGGACACTACTGGTCGGAACCAAAGCATATCCCTAGGCATACCCATATGGTTGTACGTTTGTGTATTTAATTTTACGCCTCAACAGAGCATCCGCAAATACAAATAAATCACAGCACACAGACTTTTCCAATTAAAAGTATATTTCTGAATCACATAAGGAATAAATATTGAGTTTTATGGATACCGACACGTATACCACATTCCTTTTATCCGTCCGCATTCAGTTTTAACTTTAAACCAATGAGCAAACTCATCCATTAACCTAAATCCGTACAGTAAACTTCCATTCATTAGAAACAGAAATAATGCTGCTTTGTTGGATCTTTCATTAGGAAAATATATATGTAATGTCTTTCCTTGGGAGGACCACAGAGGATAGTTAGACTGGAGATAAATGCTTGGTTTAGGGATCTCCCGTTTTTAAGTATACATTGTGTTTAATGGAACTTATGGAATGCTCGTGAATTTGGAAGGAACTATGAGGCGTGAAATGCGTTTAGTGATTGAGAAGAACTGTAATCATTTTTAGGTGCTGCTATAAAGATTTTGAAAACTATTCCATAATTGTATTGCAAAAAAAATTATTTGATATGGAAAAATAGTAATTAAAAAAAGTTATTTTGATGAGGGGAATCGGTGATTTCAGGTAGACACACGACGAGTACATATATTTAATTTTATAGATATCTCAAATATCTTACCCGTGTTTGTACCACCCGTAAAAATCCAAGCCCCGGTGGTTTTGGCTGCTTTCAAAAGTCCTTTTCGAATTTCCTAGAATGAATATAAAAATAAATCGAATGAATACATTTGCAACAAATAAGAACGCTCACCTTTTTCAGTTTTGGCTGCAATTCGAAATTGGCCTTTCCGCCTTGTACAGTGATTAATAATTTCGGTAACTCTAAATTCCATTCTTTGGTGAAAAGTTGCACTAGCAATTCAGGCCGGGTATCAAAGGACAATCGAACATACTGAGCTTTTGTAGGATGTGCACCGCCCTGGAATTCGATAGTACCATAAGCATCTGTGGGCTGTGACCGAGTGTGTTTCTGGGGAAACCATATGTCGCCTGGTGATCCGCTTTCTATGCCTAGTATTTGGGGATGCAACTGTCTTGACTGGCCACAGCAACATCTGGATACAAAAAAGTAAACATGCGGTGAGATAACTTGAACAATATCAGCAATAATGAAAATCGGAAATTATAAATAATTGATAAAACACGGGAAATAAATATGTATCCTTAGTCCACCCTAAAAAATGAAATTTGGAATAAATAAATAGTCTGTTTCATGGTTCCTTCTTACTCGCAAAGTATACGAGTCAGGAAAGGCCTTAACATTCTGGTAACCCTGGGCAAAATCGTTTATGGTGTCCCCTAACTGCCATTTCTGACGTAAGAAAATTTTTATTCAACAAATCTTACTCGTTTTGGCGGTGTTGGGTAGTTCATCGATCTGTAGAATTCTGACATTTTGATGATATGATTGCCACTACCAAAAGACAAAAATCTACAAAATTTTATACCTAATGGTAAGAAATTTGTCTATATTAAGCACCCATTGATTTGCAATTCTGCGAAAAGTTCGGTGAATTACTGAGAACAAACTTCTCTATTTCCGGGAAATCATAGCTGCTACTCGCAATAAGTTTTTTTTTTTATAAAATACGAGGGGGCTTCGCACCCTACTCACTACGCTCGTCAACCCCGCTCCGCTAAATGTTAAAATTATATAGGAATGTAATTTCAACACTATACATTGGTCTCGGCTAAGACACGAGCAAAGATATAGCTACGTGTAGAAATAGGCTGAGACATTACCACCAGAACGAGCGATGCGCCTACACCGCAGCCCGAGCGACGCGACGCTATGAAGCGGTATAAATAATGAGGCAAGGAAGAAGAAGAAAGAGTGCAGAAAAGGAAAACATTACAGGCAAATTTTAAAATGTTGTTCCATAATACGCATTCAGGTTTGTGTAAAATTTTCATACAGTTCGACGATTTTATAAATAACGAGTTTGCTGATATAAACTTAAGATAAAGAATGGGCCGTATTCATAAAAAAGAGGATATGCTTCTACTGCAAAATATAAAGGAAATCCTTCCGTTTGTATTCATAAAAATTTGAAGCAGAACCTTATACTTTTAGAGTAAAAGCTAATTCTTCTACTCATTTAAAAGTAAATGGCTACCCCGTATTCATAATATTGACCTTTTACTCGACACAAAAACCATATCCTCTAAAAATTATGAGTGTGGTCCAGTGGCGTAAAGTTTCTAAAATATCTTGTGTTCGAGATCGAAATGGGGGCCACACAGTGTAATTTATAATTAGACAAAATGGTTGAAATTATTATTTGCCCGATTACTACACATTTGGACAACTTTAGAAACCACAAGTAAATAAATAGATTGTTTTGCATACACTGAAGCGAAATTCATTTTACACAATTTCGTATAGCGTTTAGTTTGGTTGAAATCACGGGTGGACTTTTTGTGTATATTGGATTTTACCGTTCCTATCAGAGGTATTAATGGTTGAAGTCATTTCTTTTATTCACTTTAGTAAGCTTTCAAAATTTTTCCGCAATTATCTCCATTTTAATTTATTATGAAGAATTATTCAAAATGTGTTAACTTGTATTTGTAACAATATTTAGTGAGTGGAGAATCGGGCGGACCCAGGTCACTACACCACGCATGAGAAAAAAACTGCAATTTATATTTTTCCTTTAACTCAATATCATACATGAACAAAACTATTTTGTAGAACACTATGGTAGGCGAGTCAATATAGCCATATACTTCTCAAAATGTTAAGATTAGCTTTTTTTCTCTCCTTTGGCTAATGCTGTGCTTTGTCCCTGATGTCACCAATGCTTATGCATAAGTCCACAGGTGGGGCTACAGACCACGGCCGGTTGGCTAATCCTCCTTTTTTATTCACTCAAATTTTGCTAACGATGTGGCTTTAGTATTTTTAGGTTATTTCACTTATTATTGAGTCTTCCTTCCATTACGATCGCCCTGAACGCGCGCCCTCGGCACCTCGAAACCGTTCCACAATCACATCACTGTGTTGCCGCTTTAGACACAAACCCTCAACTATTTGTTCTAAATGTGCGCGAACAATTGAAGGCTACTGCACAACAATTTGAAAGACCTAGACGCGTCACGGCCTTTCTGGGCGAAAGCTAACAGAAAACTGTTAAGACTTTTTGCAATGGTTTAAAGCCTTTCGGAGAAAATTCAGCTAGTAGGCTAGTGCTCTGTGGCCGTGATCGTTCGGTCGCCACTCTGTGAAATAGACACTCATAGAGAAACGAGTTTCCAAACTCGGCACGACTCGTCGCAAGTTTATTATTCAGAAGAAGATGATAAGAAATATTCCTATCGTAGAATAATAAACTGACAATGCGACTAGGAATTGGTATGGCTGACAACCGTATCACACTCCGAATTCAGTTGTCTTTGTAACGTTGATGACTACACACCGTAGTCATCAACGCACCATGCTCCACTAGGAGTTACGGTAATCGAGAGAGAGAGGCTAGTAAGCAAAGAAAAACGTTTCTCTCAAGAATACTGCTTATTCGTCCGCTTTAAATCAAGCTTCAAGGTTCCAATGACCCAGAACTAAAAACTACGGGGCTTCGCCCCCTGCTCGCTACGCTCGCCAACCCCCGGGGCCGAGGATAATTCCGGGCGCGGCCGAAATTTGGATACCCTTCGCTTGGGCTAAAAGTTTTTTTCGTGCGTACCTATGACTTGTATTTAATCCCCCTCCTCATTCTTTTTCTTCCGTCTTGACAAAAGTTTTGGGCTTGGTTGAAATAAGTGGGCAAATAAAAATATTTACTCGGAAAATTTTATTAGGGTTGCCGGAGCATGACCCCACAGTGCGATTCCATTCGTTTTCAACTTTTTAGTTGCTTTGATAAAGACACATTAATTCAAGGTTTTGTGAAATTGGTGTAAAAAAATGTTTCTTAGAAGAACCAATATGGGGGGTTTGGTTTGTATGGCAGCCCCATGACCCCATGGTTCGATTTGATTCAATCTTACATATGTTTTGTGTCATCAATAGAAATACATTTGTGTGAAATTTGGTTGATTTTGGTGCACAAATGAAAAACTTTTTCTTAGAAGAACCTAATTTGGGTGGTTGGATTTGTATTGCAGCCCCATGACCCCATGGTCCGATTTAATCCATTCTTACATACGTTTTGTGTCAACAATAGAAACCCATTTGTGTGAAATTTGGTTGAAATTGGTACACAAATAAAAAAGTTTTTTTTAGAAGAACTCAAATTGGGGGGCTAGGTTTGTATGGCAGCCCCATGACCCAGTGATCCAATTTGGGTGAATCAAACATACGTGAATGGTCCCACAATACGTTCTCTTTTATTTTTGCATTTCTGGTTGTTTCGATAAAGATATATGAATACAAGGTTTTTTGCAATAGGTGCAAAAAGGATGTTTCTTAAAAGAACCCAATTGGTTGATTGGGTTTGTATGGCGGCCCCATGATCCCACAGTCCGATCCCACCCATTTTTACATATGTTGTGTAGTATTAATAGAAGAACATTTTTGTGAAGTTTGGTTCAGATTAGTTCATAAACGAAAAAGTTTATCTTAGAAGAACTTAATTTGGGGACCTAAGTTTGTATGGCAGCCTATGACCCCAAGGTCGGATTTGATCCAGTTTTACATATGTTGGGTGTCATCAATAGAAACACATTGGAGCGAAGCTAGGTTGAAATTGGTACACAAATAAAAAAGTTTTTCTCAGAAGAACCTAAATTGGGGGTTAAGTTTTGTATGGCAGCCCCATGACCCCCTTGTCCTTCTTCCTCCCTTGCCTCGTTCTTTATACCGCTCCATGGTTCCGCGTTGCTCGACTAGCGGTGTAGGCACATCGCCCGTTTTGGCGATAATTTCTCAGCATATTTCTACAGGCAGCTCTATCTTGGATCGTGTCATCGCCGAGACCAATGCGTTGTTGTTGCTTTTTCATTTGACACATCCAGGTGTTCTTTGGTCTGCCTCTGGCCTTGGGTCCATCAAGTGGAACTTCCATTGATATCATGACCACCTTGTCCGATTTAAGCGATTCAAACATACAAACAGCCTCCAACAATAATAAGCATGTGCACAAAATTTCAGCTCTCTAGCTTTCATAGCGGCCGAGAAAAACGCACTGCAACAGACGGACAGACGGACAGACAGACAGACAGACGGACATCGTCCAATCGACTCCCCAAGTCATGCTGATCATATATGTATACTTTTTATATGGTCGGAGATGCCTCCTTCAATGCGTTACAAACTTCATGACAAAGTTAATATACCCTTTCACTCTATGAGCGAAGGGTATAAAAAGTCTAAAAAAAAGGGTTTTTTTTTTATTTAAACCAAAGTTCAAGATTCCCACTCCTCTTCACTACTTTAGGGGGCCCCTATCCCACTTTTTGACACCATGTAATAAAACTCATGGAATGTTAGATTAAACTGATGTATTCAAATGTTGTAAGAGTTGTTTTTCTTGCGCTAGTCGACGATCAACTGGCCTTGCAAGTTACAGAGTACCGTATGTGCTAAATGAAAGTTGCATGCGACAACCTAACTTATGACATGCTACAACCTAACTTATTACATGCTACTGCCTATCTTATTACAGTTGGTGCCTGTGTTCAACCGAACACATGGAACACCGTATGTTACGCCACTGGTGTGGTCAGTAGCAGAATCATCTCTGAAGTAAAAGGTTCATTTGCATATGATATCGGTGCATTATCATCTGAATTGGTGGATCAAAGAGATGTATAGCAATATAAGGGCGCTTACCAACACTTGAAGCATTATAACTTATAGCCTTTTAAAGAAGAAAATCTACAGTGGCTAACAGACAGATTTTTAGGTTCGAATAAAGAAATTCGCTGAGGTGCATTACCATGTGTTCAAAAAATAAAGGTGTGTTTTTATCTCAGTGATCCGGACTATCAAAAAGAGATCGGCGAAGAACTAGGTGTTAGTCAACCTCCGGTTTCGCGGACTGTAAATGATGTAGTTGACAGCATTCTTTCCCAATCAAATGAATGGATCAAATTTCCGTCAATGACACCATATCCTGGCGCAAGTATGTTTACAACTAAAAGGATGGGTAGACCTCCAGGGTAGAAATTTTCCGTTCAAATTTTCTCCATAAAAATACTGTCGTGGAGTATGTGACAACTGCTGGGGAGTTCCGTAAGCTACAATGCGAAAACGGTTCAATATTTTTTCTCGGCCATTTGGTGTATTATTTTTCGATTCCCCGGTCATTAGGAAAAATTAGCGGATAAAAATTGCACTCTCGTGGTCTATAAATCCCTTAATGAATTAAAGCAATGTGGTTCTTCTTGGTGATCTATCATCCGAATAATAGAACCATGCCAGATGAATCTATTTAAAAACCCTACCCCTCGTGCTGAGATAAAATACAACAAACCTTTAAACAAGAGAGATTAATCATTTAACGAGTTTTGGCTGTGTGAAGTTAGCCAGTCATTTTTTTTAATTACGCCCTTTTGCTCGGTGAACCGTTTGTTCGACTGCGGCTACGTTTGTTCTTGATTGTTCGCCAATTAATATCGTTTGTTCTTCTCTAATTATTTAATTATAACAACTTTAAAATTGTGAGTGTGAACTTAGCCAGTCATTTTTAAATATGGGTCGGAAAGGTATAGGTTTGGTATCAATCGAAAGCCAGACGTTTGTTCATTTTGTAGGGCGTTTGTTCCTCCTGTAAACGGAAGGATACAGGAATTATTAAGGAAAAAGAGATTAGTTGTGACGTCATCTTCACTCAACCAACGCCATCTACTCAGCTCAGCTGTACGATGATGGTGTGGATCTTGCATAAATTGTTCGCGGGACACGGGTTGCCCGTACAGCTGAGCTGAGTAGATGGCGTTGGTTGAGTGAAGATGACGTCACAACTAATCTCTTTTTCCTTAATATTTCCTGTATCCTTCCGTTTACAGGAGGAACAAACGCCCTACAAAATGAACAAACGTCTGGCTTTCGATTGATACCAAACCTATACCTTTCCGACCCATATTTAAAAATGACTGGCTAAGTTCACACTCACAATTTTAAAGTTGCTATAATTAAATAATTAGAGAAGAACAAACGATATTAATTGGCGAACAATCAAGAACAAACGTAGCCGCTGTAGAACAAACGGTTCACCGAGCAAAAGGACCTAATTTCAAAAAAATGACTGGCTAACTTCACACAGCCACGAGTTTTTGGTTAATTTAAACGACGATTTTATATTTTGCAATACGTTTGTTGCGTGAAATTTACCAAAAATAATAATTGCCTTATTGTGGTACATAATTTTGCAAGAACATTACGCGATCTAGATTTCGAACCAACTGACGAGTAATAAACCGGAATATGTTGTAGCACGTGCTGATATATCGTGCAGGTCTCAGTCGAGTGAACCTTTTACTCGTACTTGAAGGAAATCCTCGTAAGTATAATAGTGCAGTTACTAGGGGATTTCAAATTGCAAAGTGTGGTGGAGAATTTTTTTTTGTTGTTTCTTATGTTTCTTGCTGAGCTCGAATCAGAAGCTTCCCACCAACATTTCGTTGCGGAACAGGGTAAAAAACGCGAAAAGAACCCAAAATTTTCGGAAACTTCCCGTTTTTTTTTGGTTATAATTTCGAAAGTGTACATTTCTCCGAAAACCTGTCCTTGAACATATTAGAGAAAACATAATTGCGGGTCTAATGCGCCTTTATTCATTAAAATGTGTTAAGCGGTATAGCTACAATTGATGCGTCATTTTTTAGTGTTTTTTGCAATTTTGACCCTGTTTTACATCGATATTTTGGTGTGAAGTTGCCGATTCAGGCTCTGCACCACAAAATACATAACATACAAGAAAAGCGCAAAACCGTTAAATCTCAAAATTTTATTCATAATATGGAACTATGTTAAAAATGGCAAACTTAAATTATCAATTGTAGTAATACCGCTCATCGGATTTTTAATATTTATGTCTCTTTGGACGCGCAATTATGTTCTCTCCAAAATGTTCATGAAGAGTTTTTCGTAGAAATAAATAGTTTCAGAGTTAGCGGCCGAATAACGGAAAAACAGCAAAAATTTTAGGGTTTTTCGCGATTTTGACCCTGTCCCGCAACGAAATGTTGGTGGGAAGCTCCGGTTTCGAGCTCAGCGCCCAAAAAAACATAAGAAACAAAAAAAAATTTGTCTCCACCACATTTTGCGATCTGATGTACTAGGTTTATCACCTGAATACTACACTATAAGGTAATGATTATGAATACGAAAAGAAGGAAATGCTCATACTCTTACCTTTTACTTCAGATCATAGCCTTATGCTTCTACCTTATAAAAATAAATAACAGGCGCGACAATCCAACATTGGACTAAGGCCGCAGGATGTGTTAGTGACATCCTATTTCCAAGATCTTATCTGCTTTTTCATGAGGTAATGAGATCACCATCACGCTCAGCAGTGTTATTTATCCCCATAAATGGGTACTCGTTTAACATCTGAGTGAGATCATAGTCTGTCACAAGCTCGTGAGTTCGAAAAACACAATGGAACACGGTGAGATTCGAACTCATGAGCCTGTGCACCGAAGGTGCGCGCACTAACCGCTCGACCAGCCAGACCTTCTACCTTATGCTTGGCCCAATATTTGGAATACGACATTATTAAATTATCGTTAGAACGGTTAATTTTTTGATGATTTGAGTATAAATACTGTCCAACAAGGTGTAAATTAGTGCATTTAGAAAATTTGGACAATTCGGTAATCCGGATAGGGTTCGGTCCCAATCAATCCGAAACATCGAGGCTCAACTATATTAGCAAACAAAATGGGGCGTTATAATATGAATAACCCAGGATCTACGGATCAACCTAACATCTGATGAACGTATGCGACAATCAGGTCTGATGAATATTCTGTTACAAATACCTAGCAAACCGATCAGCAGTAGTTCAGCGGTACATTGCTTCAGTAGGAAGAGAGAGATCTTGGCCCGAATCCCTGACAGTACGAAAGAGAGAAATGCGGTGGCGTCAATAATTATATTTGATTCACTTTCACAGAAGTGGCAGTGACGGTTTCGGGGATTCCATCAAGGAATTTGTTTAATGTACCTGTTCACTGCGTATTTTATTTAGCATTATGGGGTTGAGTATTGTCGCAGCTTGAAAAATTAAAGTTTCCATGGTGAAAGTGGAATTCAAATCCAGGACTAAAAGTGAAGATTTCTCGGTTGTTTTTTTCTTTTTATGCGAACATTTTATGTATAGATTAATAGCTTCGTAGAGTGCGACTTAACCAAGTGAGCCATAGAGCATGACTATTTATGTTTAGATTGTGTTTTTTAGTAAATCTTTGTGATTTGTGGTGAATGATAGCTGACAAAGATTTGGTACAGGATATATAAAATTGTAGTTAAGGGCGCGTACACATACAGTCCGACACCGAGCTTTTCCGGGCCCGGCGATGCGATGTGTGCACACTCATTGCGATGTCGAGCCGGGCGATGGGATGCGATTTGTTGCGAGCCGACGCGATTAATGGCAAGAAAACCTGATTTTTTAAGGGGATTCTATACGGCGCTGGCTCGTGTTTTTTTTTTTTTGGATTTAGTGTAAATTGTTTTTAATACAAATGGGTGAAATAGGAATTTATGGAAACATGCAGTGAAATGAAACCCAGTTTGTAGCGTATGCGCACTCTTTTGAGGCTGCCGGCCCCAAAATTGCATCCCTGTTTTCTCGGGGAAATACTCGTCCGGCTAATACCAAACTTGAAGCCAAAAACAAGAAAAAACAATTTGGGGTTGGCCGCCTCAAAATGGTACCCCTGTTTTCTCGGGGAAATACTCGTCCAATCGGCGTGGGAAGAAACACTAAGGTAAATTTGGGTGGCTAATTCCGAATTTGAGGTCAAAAACAAGAAAAAAAATCAGGGTTGCCCGCCCCAAAATGGTACCCCGGTTTTCTCATCACCGTATGTTCCCACAACAGACCTATCTACCACTACCTTCAATAAATCATTGCAAATACATGCGCTGTCCGAAATTTTCTTATACGTACGCTACAAACCGGGTTGTGCTGCATTGCTCATTTCCACAAATGTTATTCTTTGACCCATTCATACATTTATTCAAAAACAACTGTCAAATCAGAATACCGCCCTTTTTTGGGGGTACGATTACTCTACGAACTGGTTTCGACAGCACTGTAAATTTCCACAAAGACAATTTAGTAGATCAATCCATTATTACATTACATACATACGGTTATCCATTCATTTTATATCTACAAATCTATATAACTCCGACACGTTGTGCATATATACAGCGCCCGCTCTAGCACTTACGCCGCCCCGGGCGAAAGGACAAATTGGCGCCCCAAGGTACTGTACCAGGCAGTGGCGTAGATAAGGGGGGATCAAGGGGATCAATCCCCCCCCCCCTTCGGTCACACATTTTGTATTATTACTTTAGGTACCTAAAACAAAGCAAACGTGTGTAGTGTTTGATAAAAACGTGAAACCATTTTCAGAACAGCAATAGAAAACTTAGCACTTCCTCAAATTTCAATTGTATAATAGAATCGTATGGACTGAATAGAAACACTACAACACAGGGCTTTACGTTCATTTACTTGTTCACATTGGATCTGGAGCTCCGCACTGTCAAGCTCTACTGAAGTAATCTAGACAGCAGCGGCCGCTCTAGCACTTACGTCGCCCTGATAACAAATTTCCGCCCCTTAGGTACTGTACCAGGCAGATTGATGGTATGATACTATCGATAGACGTCTTTGTTGTAGAATCGATTCAAAGAATTTTTTCCTCATAAATCGAGTGAATCCTGTGGTCCCTCATGGCCGTTGCTCCGAAACGATTTAGTGGAACCGGTTGATATAGAGACAACACAAAAATGCATGCTCACAATGGGATTCAAACTATCGTTCAGCTAGCATTCATATTATTAAGCGCAATTCACCACAATTCAGCAAGATTTTGTTTGGAATTTTAATTTTAAAGCTTGATGTAAGGAATTGTAAATAATTGCGAAACTTAGCTTTTCACTAAAACACATTTTAGAAAACTCTGGTCTCAAAACAGTTAAGGCAACAAATTGTGCTCGCTTTCATTAGTAACCTCCTGCGGTTGTTGTCACAAAAAACTTTCCTTAAAAAACTGGGCAGCCGCAAAACTTAAATTAGCCGGATTTCTAAGAGGTTTTCAACATGCATGGCTCATTTTTATAAATGCACGATCTCCACAGTTTTTTTTTATAGAGAATAAGGGAAGAGCTAGTTAAATCGGCGGAACCTAGCCAAATTCCAATATTAGAATTTCCGAGGGAGCTCTGGCAGTGTATTATGTGGTTCGATCCCTCATTTTGCTGAAATCCAAACCACCTTGTTCGTAGTTTGCCCTCCAATGCTAGATGAATCAGTGCAATCTGAACCAACTGAAGAAATCTATCCACGCAAAGGTTTGGCGAATTGAAGTTCCATAGAAATTACAGAAAACGACTCAAATAATAATCATGAAAATACCTCACAAAAGAGCAACTCCCTATTTCTCATTTGATATGAATTTCTGTGGGAGCTCAAAATTTATTCAGTGGACGTGCTCTCCTGTCACTCATCAAACCTAAACAAAAACTTTAGATCTCATCTTCCGGAAATCGAAGCGTGGCATATCGCATGGCCTCGAAATTTATAGCAAATATAGCTGCTACGGTGTCTTACAAGTTTGTAAATTTTAGAAAAATGTACTCACGAATTACTTTATCCACATATACTAGGCATTCCCAACGAGCTCTCGTCTTCGGAATTTCCCTTTTCTGGACATACAACTGTTTTGAGGTGTTCCGGCCATAAAAGCAGCGATGCTAGGTGTTCCGTGACTGCGAAAAGATTGGGAACTACTTATCTAAACCAATATAAAGCACTGGTACTCCAATCACAGTAGCGAAAATTTGTACGAAAATTGGAATACTGTGGATTCACTCGCGGTAGTAAAAAAGCCAAAATTATTTCAGGATTCAGCTTTTTCGTATATGGCAAAATTGCTTTTGCACCAAAATTTGCTGAAAACGGCTAATTTGAAATGTAATAAATACAGAATAACATTTGGTAACCGTAAAAGTATAAGCAATCTTGCAAAATGATCCCCCCCTCTCCGAAAAGCTATCTACGCCACTGGTACCAGGCAGATTGATAGTAGAGAGTCGTGTATGTCGTTGTTGTAGAAGCGCTTCAAGTGTTTATTTTTCTTATTTTTTTATGAATCGGTTGATTTTGGCAGTTCTTGGTCGTCCTAACACATTGGTTCCATCATGGCTGCCTTAGGATACAACACAAAAATTCATAGTCACAGTGGGATTTTAACCAACGCTATAATAATTCAGAGAATAGAATGTCTACTTGCTGAGAGGCCCAGATAGTATGTAGTAGAAGCCTGTTTCGCCATCAATCATACTCTAAAAGCCTGAAGAGACCTATGCCGGAATGAAAATGAAATTTTTGTCCGCTGCGATTTTTTCAATGAAAATGCATGCTTACTGTCGTGGAGCATGTCGGAAATGATGAGAAATTCCATAAGCTACAATCCGAATATGGTGTCAACATTTTTCTCGCCAATTTTATGTATTATTTTTCGATTCCCCGGTCATTAGATATTTTCCACGGTGAAATGACCGGGGATTCGAAAAATAATACATAAAATGGCCGAGAAAAATGTTGAAACCATATTCGGATTGTAGCTTATGGAATTTCCCATCATTTCCGACATGTTCCACGACAGTAAGCATGCATTTTCATTGAGAAAATCGCAGCGGATAAAAATGTCATTTTCATTCCGCCCGATGTCTATCCAGACCTTTAAGCGCAATTCACCGCAGTTCGGCAAGGCCTAATAGAGAATTTGTGTGAAATTCAAAAATTAAAGTTAAGTATTGAAATCTCCGAGCCACATTTTATTCAACATTGTCAGAAAAAAAATATACAAATGGCACACAGAAACCTGGCGGTTTTAAGAAAGACGTAAGAAATTGAAAATTGAAGCGAACATTTGTTTTAAACTAAAACACTCAACACATTTTAGAAAACTCCGCTCTCAAAAATGGTATGCACAAAAATGGTGCTCGTTTTCATTAGGTACTAACCTACTGGAGTAGTTTTCTATAACTTCCTTACATAATGCAGATCTGATAAACTTCAATTATCCGGCTCTCTTCGTGTACGAATTTCTTCTGTGGTTTTAACTTGCAACTTAACTTAAATGCATTATCTCGTAAATTGTTATATATATAGAATAGGATCAGAGCTAGTCAAATCGGAGCAACCTAGACCTAGCCAAATCCCGATATAAGCATGTCTTGAAACATATTAGAGAGGACTGCTTTTGCGGCTCTGGCAATGTGTACTGTACTGTGTTTCATCCCTCATGTTGCTGAAATCCAAACGAATCTCTCCGAAATGTGCCCACTCAATGCTAGATAAATCAATGAAACCTTCCGCAAGAAGATCGATTGGATTGAAGTTAAATTTCTGCCAAATGTGGTTTGAAGTCTTCTAAAATGACTGAACAAAATGTGACGAGGTAGTGTCTTTGGGAAAGAAATTTCCGACACAAGGCGTTTAGGTTTTAAAGCGCCTTTATGTGCAGTGTGTTCCCATTCCATATGATTTTTTTCGGGAGTTCAATATTTATTTAGTGGACATGATCTCCTATAATTAAACAGACTAAACAAAAATATTAAACCGCAACCACACTGATCGGGGTTTGCAAACACAACCGCGAACAGAAGATCAAAGTTGTGAACAACATACGCGTGGAAGGGACAGAGGCGATGGGGAATTACATTTTGTCATTTATTCGGTCAAATTCTGGCAGTGGTTAGGGGAATGCAATGCAAATTATTCAACTATGTTGAAAGGAAAAAGAACTAAATGTTCAATTGGAGGATCACGATCACGCCTTTCTTCCACAAGTTTTTTTTTTAAAGAAGTTAATTAGCACATTTATTGAGCGAATTTTCCCACTTTGCTAGCATCACAGATGTAGTAAAATCTCACTAAACATTAAGATTCTAATTTCAGTTATTCGTATTAATTGTGGGATTTTCAAAGCCCAGCCAAGACTTTGCTTCTTTAAAGCAAAAAGAGAACTAATACTGTTGATACGTTAAGAAATTAACGCGTTTCCTAAATAAGCAATTGATGTGTTTCTTTACTTAAACAAATATTTTATCCTAAAGAAAGAAAGAAGATAATTCCTAGATAAACGCATAAAATTCATTGGAATCACTACAATTGGTATAGCTTTATCGTTATGTATCGAAAATTAAAAAGTTGGGGCATACCCTTTTTTTTAAATGGACACTACACATTTTCAATACTGTTGCAACCCACATCGATCTTAATTCAAAGAAAATTATTTTTGTTTTTTTTTGTGTCTAAGCTCCTACGTTAAACGCAACATGTCCTAGACTGTCGAAAAAACAATGCCTTAGAAATTAATGGTTAAGACCGATCCACAATTTTCAGTCATCAGCCACAGTAATTTTCCATTCAAATTGAGTTTGTCAGTTAATTAATTAACTGACAACTTTCAACTCAACTCAACTCAACTTTGACTCAAAAGTGTGGATCGGCCTTAAAGAGTAGGTCAAATATAATCTCAGTAATTTCATATTGCATAACATATCTCCGAATTCAGAGGATTGGTGTTTTATTTTATCATAATTTGATTTGTTAGGGACACAGAAAATTTCTAATTTTGAGGTATATCCCTCATTTCTCGGTATAATTTATGCTGTTGCTGCAAAGAGAAAAGCGCTACGACATTCTTGGCAAAGAAAATATAAAAAACATTTTTCCCTATCCAGAAGATGTACCGGACAAAGAAAAGAACCCCATAAATAAAATTTGAACCCTAAATTAGGGAGCGATCACCAAAACTAATTAATATCAAATGTAAGCTAAACTTAAAAATATTCCTTACAAAATGACAATGCAATACAATACAATGGTAAATTAAAGTACTAATCATAAAAAAAAACAAATAGCGACCGTTTTCTAGTGTTTTTATCGAAAGTGGACTTGTACCATTTTCAAATAAAACATATGAGCAGTTAGATTTTTCAGAAAACTTGCACTCATTATTTCGGCTTGTTATTCTACATAGATTGGTATGATATTTTAGTTATAGTTAGTGCATATTAAGATATATTTAAAAATGGCATTAACTCATTTTCGTTAAAAATGGACTTGTACCACTTTCAAATAAATCGGCTCAGGACGTAAAGTTTCGCCTCAATTTTGAAAAATAAAAATTTTTTTGTAAACATAGAACATTTTTAGTTGTTAATATTTTAGAAAAAAAGATTAAAAAAAATCTTAAAACAAGAACTAAAACTCTTCTACTACTACTATGATATGCCCCTTGTTGGGCATAGCACCTCAACTAAGTCCGACAAACACAAAAAAACTCCATTCTTACCTTGTTGCATCGTTCGGATTCGGCACAAACTTGACACATTCCCGCTTTTGAAAATTGGTTTCGATCCAACTACGAGGTGTATGCTGAAATGACATAGACATGATTAAAATATCAATCAAAAGATTATTTTTTAATTAATTGAAAAAGCGTTATCAAAGAACTTGCGTTTTCCTCAAATCTCAACGAAAAAGCGACAAATTACACAAACATATAGCCAAGCATGCTAATCAAAATTAAAATAAAAATCCAAGCAAACAAATTTCTGTATTGTGTCTTAGGATGTGTAATCTTGCAATAATAATAATAATAATGATACCTTCACCGTGTTTTCAAATGATTCGTCATGGAGTTTTTCCAGTATGTATTTATTTATAAATATCCACCAAATCGAGCTTTCAGTTAAATCGGATGTTCACTTAAAGCTCTTAACGCTTAAGAAAGATTTGGTCCAAATGTATAGGCCTACACTTGATTAATAGATATTTAGTGCAGTCATATTAGCATTTCAAATAGAAAAAAATAGAGTAAGGCTAATTCTTATGGTTCTTGAATCAGTGGGCTCCCAGGAATCTAAAACTCATTTTGCAAAAAAAAAATTTTTGATCGGAAAGGTCCCAAAAAGGACAAAAAATGATACTCTTTAATCATTGACCGGAGGTCGGCATGTAGGGTATCAAATCAAAGAGGACGTCAAGTGCATTACATATTCGGTGTTTGTTCTATGTTTCAAGGACCCTCAACGGAATAAATCGAGATTAAATGTAGAACTACTGTGCTTCCCGTTTATCTTCCCAAAACCATAATTTCGAGAGTAATTTAAATTGTCACTACGTTTCTCACTTTTCCAAACCTATAATAGCTAAAGATTCTACCATTTAATTTGCTAAAAAAAAATGATCGGAAAGCTCTCAAAAAGGACACTAATTACAAACCTTGATCGAACGTGGCCATGCGGGGTGTCATATCAAAGAGGACGTCGAGTACATTCCATATCCGGCGTTTATTACTTGTTTTAAGGTCCCTCACAGGAGAAAATTGGGATCCAATGGAAAATTTTCGTGTTTCTCGTATATGTATTTTTTTAAAGCCGTAATTTCTCGTTTAAGCCCGAATTATTCCATTTAGTGTCCTTTAAACAGGAAACAAACACCGGATATGCAATGCACTCGACGTCCTCTTTGATATGACACCCCGCATGCTCACGTTTAATCAAGGTTTGTAATTGGTGACCTTTAATGTCCTTTTTCAGAGCTTTCCGATAATTTTTTTCTTAGCAAATTTAATGGTAGAATCTTATCCTATTATAGATTCGGAGAAGTGAGAAACGTAGTGACAACTTCAATTATTTTCGTAGTTATGGCTTTGGGAAGATACACGGAAAACACAATAATTTTTCATTTAATCTCGATTTATTCCGTTGAGGGTCCTTGAAACAGGAAACAAACACCGGATATGTAATGTACTCGAAAGTCCCCTTTGATTTGATACCCCACATGCTGACCTACGGTCAATAATTAAAGAGTATCCTTTTTTGTCCTTTTTGGGACCTTTCCGATCAACATTTTTTTTAGCAAAATGATTCTTAGATTTCTGGGAGCCCGCTGATTCAAAAACCACAAAAAATAGCCTTACTCTATTTTGTTCTATTTGGAGGCCTGAAATGGGATATTTTGACTGCACTAATTAGCCTTCAATAAGTTAAATGCAGTCTTAAGTCGATAATGCGGATTAATTATTGCAAGGGGTAATTCGGACCAACGGAACATCCGGATTAGCGCAATCATTTTTGTTTGAGGAAAAACAGTCCAAATAAATAAAAAAGAGGTCCAGAAAGTCGGTAAATGTATTTTTGCTTTGAAATGAGTCAGCATCATGTCATTTGCCAAATCGTCCCATAAATAAGTACGAGATCAAATCTACCATTACAAACTGAAAATCTCAAAAATCCGGATTATAAAGTCAAAATTGCTGCCGAAATCCGGACTATAAAATACATAGTGGTCCGGATTAGCGTGATATCCGGATTACCGAGTCAAGACTGTATTGTAAAATAACAACTCTATATGCTTAAGCCAATTCTTTTTTCCTCCATTTTACGAAATTGGACACAAAAGCTCTACAGTTTTTAACCTCAATATTAATGTACCTACATCAATCATCATCATCAATGTGGCACGATAGCCCGACGTCGGGCCTTGGCCGCCTGAATCGTTGACCTCCAATTGTCGCGGTTACGTGACCTCGTCCTCCAGTTTCGGAAGCCCAGCAGCTGGTGGGCGTCTTCACCTACGGAGTTCTCCCAGCGAGCTCTCGGTCGTCCACGCAACCTCGCTCCGTCAATTCGTTGTGCGTTCATCACTTTCTTTCTTTCAAACGTTGAAGCTTCACGATTTTCGATACTTCCAGCTCATCGTACAATTGATACAACTCATGGTTGTACCGGATGCGCCATTGGTCTCGCTCGCGAACGGCCCCGAAAATTCGCCGAAGGACCTTTCGTTCGAATCGGTCTAGCAAAATTTCGGAGGCTTGGGTGAGGGTCCATGTTTCGCAGCCATAACATAGCACGGGTCGGATGATCGTTTTGTACACGCGGAGCTTCGTGTTCCTGTGCGCAAGTTTCGAATTAATTATAGGGAGGACCGAGAAATATGTCTTATTGGCTAGTTGTATCCGTCGCTTAATTTCGTCGGTTTCGTTGGCGTCCTTTGATAAGTTACAACCCAGATAGTTGAAGTTGTCTACATACTCGATATTAAGGTCCCCCACTGTGATGCTTGAATTTCCTGGCGTCCTTGTTTTCGATTGCATCATGGCCTTTGTTTTGCTTTCGTTGATATGTAGTCCAACTTCCTTTGCAGCGTTATTGAGGTTATGCAGAAGGCTTTCTGCATCACCCAACCTTCGAGACATGATGTTGATATCGTCGGCGTACGCTACTAATTGAGTCGACTTGATGAGTAGCGTTCCGCTGCTGTCCATATTCATGGCTCGAATTACATACTCCAAAGCAAGGTTGAAGAGCGTCGGCGCCAGCCCGTCGCCCTGCTTGAGTCCAGTACGAGTTTCAAATAGGTCAGTGAGTCGATTCTGCACTCTGACCTGCGAGACGGTATTAGTCATCGTCATCCTTGTGAGTCGCACTAACTTTGCCGGTATACCAAAATTCAGCATAATGTTGTACAGTACACTTCGATCGATACTGTCGTATGCCTGCTTGAAGTCGACAAAGATTTGGTATACGTCGATGTTATATTCCCAGCACTTTTGGAGTAGTAGCTTCACTGTGAAAAGCTCGGTCGTTGATCGACCAGGTCTGAAGCCGCCTTGATACTCGCCAATGATTCGTTCTGCGTACGGATTAATTCTCTTTTCAAGAATTTTAGATAATATCTTATAGGCTGTACAAACTAATGATATGCCCCTGTAATTCTCACACTTCAGCTTGTCACCCTTTTTGTGGATTGGGCAGATTATGCTTTTGCGCCAATCTTCGGGGATTTCCTCGTCGTTCCATAATTTCAGCAGTAGCACATGTATAGCGTTGGTCAGGCACGTTCCACCATGCTTCAGCAGTTCTGCTGGGATCTCGTCAGCGCCGGGCGCTTTATTATTTTGAAGCGACTGTATGGCAAGACTCACCTCCTCTACTGTTGGGGGTAGAACGGGAGGGCCTGGTTCGGCTAACTGCTCAAGAGCTGGCTCCGCGGGGGATGTTGATGGTGCATTGAGGAGCTCTTCAAAATGCGAGGCCCATCGTTTGTTGACGCTTTCGATGTCGCTGATGATGTTACCATCCTTGTCCTTACATAGGCTTGTCCTGGGTTGATATCCGTTCTTAACATTATTTATAAGTTTGTACGCCTGTCTAATGTTCTTACTGGCTAATCTTTGGTTTATTTGCTGTAACTGTTCGTCAAAATGTTTGCGTTTCTTACGTCTAATTAACTTATTAGATACTCGCCGAAGCTCGTTATATCTTTCTTTCTTGGCTCGGGATGCGCGTTGTGTGTATTGGCGATAGGCTTCATTTTTCGCCTCAATCGAGGCCCTGCATTCGTCGTCGAACCAGTCTGCTCGTCTGCGCCGGCCTTTATAGCCCACGACCTCTTCTGCGACCCCCTTGATGCTGTCTTTGAGCTCCTCCCAGAACTCATGGATGCCTAAATTGTTGATGTCATCAAGCATGGGCGACAGTTTTTCCTCTAGTGCTGTTGTATACGCAGCCGCCGTGGCGTCATCAATCAAATTGTCAACCTCGAAGATCTTGGCAGGGTTGATTCTCGTTAGGTGCACCGAAGAGATTCTGCACCTGTAGGTTGTCTTCACCAAATAGTGATCGCTGTCGCAGTTGGCTCCTCGATAGGATCGAACATCTAGGACATTAGAAGCCCATCTCTTGCTGATCAGTACGTGGTCGATCTGGTTCACGGTGTATTCATCTGGAGACTTCGAGGTCTGCTTGTGGATTCGTCGATGAGGGAAGCATGTAGAGCTTATTACCAGGTTTCTGCCGCTCGCGAAGTCGATAAGTCGCTGACCGTTGTTGTTGTTTTCGTCGTGGAGGCTATGACCTCCAGTAGTTCCCCTATGCCAGCTTTCATTTCCGACTTTGGCGTTAAAGTCTCCTAGCAGCAGCTTGACGTCGTTTGATGGAAGTGAGTCGAAGAGTGTTTCTAGGTCGTTGTAGAACTCGTCCTTAATCGCGTCTTCTTTTACTTCTGTAGGGGCATGCGCATTAATGAGCCAGAGATTAGCGAAACGGGTCTTAATGCGGATCGCACATAGCCGCTCGTTGATGGGTTTGAAGCCGATAACGTGGTCCTTGAGCTGCTTATTCACAATGAAAGCTACTCCAAACTCCTTGTTGCCCTCCTCTTTACCACTCGTAAAAATAGTGTGCGAATTGAGGTCGTTAATCTCGCTTTTGAGCCATTTAGTTTCCTGGATTGCAACTATGCTCAGCTTGTATTGTTCTACCTGATCCAGGAGGGCCCTTAAGGCCCCCGGTCTATTCTGGGAGCGTACATTCCAGGATCCGAAAGAGTAATCAGTTGTTCGTTTGCGGGGTCGTCGTTGTTTTGTATCCGTCCAATCCGAGGCTTTTGTTTCAGGTTTCTTGACTTGAAGTTTTTCTTAGGATGAGTTGTCGGCACATCGCTAAACCATGATAGGGTTTAATCGTTGAGTAAAGGCCATCATGGGCATGCCTCGAAGATGCTGCTTTAGTGGTTGACTTAAATGTTTTCTGTCACCTATCACGTTAAGTAACCTGAGACGCTGCAGATGTTAATGCAGCACTCAGGCGCAGCGGTTACTCGGATAATGCGGGAAAGTAACGCCCCGTAGAGAGACATAGGAATTGGCCGAAGTCCTTTTCCTATGAAACTCCTCCTGCATAGCTAAGGGTCCGCAGTTATGCCACAACTGAAGAAGATATAGGAATTAGCCGAAGCCTTTCAACCTTTATCTTCCCCCTTATGGATGTACCTACATAACGTTCCAAAAAACTAATTTAGAAAATGCGAGGAAAATGGGCGGAAAACTTTCAAATTCTGCGGTTAGTTTGAAATCTAGTATTTCTTATGGTTTTTTGTCGATTCTAAAATAAGCCTGTGTCAATGCAACTAGCATAATAGATATCGACCCGTTACGAAACTTTTGTGGCTCGAGGTTTTAAATATGCCTTTCAAAATTTCTGAGTGTTTTTTGATGTTTATAAGCGAATGCAATGTAATACAGTCGACTCTCGATAATTTGAAATTCAAAGGACAACTATTTTGATTCAATTTATCGAGAGTTTTTTAGAAATATTTTGAGAACGGTAAGTAAGATCTTAATATACCAGAGTAAAGAATATTTGTTATTCAAGTTTGTGTATTTTTTTTTCAATGAATATTACTTATATCAATACAGTTTCGACTTAATTTTTCCACGATCGACAAGAACCTTTTGACACGCGGAACCATATTTGCTTATTCGAACTCACTCTTCATGTAGCTCACGGGAAACTACATTCAAATCATTCAATACATCCGATTTCCAGGAAAAAACGGTACTTTAAGTGCATACCACATCTTGCACCGGTAAAAAATTTAGTGTTCTCCCTCTGAATTCAGACTTGTAAAATTTCTAAATTTCAATTTATAGAGCGGCAAACAAAATTTACTTTAATTTATAGAACGTTGAATTCATCTTGAATTCAATTTCCCGAGCACTGGCGTCAACTTGTTTCAAATTATAAAGCAATGAAAAATCATTACCGCTTTTAATTTATCGAGAGTACATAAATATATGGAGTTTTGTACATATTTTTCAATTTAACGAGAATTCTGGATGAGTACTTCAAATTATCGAGCAATTCAAGTTATCGAATTTGTAATTATCGCGAGTCGACTGTAATTCCTTCTGTTGCTTGTCTGACGCTTGATTTCATTTTAAATAGAAAAAATAACTGAATGCTGGTTTCTGTTGTTTCACAAGGAACAAAATAATTTGAGGAAAGGTATCAAAAAGGACACAAGTTTATAATTAACCGTAGATAGATATGCGGAGTATCACATTAAAAGAAACATGATAATGCATTTTAATATTTTTATAATATTTTCGTTATTTCAACTTCGTAGTCAGTTTATTGGAACCGATGTATCCTTATCTTAGACGGTGGATTTATGCTGTTAGAAGCACTCGCGAAAAATCATAAAAATTAAAAAGTGTCCTTATACGTATAGTATAGTGATTTTAGCTCTTGACCCAGACATTCAAAAAAAGAGTTGACTTTTGAAGCCAAATTGTTTTATGGCCTGAACGCATTACGCAGTAAAAAGTTACACTTTTTTGCGCGTCACATTTGGGGGAGAGGGGGTGGCAAAGGGGTGAAATTATGATTTTTCGCAAATATATTGTTAACTGTAATATTTACAGCAAAATGTTCTGGGAGCAATTTAAACTAAAAACACAAAATTCCCTTTCTAATGATATATAATACCCTATGCCTATACCTTCTCTTGGCAGATTATCTAGACCTAAAAACATCCGATGTAATTCCGATTTTTTGATAGTTACTTTTGTCTCTCTAGCTCCTGAAGTAATTTAATTGGAGCCATGGTCATTGGAATAACTATTCCTATCAATATACGTATAGGCTGGTCCACACGGAGACTCAGGCTGCTCCGACAAAGCATACCCATATTTCCACTATTAACATTTTTCAAAAAGACATAAGGGAACAAGTCAACCAAAATAAAAGTTTTGCTCGTAGGCAATTTTCGGGTCATTTTGTATGGAAGGTATCCTTTGTTTTAATCAGATCGAAGTAATATTTGGCGGAAGGTCTAATGGGACTTAGCCTTAACATTTGCCAAATTTTTTCCAGCCTGCTGTGATTTGCAGATAAGTTACAGGCACGTCTTTTTGAAAAATTTTAATAGGGGAAATATGGGTATGCTTTGTCGGAGCAGCCTGAGTCTCCGTGTGGAACAGCTATATATTGATAGGAATGGTTATCCCAATGACCATGGCTCCAATTAAATTACTTCAGGAGCTAGAGAGACAAATGCAACTATCAAAAAATCGGAATTACATAGGATGTTTTTAAGTCTAGTATATAATCTGCCAAGAGAAGTTATAAGGTATTATATATCATTAGAAAGGGAATTTTGTGCAGTTTAAATTCTTCTCGAAACATCTTGCTGTAAATATTGCAGTTAACAAGATATTTGCGAAAAATCATAATTTCGCCTCTTTGCCACCCCCTTCCCCCCGAAGAAAAAGTGTGTAACTTTTTACTACGTAATGCGGTCAGACCATAGAACAATTTGGCATCAAAAGTCAGCTCTTTTTTTGGATGTTTGGGTTTCATAATTTTTTCAACTAAAATCACTATTAGTATAGTCACGGAAAGTCATTGTCGTTCAATCCAATTCTGCAATGTTGATAAGTATGTACATATTTAGAAAACTCCATCAACTATTTCACACTCAAATGCACTTAACTGATATCCTTCAACAGCCACTAATCCACATAACCCACCTCATTAGCACTTTCATGTTGAGCTCTTAACAAATCTCTCACGTTCAATATGAAAAACTTTGTAAGCGTCGAACTTATAGAGGATCTCTTTCGATCCTTCATTACTTTCTTCGAGTGAAAAAAAAAAAACGTTTGGCACTGCAACCGCGTTAAGAGTAGGTACTCTTTAATCAACTTAATATTCAGTTCACACACAATAATTAGTCTGAGAAATTTTCAGATTTGAAAATACGATTCGTAAAATTAGACCATCAGAAATTTTGTCAATTTGCAAGGTAATAGGGGAACACCATACACTTTACGTGAGAAAAGCCGTCTTCTCCAAAAGTTCATGCGATTCTAGGCATAAAAATTAAATTAACACACATGTAATTTCATTGTCTACGCGGGAACCAACGAGCATGGGATAAGCTTCACTTTAAAATTACGCGAATTAGCAGCTCGTAATGCAATTTACAAATTGATTCGCACTCGGAGAAAAGTGGAAAAGCGCGTCTCTAACTTGAGACCCAATCGGCTATCTGAGACTAATTAGTGCGATAGTAAAATGAAAAACGTCTGCCGAGATAGTTTATTATTATTAGGTACATATCGTATCTACCTAATTCGCTATTGTTGGTTCTTCTTCGTGGTCAGATAAGTTCATATCGCGTACATACATATATCTGAGTAAATATTATAATAAAGATGGGGAAAAATACTTGTAGAAAAATTTCGTTAGATGATAAGACGATAAATGGACGACCAGAACGTCATTATCCGCATCTCTTATATTGTTCCAGGGTTGTGTTCACTGTGTATTATTAAATATTTAATTTTTTAGATTGTTTCCTTTACACAGGTCTCGTGTTTTATTTACTTTGTGCCATTATTGTCACGCTGAGTGTGATTACTTTATGAAGTACATACACATAATGCTGGTTTGGTAGAAACTCGAGTTGAAGGGCAGTATAAAGCTGCTATATGGGTCATATCAAAGTCTGACGGAGGCGTGCTACGCATAACCCCGAATAAAAAAATCTGAATTTCTCACACATGTTATCTGGAAATATGATTCATGAAACCATTTTTATCACTAGAATACAATCGTGTCTAGGATGGCAATCTAGATGCGGGAAAAATAGTCGAGAGTAAAATATTAAATCAAAACTTTAATTTATAAGTACACAATTGTCTATAACAAAGGATATGTCTTGAAATGTAAGCAAATTCAATCCATCGAGACTAACGCGACTAACGCATGTCCTGCAATTTCTGTACTCTGTAAAGATTGGAACCTTTAGTTCTTGATGCTCTCTTTTACCAGAACACAATGTTCGTAGTCTAGTAAGCGCCTTGTAAAGCTAAGATGATCAGACTCCAGAGGACCCGATGCTTTACACATACACTGAAAAAATCATTTGCTAAAAACAAAAAAAAAACAGCCAAGGAATAATTTTTCCTGATTTATGATTTATTTTCTTGTTTCAAGAAAAGTCTTTGATTAAAAAAATAAATAAGCATTATTTTAAGCAGAGACTTTTCTTGAAACAAGAAAATGTGTACATCTTAAATCAGGAAAAAATATTCCTTGGCTCTTTTTTGTTGTATTTTTTTCTTGTTTTTAGCAAATGATTTTTCCAGTGTACCTGCGAAGTGTGGTTTTCAGTCAAATCCTAAGCCATTGTACACCCAGACTAAAGAATTAAGAAAGAAACCCTAAAATCTCATTGTACTCCTTAGTTGGATAAGGGGTGGGGGGTCGGGGTTCTACATCTGATCCCTAACGCCACCTTAAGTTAGGTTAGGTTAGGTAATGGGGCCGCCCGAATTGAGACCAGCGCACTTAGACCAGTAATAGGTCCATTGTGATACCGCCAGTGAGAACCTTAAAAATTCAAATATTTGTTTGGAATCAGCGTGTGCTGGCAATATATTTATTGATCTGTATTGGGCTCACAACGCCACCTTGCTCGACGTACAATATTTGCTTTACTGTGCCAAACCTATTCCTCCGGAATCTCAACTAAACAGGCAGAATTGAAATAATTTCAAAACCTTAAAGCGACCGCCCATGTCCTTACAGCAGACCTCAAATAACTAAAGAAATTTTTTTATTCGGTAGAAAAGCATAGAAGCAAAGCTATTTACGCCACTGATTCTCCTTGACAAAAAATCATCTAGTAGGTTTTAATACGAAAAGCAATAACTACGAAGATTAGATTTCTGGAGTAGAGTATGCATTCCTCCATTGCTACATTAATGATGCTATGCAGGCTCCGTGGGCTCTTAACCCTTTGAGGACCATACATATTTGGGCGAAACGATTTTGTTTTTTGTTTTATTTTCGTGATCTCTAGGTTAATAGTAGTAATGCCAACAAAAATTGTGTCCCTAGCCCCCCATTTTACCCCTCATTTGTAGGTGGGTTGAAAGGGAATTTATCACCTAAAAAAGATTGAACATAATAACGGCAATGTGACAAGTAATTCATATTTATTTTAAGGGTAAATAATAAAAATACCGGCGTACAGAGGGCTGCGCCCGCAATACGAGGGTTTTTTAGATTTTGGATACATACATAGTGAATAATTTTGCACATATATTTTATAGGTAATAAATAAGAATTATGCACAATGTTAATGAAATGCTTCTCGTAAATCTATTTTTGGATTGGTCTAAATAAACGCGTTCCAGAATGAAAGGTTAACGCCTTTCATTCTGTAACACTTTTTAGTTAGAGCAATCCAAAAATAGATTTACTATGTATCATGGCTCCACATATTAACTGGATTTATTAGCTGTAACGCCGTTACCATGACTCCAAACTGGAAAAAAGCGACTGATATGAAATGCACCCATCGAGTTCTTTGATTTGATAAAAACTAAAAAAGTTTTTTCAAATCTCCGGGACACCCTGTTTGCTTTGTCCAACCAACGTCTAAGTATTTCGTGCTAAGGACTGTTACGATTCTACACATTCCTACCAAATTTCATAACGATCGGTTAGTGAACAAATTTGTAAATGTCCGGGACACCCTTTTATCTTGGCTATACCAATTTTTAAGTATTTCATGCCAAAGACTGTTACCATTCTACACATTCCTACCAAATTTCATGACGATCCGTTAAGCCGTTCGCGAGTTATTTAGTGAACAAATTTTCAAATGTCCGGGACACCCTGTTATTTTTGTCCTACCAACTTTTAAGTATTTCATGCCAAAGACTGTTACCATTCTACACATTCCTACCAAATTTCATGACGATCCGTTAAGCCGTTCGCGAGTTATTTAGTGAACAAATTTTCAAATGTCCGGGACACCCTGTTATTTTTGTCCTACCAACTTTTAAGTATTTCGTGCCAAAGACTGTTACCATTCTACACATTCCTACCAAATTTCATGACGATCGGTTAAGCCGTTCGCGAGTTATTTAGTGAACAGACGGACGGACAGACGGACAGACGGACGGACAAAATCGATTTCATAAGGGTTTTTTGTCAAATCTAAAAAACCCTAAAAACGTCCAAATTGAAAACAATTAATGTTAGGTGTAAATATTGGAGCAATCGCGAGATGTTGTAGACCAAAGGAACATATTGGGTTGGATATAAAGTACATCTGTGCGGTCATATTCATCCATAAAAGTACAATAAGCAAAAACTTTCCAATTTTATGAAGAGCTTATTGCCTAAAAAGCCAGTCCTGATAATCTCTGGAAAAGGGTGAACTTGTTGTCTACTAAAGTTGATGTGTTCTTTCGCCAAACCGGGTCGATCAGTGCGGCCTTTATCGGATTACTGTAGGATAGCTGTAGCTTATGGTAGAATATTGTAAATGCTTAATTAGCAAGTATCCGAAAGCAAACTTGCCTTTTTGTATGTAATCGCTGACAGCAAACAGGCATATATTGCTAAATTATGCAGCGACCAACCGATTGTTGCGATGATCGCGTCTTATGCTTCTCTGCACTCTTTTTGAAGAGAACTGTCCTCAGTTGTTGCTTGACTGTAGACTGTACTTTCAGTAGCCGAGTTTAATTGCTCTTTAATTCTCTTCCGTGCAGTTATCAGAGACCATGTATCGTCGCTGATAAATGGTCTCCTACCTCGCTGAAGTCTGCCCACAAATGTTTCGCCACACGATATGAAAGCGTCCTTCACGATGAAGGAGCATATCTGGTGTTTGTGCATTAGCTATCTGCATTAGCTATTTCGTGCAATGCCCTAGAAACTGCACGTATTGTTGACGGTTGATGGTGGGGAGTTATGGACATGCCATTTTGCCAAATTCAAATGTGGGGATAATGGGGGTCCTTGATCGGAGGGATTCAATGTTTCCCCCAAAATGATCTTGAACTGATTGTGAATACTTACACGGCTTAACTAGCATTTTTAAAGAGTTATGGAGTTAAAAAAGGTCTAATATGAAAATATTATTTTTTTAGTCAAGCACCAAATTTTACAATAATATTCTAATGTGTTGTTTTTATGTAGTTTTTTTCGTCCTCAGACCATTTTTAGGGTTTTTTAGAATTTTTTCAAAAAACCCTTATAAAATCGATTTTGTCCGTCCGTCCGTCCGTCCGTCTGTTCACTAAATAACTCACGAACGGTTCAACCGATTGCCATGAAATTCGGTATGAATGTGTAGAATGGTTACAGTCTTTGGCACAAATACCTTAGAAGTTGGTAGAAAGAAGATAACAGGGTGTCCCGAACGTTTGAAAAAAGTCGACTTTTTTAGTTTTTATCGGAGATTAACGTATGGGTATTTAAATCAAAGATCTAGACGAGTACATCTCATATCAGTTAAAATTTTCCAGTTTCGAGTAACGGTAAAAAAGTTATTGGCGTTTAAAGTTAAACTTCCTTTTCGAGCTCCGTTTTTCTAAACCGTTATAGGGATCGATATGAAACTTTGCACAAAGATTGTTCAGTATGGCCTTATATACGTTAAATATTAAGACTGTTGACTTTTGCTAAGGAAAAGTAAATAACAGTAAATTGGTAAAATTTCAATTTGTTCGTGTGTAGCCCCTCTTAGGTTTCCAAATATGAAAATTCTGCTAAGGGTTTTTAGAAAATTACCCAGGGTGGATGTCTACGAATTTTCATTCGAATAACTGTATCCAAACCGGAAATATAGCCAAGTAAGTATTTAGTAAGGGCCTTTCACAATACAAGGGATGCCTCTTAAGCATTTCTTCAATGCATATCTTTTAACTTGATGAAACAATGTACATGAAATTTGGTGGAAATGCATAGAATGGTAATAGTGTTTGCCACAAATATTTTTGAAGTTTGTAGGACCAAGTTAACAGGGTGTCCCGGAAAAGCTGCAAAAGTATACTTGTTCAATACTCATAGGAAAGCTTGCGTGGGCTCTAATGTCAAGGGACACAATTGAATCATTTCATATAAGTTGGTTTTCCTTGATTTAAAAAAAATAACAGTAACAGTAGATTTACAGCTAATAATTCAGTTCATATATAATGCCAAGCCATCCTTACGTTTGCCTGAGTTTCTTTTTGCTCATCAGAAATCTGAAATCGAAAAATCTTGTAGATTTGCCTTGGAGTACTTTTATACAGACTGGGTAAATAGTAAATATATTTTTGGATTGGTCTAATTAAAGGTGGAACAGAATGAAAGGCGCTAGCCTTTCATTCTGGAACGCGTTTATTTAGACCAATCCAAAAATATATTTACAGGAAGCATTTCATTAATGTTGTGCACAATTCTTATCTATTACTTATAAAATATATGTACCAAAAATATTCACTATGCATCAAAATTCTAAAAAACCCTCGTATTGCGGGCGCAGCCCTCTGTACGCCGGTATTTTTATGTATATTTTCCCGTTTTTGAAATAATCGCAAAAAATCGAAAAAAGACCCCCTTTCTTCCCTTTTTTAAGGTTGCGGACCATAATCTGGGGGCCATCCCCAACCATCATGCAAAAAAAATCAGCGATGTAGGATTTTTGCCGTTCGATGGCCATATTTTGGCTTAATTTTCTTAGGCCTAGGAAATGAAAACTACCTGAGTGAAGTTATTTTTTGGTCACGGAATGAGGCGTGACGGATTTTGTATGGAAGTGTGACAAGGTGAATGTGAACGTAAACACACCATTGAACCAGGATGCGGTGCACTTATTCTTGAGAAATTTGGCCAATTTCTTTTATAGCTCAACGGGCACCAACATTTTCATAAATATGAAATTTACTTTCGCCAAAGCTTGTTGAAAGCACTACCTCTCTGGCACCGTTAAGAAAGCGCGAATCTATATGGGCTTTTTGATTCTTTCTTTCTAATAGCAAGACCTACAATATACGTATACTCGTACCACTTTTCAGCGAACCTACGCTACCGTTATCGAGATTTGCACAAAATCTTCTTTTGTCCCGCTAGCGGCACACGTATAGACGAGGGATTGCAATTTAATCTTTCCTTCAATTTTTTTGAAGTTAAATGCTAAATTTCCTGTTGTAATATACAACTACATATTAAATTTAACATCCTTGCAATACAGAATTTCCATTTTATGAAAGTATTCAGATTTAATTCATGTCGATAAGTCGTAATCTTAATTGTCGACAGAAATAAAACCTCTACCAACCCGTTAAGACTAATCAAAACATAACTTAACATTCATACAAAGGGTTTCCTAAAAGTCAACTTTAGTATAACTTTCGCCGTTATCGTATGGTATTTTTGTGAAATTCATCGGTATCAAGACTGTAGTGTGAAATTATAATGTTTCAAGGTTGTACTAAATTCGTTTGATTATGCCTAAATTTTTAAATCGAAATGTCCACAAGAATAACACGACGCTCGAAAGCAAAACACTAAAGCAACATTTGTTAGCTCAGATTTACCAGATATTTTACCGTTATAAAAAAGAAAAATCTATTTTGAAATTTCAATTCTATTTTTGAATTACATAGGGGAACAATCAGTATTGCCATAACTAATGCGAGTAATTATGTCCAATGAACATGAATATAGACAAAGGATAAGACAAATCGAGTCGTTTGTAATTGAATTTTTAATTACTTTAACATATTTATGGCTACTTCTGTAAAATTGAAGATACTTCAACTGGTGCTTGGCCTAAGGAATGATTGCATTGTATCTTGCTCCTTGATAACGATGGGAGAACAATCTGGACCCAGGAAGCGACAAATTCGAAGCTCACATGCATTTATCTACGACGGATAAATTGAAAGTTACTGAAGGTAAACAAAGGAAACCTTATTCTGATTATTATTTATTCATTTTTGACACAAAGCATTTTCTGCCGAAGCTTGACCTAAATGGAAGCTACAAATAGTCGCAGATATGGTATGCGTGAAATGTTCATATATCCTACGGGCGGCAAATGTGTAAATAACCACTTAGTTTTAAGCAATCACAAGAAAATTCGAAAAATACACTTTCTGTTGTGATTGTTCATGCACTGTAACTGCAAGTCTTAGGAGATTAAATTATTCATTGTTTCTTTTATGTTCAAATAACCGAACTAAAAAAAATTGTACCAGTTCTTTGCGGCAAGTAATTACAAAACTTTGTTTGGATCCTATAACGGTATCACATTTCCCTCATTATTCCCTAGCTTCAGTCAGAATAGATTAAAGGCCGGATTCCATGGTCTGTTTAGCAAAATGATTGCGACACTGAAAATGTAAATAGGCCTCTGGATGTCCGTAATTCGCTGCTTGACGTTGACTTTTGGGACACCCTCTACATTAGTCGTCAATTCACTAACACATTGTTTCAAAAGCAAAGAAAAATGTGTTTCCAACATGGAGCCAGTGAATTCCCATATAGAGTTGACTACGAACAGAATAATAGCACTAAACTGAAATTACCTTACATAACGGTATACGCCTCCCGACAATTGAAACTGAAACAATTCATTCGAACCTAGAAGAAACACCAGTTGGTCTTGATATATGAATGAAAGGTGCTTTGCACTTTTATTAACCCCATCCAACATGCTACCTGTCCCATACTCGTACGGCGACATTGTATAATAGCCTTTTGGGTGTCTAATGGGAAGTGAAATTATCCTGTGAATATTGTAAACAGTAATGACATTCCATGTCAAGGAAATGAAAATGATCACAACTTTCAAGGTACCTATTTCTTGAAATAGACTGTAACAGGTAACCCATAAAGGCCTGAATAGACCTCGGGCGGAATGAAAATGAAATTTTTGTCCGCTGCGATTTTCTCAATGAAAATGCCTGCTTACTGTCGTGGAACATGTCGGTAATGATGGGGAATTCCATAAGCTACAATCCGAATATGGTTCCAAAATTTTTCTCGGCCATTTTATGTATTATTTTTCGATTCCCCCGTCATTAGATATTTTCCACGGTGAAATGACCGGGGAATCGAAAATTAATACATAAAATGGCCGACAATAATTTTGGAACCATATTCGGATTGTAGCTTATGGAATTCCCCATCATTTCCGACATGTTCCACGATAGTAAGCATGCATTTTCAATTAAAAAAATCGCAGCGGACAAAAATTTCATTTTCATTCCGCCCGAGGTCTATATTGCGCTTAAGAGTGCAAGTCGTATTTATAAGTTCGCGTGATCCATAATAAATCCGGGTCAACCCATAAGAGTGCAAGTCGTATTTATAAGTTCGCGTGATCCATAATAAATCCGGGTCAAGTGTATAATTATGACAAAAGGGTGAAAAAGTGCTAACTCAACTTGACCTGGCAGGCGTTGTTGTAGAATGTATAAGGAAGCCAGAACGCTTGGTGGCTTGAATGGCGTTAATTGTTTTCGAATTAACTATGTAATGTAATATTGTTACATTTTTCTAAATCAAAATAGTCACAATTTAATCTAATCTCCCTCAGGAATGAAATAGATTGAGTACATTCCTTTTCTTTTAAAATTAGAATCGTTATGACACCCTCCCAAACACTTTTTATTACAACATGGTTTTAAAGCCATACAAGTGTGCATAAAACGGGAAATAATGTTCTTACTTGAACAATTTAAAGTTGTAAATAAATACCAAAGTGTCTATTGTCACTTTATTACGCAAATTAATTTTGTTCGTTATTCTTCATCGCCTATCAGACAAAAAAGATGTAACGTCGTACACACATTTCATGGAAATTTGAACGCAATTTGTGACAAACATTAATTCTTTTAAGACTTTCCGCAAGCAAGCTGTCAATTTGCTGTTCGGAAAAGTTATTTTATTACATATTCTCTTTATGTCTATGCGTAAATTGAATTTTTATGACTTTTTATTAAGTTATAACCAAAATATTAAGGGAAATGAAAAATAGAATATAAAATATTACGCAGATCGATTTGTACGGAACGAAAACATTTTTTGTAAGTCTAAAATATGACACAAAAGAACAAAATTAATATGAATACTTTAAATTTTAATTGATTTCTGCTTTCCTGCAAAAATATAGAAATGGGGATTGACGACATAAATATATGCGCTACTTAATGAATAATGAAATTGTGGATCTATTAGTTTAAAATTAGACATTATAATGTAGACATTTAATCGCTCTATCGAAAACTAAAAAAATATTATAGTGGCATATTATTTACTTTATAAGCTTAGCTTAATATAAATTGACCCCTGTGGTGTTGGGGTTAGAATTATACCACAGCGTTCCCGGCTTGTCGTAGAAGGCGACTTGAGGGATAGGGTATGTAGGCTTGTAACTTGCATACCTGAAACTAAACTACACTCGAAACATTGAACGAGCCTCGGATACCACGACTGATTTACCGGCAACGACCTTTGGTTAAAAACAACGGACTACGATTGGTTTTTGGAACGTTCGAACGATGTGGGGCGAGTGCAGTAGTACAAGACTCACGGGAGTCGAACGGGAAATGACCGCATATAGAATTTCGATATTAGGACTGAGCGAAACAAGATGGAACGGATCGGGAACGACCTTATCACCTAGTTCCCAAACTGTGCTGCTTTACTCTGGTAGTGAACTTGAAGCCTCACCCAGAATGGCTGGAGTCGGCATCCTTTTGAACAAGGAAGCTCGCCAATCTCTTTTAGATTGGATGCCTATTTCCGACCGAATAATAACTGCCAGATTCAAGTCCAGAGTAAGGAACATTACTATAATTCAGTGCTACGCCCCAACTGAGTCAGCCGACCAGCATGCTTAAGACGCCTTTTACCACCTGCTTGGCGACACCTTTGACAAGGCTCCCAGAGGTGACATAAAACTTATTATGGGGGATCTCAACGCTAAAATTGGGTCTGACAATGTTGGATTGGAACATCTAATGGGCAATCACGGTCTGGGTGTTAGAAACGACAATGGTGAGTTGTTCGTAGAGTTCTGTAACTCTCGTCAGCTTGTCATTGGCGGCACCCTGTTCAAACACAAACCTTGCCATTTAGCAACCTGGATATCTCCAGATGGCCGAACAGAGAACCAGATTGACCATATAGCCATATCCAAAACATGGAGGAATTGTCTCATGGACGTCAGGGCTAAGCGTGGTGCTGATGTAGGCAGCGATCACCAACTTGTCATCGCAAAAATTCGCTGGCGGACCGCTGCTATTCGTCGCACACAAAACGAGCGTGTATTGCCACGATTCAATGTGCAAAAGCTTAAAGAACCATCAACAATACGCGCAGTTTCTAGCGCATTGCGCGAGGTAGCTAATGCACAAACACCAGATGCTTCTTCTATTGATGATAGATGGACTATTGTGAAGGAAGCTTTTCTATCGTGTGGCGAAACATTTGTGGGCAGACTACAGCGAGGTAGAAGACCATTTATCAGTGATGATACATGGTCTCTAATAACTGCACGGAAGAGAATTAAAGAACAAATAAACTCGGCTACTGATAATTCAGTTAAGCAGCAACTGAGGACCGAGTACAGTTCTCTTCAAAAAACAGTGCAGAGGAGCGTTAGACGTCATAAACGCAAGAACATCAACGCGTTAGCTTTGGAGGCAGAAGATGCGGATTACCGTGACAGTGGAACCCTTTACAAACTCATAAGGCCACTGACTGGCAAATCTTTCACCAATGAGCATCCTGTAAAGGATAAAGACGGGTCTCTGCTGGTCACAGATGAACAACAACTGCGCCGATGGAGAGAGCACTTCATGGAGGTTCTTAATAACAACTTTAACCCTTCAAGCCCATCTCCACCGGAGGCAGTAAGTCTTCCGCAAGTGGCCAGAATTAACACCGGCGTACCATCCAAGCTGGAAATAACTAAGGCTCTTCAATCACTGGAACCGGGTAAGGCCCCGGGGGCAGACGGTATCCCGATGGAATTTTTGAAGGCGGACATCAACGCTACAGCGGATATTCTTCTGTCCCTGATCCAAGAGTGTTGGACAACCGAGACTCTCCCTCAGGAATGAAAAAAGGGCGTAATTATTAAAATCCCCAAAAAAGGAAGTCTCAAGGATTGTAATAATTGGCGTGGAATCTGTCTCCTCCCTGCAGTCTCTAAACTGATGCCCAAAATAATCTTAGACCGGATCAAGAAAACGATCGATCGCACTTTGAGCAATGAACAGGCTGGTTTTCGTGAGGGTTTTTCATGTAGCGACCATATCAACACCCTCCGAATCATAATTGAACAATCCGCTTAATGGAGATCCCCGTTACATCTATTGTTCATTGACTTCGAGAAGGCGTTTGACAGCGTTGACCGGGCTTATATCTGGACAGCCTTACGTAGGAGAGGCATACCAGAGAAACTTATTGCCATCATAAAGGAGTCCTATAACATAGCCCAATGTCACGTCTTGCACAAGGGCGAATTGTCTAGTCCTTTTGAGGTGAATAATGGAGTTAGACAAGGCTGTATTTTATCACCAATACTGTTCCTTATTACCATCAACGACGTAATCTGCGACGCTCTAGGCGACCATAAAAGTAAGGGTATCAGGTGGAAATGATTTGATCACCTTCAGCACCTGGACTATGCCGACGACATTTGCCTTCTTTTAAACACAGCAGATCATCTGTCTCAAATGACGGATGCTTTGCATCGTGAGAGTCGTAGTGCTGCTTTAAAAATTAATGCCGCTAAGACTAAATATTTGAGCTTGACATCAGAAAGGCAAAGAAACATTTCTATCTCCGAACAGCCGATAGAAAAAGTCGAGAACTTTACTTACCTTGGGAGCGTAGTAGCAGCGGATATGGTGGGGCTGATGCTGATGTAGAGTCGCGCATAAATAAAGCCCGAGCAGTATTTTTCAGTTTGACTCCTCTCTGGCAAAACAAAAACATCTCCAGAAATACCAAACTCCGGATCTTCGAAAGCAATGTAAAATCCGTGCTTTTATATGGGTGTTCCACTTGGAAGGTGACCAGTGATATTACAACCAAACTACAAACTTTCGTGAATCAGTGCCTTCGACGCATCCTACAAATTCGCTGGCCTGAGGTAATCTCTAACGAGGACCTCCTCCAAATTACTCGCCAAAATAGGATAGGCATCGACATCAAAAGGCGGAAGTGGCAGTGGATAGGTCACACACTTCTCTAGATTGCTCTAGATTGGAATCCTCAGGGAACCGATGGAAGGCGTCGTGTGGGAAGACCCAAAAATACATGGAGAAGATCTGTAGAGGCAGAGGGAAAATCTATAGGCAAATCGTGGGACCAGCTAAAGGCGATGGCTGCAAATAGGCAGAGGTGGAAAAGAGGCGTAGTCAATGCCCTATGCCCCACTAGGGGTTAAAAGGAACCAGAGAGAGAGAGAGAGATATTACATATTTACTTTTTATGGACAGAGAATTTACGTATGTCTTTTCTACCAACCTCTTATTAGATTTAACTAAAATCTTTTAGACTTTGAAGATCGGGGAAGCTTCCTTCAGACTACAATTTTCACAGTAAACACTACAAAGTGACAATTGTTATTGTAAGACTTTCCTTTGCCCGTCCCTCCCCTCCATTTTAGGGGTGGTACTATTCCCTTTTCACAACATTTTCAAATTGCAATGTACATTTTATAAAATTAATGTCATGCACTTGTCTCGATGCTTTGTTTCACTCCTTCATAACACTTCAACAGGATAATTATTATTCGCTTCAATGATTTTCTTGAAATTAATTACATTTTACTTTCGACTCTTTTAACGTGATTAATTAATACCAATCTTCATAATGTGATTGATGCTTGTTGCTTGCTATCTAATGAAGTTGTCGTGGTGACCCGATCCTTTTATCCGTCACAATATTTATCACATTTTCATGTTAATTTTCAATTTATTCTACTCTTCATTTCGACCGATAAAACGTTGGTGTCTGCAAACATTGTATTTGGGAAAATGCATTATTGTGAGATGTAGCACACGTTGTGCCTTGAGTGGCGGGTCAGTGGAACTGCAAGTGTTAGTTTACTTTTTTGATGATTCGCTAGCAGAGAGATTTGGCCACACTATATATTATATAAGTGTGCATCATCTATCTGCCTGGTCATTCCCCGTCATGCCATTCGTGGCGGTACACGGCTCCACTGAGATGGCATCTTTTTGACTCCCCGAAAGGGGAATTTTTTATTCTCAAAGCATACATTTGCATTTTTTGCATTTGATCGCAATATCCACGCTTATGAATAAATCGTGACGACAGCGTTGTGGCCCCATACAAGTGGTGTGCGGTGGCTGTGTCACACAAAGCATTCACGTTTTTTCTACCAAACAGCACCAGATCTTACAGCCGAGTTGCTACATCCACTAATTACAAGACCGTCGGACGAGGAAACTTTTCCCACTGAGTGGAAGGAAGGTTTGATAATCAAACTTCCTAAAAAGGGCGATTTGACAGAATGCAATAATTGAAGGGGTATATGTGTGCTACAGTAGTCTGGCTGGTCTAGCGGTTAGTGCGCGCACTTTCGGTGCACAGGGTCATGGTTCGAATTTCACCGTGGATCATGGTGTTTTTTGAACTCACGAGCTTGTGACGGACTATGATCTCACTCAGATGTTAAACGAGTACCCATTTATGGGGATAAATAATACTGCTGGGCGTGATGCTTATCTCATTACCCCAACAAAAAGCAGATAAGATCTTGGAAATAGGATGTCACTATCACATCCTGCGGCCTTAGTCCAATGCTGGATTGTCGCGCCTGTTATTTTTTTATATGTGTGCTTCCCGCGGTCGATAAAATAATGGTTAGAATATTCTTGGATAGAATTAAGGACCACTTAGAAAGCAAAATCGATGAGGAGCAGGCAGGATTTCGATCTGTGTTTTCTTGCGTCCACCACATTAACACCTTACCTATTGTAATTGAGCAATGTAGCGAATTCAGATCTCCGTTGCATTTGCTCTTTGTTGATTTTGAGAAAGCTTTCGACAGTGTGAACTGAGAAAGTATCTGGGCGGCGAGAGAGAATAGAAGCTATTATTAGGCCGACTTACGTCGGCGCCAAATGTCGCGTACTCCACAAAGGTAAGGTTTCGGAGGACTCTGAAGTTCTTAGCGGGGTCAGACAGGGTTGCATTCTCTCACCAATTCTATTTCTTATAGTGATTGGTGATGTACTCAATGCAGCTTTACCTGCGGAACGTTAACACCGCGGCATTCGATGGACTCTGAAGTCTCACCTACAACACCTGGACTACGCTGATGACATTTGCCTGGTCTCGCATAAGATCATGGATCTGAGCGAAATGGCGAGAGGGAGGCAAATGGCGTCGGGCTAAAGATTAACACAACCAAGACCAACATTCTTAGCCTGACTGGATATCCCGCTCTTCCCATACGTATCAATGGACAACCTGTAGAACATGTAGACGAATTTGTCTACTTAGATCAATGATCAGGACATCATTCGCCGCATTAACCAAGCAAAGTGTTCTTTCCGCTTTCGGCATGCTGTCCAAACTCTGGTAAAGCAGTTATCTCAGTGTTAAGACCAAGCTGGGGCTATTCCGCTCCCTGATTCTTTCGTTGCTATTATAGGCCAGTCAATTACCGATTTTAGTTCGCAAAAAATTGCTCGGGTCTGGTTTTTGGGATATTGTTAGGATAGATACCAGAAGTGTACCACTATATTTGCAACTTCGAAAAACCTGTGCTAACCCCGTGACCCTCAAAAAACCTCAAAATTTTCGGACTTTTTTCATATTTTTGTTTGTAATTTCTAAAAGGGCTTCCTACAAGTAAGTCGTCCACTGCACTTTTAAAGCTAAGAAAATCTTCTTTAATTTGAGTGTAACTCCAGCTTTGTAGGTGCAAAGGATCCCAAGATACAGCGTACGCTTTCAAAATTGGTAGGTCTTTCGTGGCCCACCCTGTAGTAGTATGTAATACTGGTTGTACATTATTCTTATTCGGATAAGGTAATAAATATCGAGGGAACATTACGCTATCAGCTCTTGCAAGAAGAATTTTCTTGTTCTTCTTATTGACACAAGCGACACTTATCTTACCGTCCGCCATGTAGTGGGCACATACCGCAAAATATCGGAAACACTTAAGTTGAATTTACAAAATCGACTTAACATATGATGATATCGAATGGGTTCATTTTCATTAAGTGAAGACGATATTCACTGCCCTATTATCACAAATTTGAGAATAATAATAATATTAATGACCCCCTTGGTAACATTTATCTCCTTGGTAACCTTAGTAGCCATTGTACACTTGATAACCTTGGTGATCTCGTAAGACCTTAGTAAACATGGTAACCTTGATAGTCCTGGTAAGCTCGCAAACCTTGGTATCTAACGTTAAACTGAATGTTAACCTTAACCTTGGCCTGTGCCTAAACCTCAAACTCAACCTTAACGGAAAACCTATCCTTAAATTTAACCCTAATAATAACATCGAGTGCGACCTAACAATAACTTTAACCCTATCCCTCACTTAAAATTAATTTAGACTTTAACCTAAGTCCTAGCTTGAGCCTAAGCCTTTACTCCATCTCTATCTCAAACCCTAACATTCCCCCTAATCTTAATCCTAATTCACTGTACCGAATATGTGATTTCAATTACATCCATATTTGCTAAGTTCCAAATTGCCTAAGTCAACACCAAACGGTTCTGACACGATTCCCGTTACAGACCCAAGACTGTTCCTACATTCAGGTTCCATCGTTCTCCCTTTTAAAATACCCATATCTACTACCTTTGGATTATCAAAGGTCCCGAAAACCTGTCCAGTCCTGACCAAACGACTTTACCAAGCATTGCTTTTACAATGATAAAGTGGTCTCATGACCAGGAATCAGAGAAAGCCATACCTATCAGGATCAGTCCCTGTTTGAGTCAGTTCATAACTAAAGGTTCAGTCCCTGTTTCAGTCAGTTCATAACTAAGAGACCCTCAACCACAGCAGGATCAAACCGAGTGGTACTTACAACAATCAACCTACATGTCAAATATTGTTAAAATATACACAGCAGAATTAATTGAAAAGCGATTTCCCAAATATCTTAATAATGTAACTCTGGTTTGAACACAGCACACCGTCAGTGTAGTCCAAACCAGTTTGGTGCCCCAGCGCCAGACATAAACTTCAACCAAACCAGCGCAGTGCAGTAGCGTGTCAGAATGTGTGAAATTCCGCCGAGGTAAACCACGAATGGTGTGTCTATATGTGTTGTGCGTACCGGCGCGTACCGCTACCGCGCTGGTTTAGTGGGAGCTTTAGGATCATCGGGATGAACGAACGCACTGTATTCATCGCACTATATATATATATGTGATTTGGGGATTATCCGAAGCAGACCACTACTATTTGGGTCCATTTTCGTCCCCTTACAGTCATCAGTGATTTCCAGAAGTCGACTGATAATTATCAACTTCTTCCTTCATCACTGAGTCCCGTGTGATGAGTAGCAAATCTTTGAAGCTAAGTTCCCTCATGGATTCCACACCTATTGTGGATTTACCTAGTATCCTTAGCCTCCTACTACCTAGTGCTGGGCATTCACATACAATGTGTGCTGCCGTCTCAGCGTCTTCCAGACATAGTCTGCATACATCATCTTCCACGATTTTCATCTTAGATAGATGAGCTTTAAAATTACCATGCCCAGTTACTAAGGCAGTTATCCAACTTAAGCTGCTCCGTGTGTAACTGAGTACTTGTTTGGCTTCCCTCTCTAGTTGACTGGTAATTGCGTTACGAGCCTGTCTACAAGTGGATAGGCTTCGCCATCGTTGCCGATGGATGGAATCAATCCAGCCATGTATCCTGGCTTCAATCATGCCGTTTCCCAAAGCAATTTTGGGTTCCGGTCCTTGGAACTTTTCTGCTGATCCCTCTTTTGCTAAGGTATCGGCAAGTTCATTCCCCAATGTACCTACGTGTCCTTTAACCCACATTAGCGTAACTTCGTTGATTGAAGCACACTCATTGAGCTTCTGGACACATTCCAGTACCAATTTTGAATTGATGTTGGATTGCTGCATGCGCTTGATCACCGATTGGTTGTCGAGTGCTATCAGAATTTTCTTCCCTAGTATCCCGCCTTCCAGAATATGATCCAGCGCGTGCAGCAGTCCAAGCATCTCCGCCTGATATACCGATACATACTCTCCTAGACGAAGTGAGGATGCAAGGTTTAGCTCCTCGGAGTATATTCCAGCCCCCGCTCTTCCGTCCATGAGAGACCCATCAGTAAAAATAGCAACATCACGTGGATACCCCTCGTGTATCCCACCATCCTCTATGAGAGTGATGTGATGTCTTTCGACTACCCTAAATCTTCTCATACCATCCAAAGGCATATGAGTTTCCCTGACATTATCACGAACAATATCAAGGATCCTCTTATGACCTCCGTTGCTACCAAAGTGATGCCAAGTGCCATCTCTTACCATTCTTATTGCTGCGAGCGCCGCGCTTTGTTTTATAAACAGATCCAGTGGCGGTAATCCCAGTATAACCTCCATAGCATGTGTTGGCGTAGTTCTCATTGCACCACATATGCTTATATGTACATGCTATGCGTTGAATCCCATCCAGCCGTTGCCTAGTAGTTTTCTGGCTACCCTTGGGCCACCAGACCACTGCTGCATAGGATAGAACGGGCCTAACCATCATTGTATAGATCCAATGTGCCGCTTTTGGTGATACTAGGGGGCTTCGCCCCCTGCTCGCTACGCTCGTCAACCCCAGCGAGGTATTCTCTAGATGGTCCACCAATACTCGCTCCATTGTCTTCAATAGAAAAGAGGTTAGGCTAACCGGCCTGAATGACTTCGCTTCCGTATAATCCTTTTTTCCCGGTTTTGGTAGAAAGACAACTTTAGTCTCTCTCCAAGATATTGGGATATATCCTGTCGATAAACAGGCAACGAATATGTTCCGGATCTTCTCCAGCAGAGCTGCTATGCCCCATTGTAGCAGTGCCGGAAATATTCCGTCCATTCCAGCCGTCTTATATGGCTCAAAAGTATTTATAGCACTCCTGACACCATTTGAAGTTATCATCCTCTCAGCTTCTTGTCGTCCGGTCGCCCCTACCAATTTACAGGTTTGAGTCCACGGATTATTTGACTTGAAGCTTCCTGGAAAATGGACTTCCATAAGCGACTGCAATGTCTCCTCCATTGTTTCCGTCATAGTCCCATCCTCCTTTCGGATTAGTCCCATTTTGGAAACGCTGTCTTTCGAAATCATCTTCTGTAATCTGCATACATCGGATGTATTCCTCATATTCGAGCAAAATTCCCTCCACGATTTCCTTTTACGTGTACGTAGAGACTTATTCAGCTCTCTCTTTTTATCCTTATATAGATCCCAAGAGCGAGGGGTCCTCTCTCTCATGTACCTATTAAACGCTTTCCTTGTCTCTTTCCTCATAGATTCCAATTCAGTACACCACCAGGGTGTTGGATCCTTTTCATCTACACAGAAAAAACACAATTCGATTTTTTGCCTAATGTAAAATAGACAACGTATTATTCGTAACTTCAGCTACGTTTTAGTCAATTCATCTAATAATTTTAACTACATGTTTAGTTAGTTCATCTAATTAGAAATAGTAAATGTAAACGCGCCTAAGTTTTGTAACTATTATCTATTCATTGTCGATAATTCACCTAACAAGTGGGCAATATAGTGAAATTAGTAGATTTACCTATTTTTTCTAGGTGATTTCTATACTTGCAAAAGTATATGCACTTTCGACAATTTTACTAAAAAGTAGTCAATATTAAGACAATTACGTGTATGTATATGGTGTAAATTAGAAACGTCGTTCCGTATAGTCTGCGTGGTGTAGTAGGTAGGGTGTCAGTCTTTAAATCATAGAGTCGCGGGATCGAATCCCACTGTAGGCAGGTAATTTATTATGCATTTTAGAGCGTAAAGAGGTAAATAAAATGTCGCCAACACGTAGATCAAAAGGATATTAACTCGAGGAAGGTTTAATTATAATTTCTCATAGATTTTATCAAAAAAATACAAATTTGACGATCTAATCCCTATAATTATATTAAAATAAATTTTAACGTTACAAAAACGAACAATAGAAATTACCGTTAATGTGTATACAGGGTGTCCCGCATTGGGTGGTCAATACTGTAAGGGTTGATAGCGCAACTTGTTTCAACAAGCAAATTACCAATACAATCGGAATTTTTTTACCGTTACCTTGTTATCGCTTTTTTTGTGAAAGTCATCGAAAAACGTGACTTGTCACGCAAAATCGTAATTTGCAGCACTCCTGATGACTTAATCCAAGATTTGATTTCAGTTTCAGAAACTACATAGAATTTCACAAAAACTGAAGTTTTTCCTGTTGCCAACATTATCGGCACTTTCAAGATACAGTTACTCAAACTTACATAATAGAAATTTTAAAATAGATTTTTCATCGAAAATTCAAACAGTAATTTCACAACGGTGCCTTTACGTACAACTCTGCAAAGTTGATAAAAGTTGCTTCAGCAGGTTGGCTTTGCAACAGTATATCACATTTCATATTTACATTACGGGATTTTGGAATTACACATATTGAATGTAAAAAAACGAGGTAATTATTTTGTTATCGGATTATTTAAACTGAAATTTTATTCATTTATTTTTTATATTTTACTATCGCAATTATGAAAATTTGTTAAATAAAAATGAAAATAAAGTTTTGAATATGAGAAAGAACCAATAACCTAAAAATATTAACTAATGATTAAATGGGTCTGTTTGATGAATTGGAATAATGCTGCTGGAATTGGCCTCCTCCATTTTGTATGCAGACTCGACGCATGGAAGAAACGTCCCGAAGGATTTCAGGAGGGGTTTCCTTAATGCTTTTGTCATCATTAATTCGCTGTAGCAGCTGTTCCCGGGAGGTAATCGGCTCGGAATAGACATTGCTTTTTAAGTTACCCCATAAATAAAAATCTATGGGAGTAAGGTCGGGACTTCTCGCAGGCCACGCAACTATCCGAAATCTACCAATCCACTTTCCGGGAAATTCGTTTACCAAATATTCTTTGATAGGTCTCGCATTAGGAGCGGGCACCCGTCTATCTGCTATAAATAGCAAATATTAAATTTTAACTGTTATAAGTACCGTTGCATTTGCCAAACAATGTACCAAATCTCAAATATCTTACAGTTCTGGTCAAAATAATGTAGCGAGATTCTATCCTGAATTATAACTGCCTTTGTATGTCTTTTTTCGAGTCAAGGGAAAATTGTTAACGATTCCACTGAAGCCATGATTTTTACCATTCAATGCGTGTTTACCTAAAATTCTGCAATTTAAATAAGAAAAGTGATATACCGTTGGAAAGCCAACATGTTGAAGCAACTTTTATCAACTTTGCAGAATTGCACGTGTAAAGCACCGTTATGCAATTACTGTTTGAATTTTCGATGAAAAATCGTTTTTAAAATTTCTGTTAAGTTTGAGTAACTGTATCTTGAAAGTGCCGATAATGTTGGCAACAGGAAAAACTTCAGTTTTTGTGAAATTTTCTGTAGTTTCTGAAACTGAAATCAAATCTTGGATTAAGTCATCAGGAGTGCTGCAAATCACGATTTTGCGTGACATGTCACGATTTTCGATGACTTTCACAAAAAGAGCGATAGCAAGGTAACGGTAAAAAAATTCCGATTGTATTGTTAATTTTCTCTCTGAAACAAGTTACGCTATCAACCCTTACAGTATTGACCACCCAATGCGGGACACCCTGTATATGCACTATGTATATAATATATGTAGATAATATTTCAAATAAAGTTAATTTTAGAAAGTCATAAATTGTCTAGTTTCTTTATTCTATGGTAAACGCGTTGAGTACAATATACAACAATTAACAACTTTAACACTACTATTGTATTTAGTTTTCAGATTCACAAAAGACGTACACGACAACGAACCACTTTTATGACTTGCCAAAACTTTCAATTTATGTACAGAAAAAATACCAAAAGCTAAGTATATATGTATGTTTAGCATGTATGAATTTATTATATTTACTAAAGATAATAAATGTATTAAAATAAAAAAAAATGGTTGTGAAACCAATCGTGTAATAAAACAAGTACCACAAACCAAAAAGAAAAACAAAGCAAACACCACTCAATTGAAATTATGTACAGTTATGTGTTAAGTTATATTCTATGTATGAGTGTTGTGTATCATAAGTATCAATATTCTGGATAATGTACCTGTAGTATATCTTTCATTTTTTTGAAAGCCATATCGAAAAACCGCAAATCAAACGTAAGTGTACACGAATAATCAAATATTCCAGGCAAAACACGTTCAAACTCTCTTTCTTTTTTTTTGCAAAACAAACAACTTATCTATTTTTTTCATTTGATAAAACCTATAAACATCAAAAAAATGACTTAATTTAAAAATCAATCAAACATTGTTCTGTATGTTTAGATATTTTATAATTTAGAAAAATCATTAAAAAGAAATATCGCACTAACAAAAAGGATGCAACCTAAACAAATATTGAATAATCAAAAAGGAAACGTGAAAACAAACTCAACCAGTGCCTTACCCGTGGAACCGTTATGTTTATTAGTCCCCAACAGATTTTCTTAAGTCCCCAACGTATCTGTCGGATGAAATTCGTTCGCGAGCGAATTCGGTGGGTCGGTTTTAGTTAGGTGAGATTCAAACATAGAAAGAGAGAAGAGAAGAGAAAAAGTGAGGCATAATGAAAATATGAAAAAAATTAAATTAAAATAAATAAATAGATAAATGAAAATATTAGTGGTACAGTGAAGCTATATAAACAGATTTTCCTTTTTTTGTAATCAGCAGTGGAATTGATTTGTTTTCATTTGTATCTAAAACTATAATCTAAGGATATGTAAAATATGGAATAACTATGAAAATGGCGTCCAAATGTCTGCATTTTATAATTTGTATAAATAGTACAGTAATTGGGTATATTTTACTTAAAAAAAATACGTAATGGCTGAAATTTGGTGGGGATGTTAAGCAACGTGCTCTAAGTCTAATTCTGAGTTTTCGTATTTGTGGGAGTGGGGGAAGTTATAGTAATTTGCCTACTTATAGGGGAATTTTGCGTTTTTCCTTAATATCATTCTTACTAATGTTCCTACAGTAAACTGATGTGTAGAAGTTTTGTTTATAATCCAATTGTCTATTCAACGGTACCTAAGTTAGTACCGTAGGCCAAATAGTTCCGTTATAATGACCGGTTAAAGGGCAAAATAGCACAAATAATGAGAATATTTTGCTTAAGTAAAACACGTAATGGCTGAAATTCAGCGGAGATGTTATGCAACGTACCCTAAGTCCATATCTGAGTTTTCGTATCTGTAGGAGTGGAGGAAGTTATAGTAATTTGCCTACTTATAGGGGAATTTTGCGTTTTTTCTTAATATCATTCTTACTGGTGTTCCTACAGTAAAGTGATGTGTAGAAGTTTTGTTTCTAATCGAATTCTCTATTCAACGGTACCTAAGGCAATATCGTAGGCTAAGTAGTTCCGTTAAAATGGCCGGTTAAAGGGCAAAATAGCACTAATAATGAGAATATTTGGCTTAAGTAAAACACGTAATGGCTGAAATTTTTTGGAGATGTTAAGCAGCATGCCCTAAGTCTAAATCTGAGTTTTCGTATTGGTGGGAGTGGGGGAAGTTATAGTAATTTGCCTATTTATAGGGTCATTTTGCGTTTTTCCTTAATATCATTCTTACTGGTGTTCCTACAGTAAAGTGATGTGTAGAAGTTTTGTTTCTAATCGAATTGTCTATTCAACGATACCTAAGCCAATGTCGTGGGTCAAGTAGACCCGTTGTAGTTACCGGTCAAGGGTCAAAAAAGTTCAATAAATGGCTATTTTCTTTAAAAAAAACGCAATTTATGTAGATGTAGCAAGAGACGAATCTTTTGTCTAAAGCTGAGTTTTCGTATTAGTTGGGATGGAGGAAGTTGGTGTAAATTGCTTATTTAAATGTGTATTTAGTGATTGCTAAAAACTTCGCTATGTCAAGTTGTATAAATGTGTGTTCTTGCTGATTGAATTATTATCTCTTTAGCGAGATCAAAATCAAGCTAGGTCAATTAGCGTTCCAAAAAATAAAATATGCTCTACGCAGTAACCACAGTTTACTTCATTTATGTTTTATGGGTAAATCTGTAAAGTTTTATATCAATCGAAGCAATTAGCAACGGCATAGGTAATAGTGTAACTGTAAATGCTGTAACAGTATTAGCTATACGAATAGTACATAGGGTTTTGTAGTTAGTTGCAACTCAAAACACATACATATCAAAATATCGTAACTATATAAACTATCATAATTTCCAATTAAAATAAAATTTCAATTCAGTGGCAAAGAGGCGAAAATGGTCAGAAAATTATGACATGCATGGAATTGCTCGAGTAACTTTGGGGTGGGATTAATTAGAATTAGAGGTAGTTGGATCAACATTTAAAAGATACTTTTGTATCCCTAGGTATGCAGTTAGTTTGCAAAAAAAAAAAGTGTCCTACTTTTCTGATATTAAAAAAATACAAAACCCGTTCTAATTGGCCCCTTTGACGTTTGACATTGATTGATACCGTTTGATAGATTATTTGATAAGAAATGAAACATCTATACACAGTATACGCATTTTACTGTAGGGTCAACAATAAGAATGATATGAAGCAAAAACACAAATTTAGCTTATTAGTAGGCAATTTACCATAACTACACCCCCCCCCCCCTGATATATACGCAACTTCAGATATAGATTTATAACGCATCCCTTAATGACTCCACCGACTAAATGGTTCCCTTATTCGTTAAGGTACATATCTAGTAACCTTATATGAATCCATATATTTGTTGACATATCCTTTTTGAAACACTTTGAAATTTTAATTTTTATCTACTTGATATTTTTTTATATTTTATTTGTCACTTTCAGTAGATATGCCCAATAAGTAAATGAGGCAATGCCCTATTAAGTGATGTCTATGAATACGAAGCTCCCTTAAGGGCTCACTTATATAGAGAAAACCCTTATTCCTTAAGGAATTCCTTATTCCTTAAGTGGGGACAATGAATTCGGTCCTACATGTTTTATTTAAGCAAAATATTCCCATTATTGGTACTATTTTCACCTTTAACTGATCATTATAACGGAACTACTTGACCGATGAAACTCATGTAAGTACCGTTGGATAGATAATTTGATTAGAAACAAAACTCCTGTACATCACTTTACTGTAGGGTCAACAGTAAGAATGATATTAACAAAAATACAAAATTCGCCTATAAATAGGCAATATACTCCAACTTCCCCCACCCCCACGAATACGAAAACTCAGTTTTAGATAAAAGACATGTCCCCTAACATCTCCAGCAAATTTCAGCCATTACGTATTTTTTTTAAGTAAACGGCCGTTTTGTGTCTTTAAATACTGTACTAAAATATTCGCACATGGAAGCATTTGTGTGTATTTTATTTAGAAGAGATAGACGCAGACAGTGACTTTCAGTAAGATAGATTATGATAGATTCATACTTTTTAGTCATCAGCAACAGTTAATTTCCATACAAATTGACAAACTGTCAGCCATTCAGTCGTAAAATTTGTATGAAAAATTACTGTAACATAGCGACTATCAATTTCAATACTCTTAAAATAACATACAGCACTAAAAGGCAAACAATACGCAACAAATCCAAAAGTATTAAAAAAGGAAGAAGATGGACTTAACAAATATGAGGTTGTCTCGTATGAATAAAAAGATGCTTTGCTAAATACTTGGCTACAAACAACAACAATTTAAATTTAAATCCACCGGTTTAGTCAAGCACTAAGCAAAGTATTTTTTTCATACGACCTATGGTCTCATGTCTTCATCTCTAGCTATTTCTACGTAGCCTATCAAAAACTATATGTACCTATTACTTCAGGCGATCGGTCGTGAAATCCGACTTCAGAGTGCATGCTAGGCACTGTCTGAGATTATTTTAGAAATCTATAGGGTATTAGTCAGAAAGCTTGAATTCATGTTTGCACCACTTGAAAAATTTTCTAACGGTACTTATGGTGTCCTGCAAGGGGGTCAGTGTCCTTGTGACACAGCCCTTTGGTGGGCTGCGACGCCACGTACCTGAGCAGCGCAGGGAGGCCCCTGGTATGGTTGATACGCCATGGCGTGGATCTGTACAAAGACCTTCGGGCGATGACATTCCCGAGCTCCCTAGTAATGTATGGGTGACACAGCATGGCTGACTTTTTCCCTATTCCTCCGAAAAGTCAGCCATACCAGCTTACACGACGCAGTGCTTCCTCGAAGGGGAGAAACGCATCATAAGCGTACGTGTCCAGTCTCGGAGCTGGCGGCTTCGCATAACCCAAGCCACGAAGGGGCTAGTTAGGGAGAATGGCCTATGCGCCTATACCTAGCTGGTTTGTGGATTGATTACCACACGGCCTGAGTCAAATTGCTGCTTAGTAAACGGACGGGGGCCAGACCAATGTGAACGGTAGCGATACGAGTCTGTTTTAAGCAGACGAGTAGTAAGCAGGCATAACGATCCTGCGGCTGGCAAGCCGAATTCGTTAGGTCTACCGAAAGGGGGCCAAAGGAGGATCACACCTGCTATTGAGAAATCTTTAGGGAATAGTGTACCTCGGGGATGGGCGTGCCCAGGGGACCATGGTCCTTACCATCTAGGCGTTGGACTCGAGGGGGTTTGTGGCGATAGACAAGCCGACCAGCTAGAGTCGCATCCCAAGGTGGGGTTCCAAAGGGAGGCATTCCGGCGGAGAACACCCTTCCGGCTATCAGTCGGATAAATCTTGTCTTCCCACAAGGGAGGGAGGTTATGGCCATCAGGCTCAGGAACTCTCAATGGCAAATGCGAGGTAGACGCAGGATGGATGGTACTTATGAAGGTTTTTGTCTTGTTTGGGTTTCTTGCGTATATCTCCGCTGCTAATGGTAGCATTTCCAAAAAAAGGCCAATTGTTTGGTACAACATTTTCTTCATCTTTCACATAGCGATTGTTCACCATAAAGCAGTAGGTAAAATGTTACAGCGTGTCAAAGTTGAAAAAAACAGTTTTACAAATCAGTTTTTTGCAAATAAGTCGAATCAATAAGAATTGACCTTTTTGGATTCCCTACAACCCAGAAAAAAAATTGAATCGATACGATCAGCCGCAGCCGAGATATACCCGAAAGTAGGTGAGCATTCCGAAGTAACTATGCGTTATACATACTTATAGGTATAATATTTGTTGCAGATGCAGTTAGTATGGTGAGTTGCGCTCTTTATTTGAGCTACCCCTGTAGGCTTCGAAATTGGTATCTACATATGTATTTATATTCGTAATACAGTAGCGAATATTGAAATAGGTTCACCCCGATAAAGTAAGGTTTCCAGAAAATCGTCCCCTTACGCACTTTTGTCGAAAACAGACGGCAAGTTCGTATCGAAGACACTTTTTAATTTTAGAATGTATAGGCCAGTCAATAAACCGAAATCGTTAGGTCGCAAAAAATAGCTCGGCTCTGGTCTTTTGGGATTTTGCTAGGATAGATACCAATAGTGTACCACCAAGTTTGCAACTTCGAAAAACCTGTGCTAACCCCGTGACCCTAAAAAAAAGATTTGGTTAAGATTGGTTCATAAAGAAAAAAGTTTTTCTTAGAACAACCTAATTTCCAGGGGTTGCTTTGTATGACAGGCCTATGACGTACTGTTCCGATTTCATCCGTTCCTAGATATTTTTTGAGACTTAACCAGGAACACACTTGGGCGAAGTTTAGTTAATATTGGTACTTAAAAAAAATTGTTCTTAGAAGAACCTAATTTTCAGGGACAGCCCTATTAGCCCATAGTCCGATTCCATTCGTTCCGACATATATACAGCTAAGTAACTGGTTTATAACTTCGTGTCACATGACTTTCTCCGTAGAATGCGCATTTAATCCGATATTTAGTTGGGAAGATTATATATGTACATTACAATTTCGAACTTATTTACAAAAAATAATGTTTAAAGTGCTGTATCTTGGAATCCTTTGCACCTTCAAAACTGGAGGTGGACTCAAATTAAAGAAGGTTTTGTAAGCTTTAAAAATTTAGTAGACGACTTTCTTGTAGGAAGCACCTTTTGGAAATTACAAACCAAAATATGAAAACAAGTCAGAAAATTTTGAGGTTTTTTTTAATGTCACGGGGTTAGCACAGGTTTTTCGAAGTTGCAAACTTACCACGAAGTTCTGGTATATACCCTAACAATATCCCAAAAAAACCAGAGCCGAGCAATTTTTTGCGACCTAAAATCATAAAATGACTGGCCTAGTATTGCTATCTCAGATCGTCGACTTTCTCTTGGGCATATCTCGGTAATGGATGATCGTATCGATTTAATTTTTTCTGGATTTTGGGCAATTAAATAAGCTTCAAATCAATTCTTATTAATTATTGCGTGAAAATCCACCGTTATCGACTTATTTGCAAAAAACTTATTAACAAAACGGGTTTTTCTACTTTGCGACGCTGTAGCATTTTATCTACTGCTTTGAGATGCACAATCAGTATACAGGCAGATTAAGGCAATTTTGTACCGAACAATTTGGTGTCTTTCTTTTGAAAGTCCAACCATCAGGAGCGGAGATATACGCAAGAAACCCAAACAAGACAAACACCATGATAAGTGCCGTTATAAAATTTTCCAAGTGGTGCAAAGTTAATTTAAGCTTTAGGACTAATATTCTAATCAGAGTGGACGAAAACGGATTGATTTCGCCGTACGTTTTCAGAAATCACCGAAAAGTGTTCACAGTGCACTGTTTGTAATTTGTAATTTTCATACGAAAACATGAAAATAGCCCCAAATTACATGATTTCGTTCACTGTGAACATATTATAAGCCCCTACCGATTTCTAAAATAATCTCAGACAGTGCCTGGCATGCACTCTGATTTTACGAAACGCCTGAAGTATATCTGAGTTGTCTGAAAAAAAACCCATTCACGTGAATGTTGTCACACTGAAAAATACGATTCTTGCTTCGTTAAGCAGCTGTATATGACATAATAAATTCTATTATGTCCCCTCGTCGCTTTGCTGCGGAATCCTTGACATGTTTTTTTTTATAAAAAGCGTCCTTAACAACATCTGTTAGTAGCTTCGTTTCTTTTTCTAATAGAATACTCGAATTGCCACATATGTACTCATCCGGCGTCGTCGGCGTCGTACTCGTGGAGGGCCCCAACAAATTCCCACGAGTTTATAGTATTATCCTTGCGAAACTCATGTTGATTCCAACGGGTTTTTCCCGATTTTCTCTTATAGGCACTCGTAGGGAGCATGTAAGCTTCGTCTTTTTTTACAGATTGCAAATAGAAATGTTAACTAGGGGAGTTGTGGGAGGATTAAATTTATATGCCTAGAAGATTGTTGTCAAGCATTCTTGAAAATGTTTTTCAGGCGGTAATGTGGTATTTTCGTCGGCATTAAGGATTCTAATTAAGATACCGTGAAAATTGCATGCACATAGAGACATGTGTAAAATTGTGAGATTTGCATATACCGTGAGAATCAAAAGTGATGCCACACTTCGAAGCCCTATCTTTTATTTAACATAATTTTATAATCGTAAATTTTAGAGAATGGGGAATTGTTTTATCTTAAAGCGATATTCATTACAAATTAAATTTATAAAATTCATTCAAATACACACAATAGTTTTAATTTAGCAAGGACAAATTCAAAAATAGTCATATTTTTATGAATCAAAAGTAATGGCACACTTGCAACTTTCCTTAATAATAATATCTTTTTGAACCGTATTTGTTATTCACATAGCATGGTGGTGCATTTTTATGACAACGAGTTAAGCTATTTTGTTTTTTAATAATCCATACTGTCAATTTTACAATTGTTCAGTATAAAAGGCTTTTTAGAAAAATTATGACCGAAACGCAAGTGGAAATCTGAAAAATTATAATAAATTTATAGATGGAGAGAAAATTATTTCGCGAAATCAGAAAAATAGTTAAAAGGCATTATTCGACAGTGAGAAACATCATTTCAAAATAAAAAAGTTGCCAAAAACTAGAAAATTTTCCGCGTTCTGGATGACCTCAAAAACTTAATCCGGTTCAAGTTAAAAACATTGTTAAGGAAGTGAAAGTTAATCCGAGGGCAAGTGCTGTAAAACTTGCTGAAAATATTACCCGTAATTTCGGCCAGCTAATAAGTGCGTGAACGATCCGTCGGGCATTAAATGCTAATGGCTTGCAGGACGAGCCCCAAGAAAGAAGCCTTTTATTTCGGATAAAAACAAAAAGAAGAGGAGACAGTATGCAAAAAAGTATGAAAATTGTGGAAATGACTTCTGGCGGACTGTATTTAGCGATGAAAGCAAATTTCAGATTTTTGGCGCTAAAAAAGGCTCAAAAATTTGGCGAAAGAAAAATTCCGAGTTTGAAGAAAAAAACATTACATCCACAGTAAAGCATGGGGGAGGTTCAGTTATGGTGTGGGGGTGTATGTTGGCGGCAGGGGCAGGAAATCTCATGTTCATAGATAGCACTATGAAAAAGGAGCAATATTTATCAATATTGCAGGAAAATTTAGCACCTAGTGCCCAAAAACTCGAGTTACCTAGGACTTGGATCTTCCAACAGGACAATGATCCGAAACATACCTCCCGTCTGGTAAGAGAATGGCTATTGTACAGGACACCAAAGCACCTTGATCATCCTCCTTAGTCTCCAGACCTGAATCCCATCAAACATTTTTGGGAAATTTTGGATCAGCGTGTTCGGAAGAGACAAATTTTCAACAAAGAAGATTTGAAGCGCGCTCTACTTGAAGAATGGGCTAGTATACCGCAAGGAGTAGCCATGAATCTTGCAGGGTCTATGCCAAGACGATTACAGGCTGTAATAAAAGCAAAAGGTTGACCGACATAATATTATAGTTTTAAGCATAGTCGTTTTTTTCCTATAATAAAAACAACGTGTGCCATTACTTTTGATTCTTAAAAATTGCACCATTTTCATATTTTTATTTGCGATTTGTTAATTACTGTTCGAATTCTTATGAACATTTGTTAATTTATTTACAATTAATAAAGCTTTGATTTGAGACATTAAGCTCTTTTCAATTCTTGAAACTTACAGATATATTTTGAGTCAAAGGTCACATTTCAAAGTGTGCCTTCACTTTTGATTCTCACTGTATGTACAAAGGTACATACGAGTAAATATCTTGATTTACAAAATGGTGGAAATTTAACCAAAAAGACAGGCCATGAGCGTTACATATTTAGAAATTGTAAGGCAGCTGTGACAATTTATAGGCCCGGTTTCTGATAACTCTTATTTAGTACCTATCAGCTGGTTAGTCTTATCGCATAGAGATAGAGAAGACACACAGAATATTCAGAAAGCTTTTCCATTGTATTGAATGGAATTTTCGTTTACTTTGCATAGTTACGCCATATTTTGCTTGGTTACGCCATGATCTTAGATTGAAAAAATTATTGCGCGATAAGCAAATAGGCCAAGCAATGAAAGCATAAAAAGGGGGTGTAGAGAACATCGAAGGGGGTGACGATTTTTTTTTCGGTATTTTGTTAGGAGTAGTTAGGAGGTAAAGGTACTAATTTTACTCGGTGCTGAGGGGTGCGCTAACGCGGGGAGAGGGGGTTAAAGGTGCAATTTTTGGAGTTTTGGGCTATATCTCGAAAACGGTGAGTCGCAGAGAAAAAAGTTGTGAGTAAGCATTAAAGCTTTTCTAAATATCCTATTTATTTGCCCATACCTGCGTATGCAAAACTCCTAACGGTTCTTCCGATATTGTTTAATAAAAGTAAAAAAATTTTTTTTTGCATTCTACTGACTCTAGTGTCTCTCCGAATTGTTTTAAAAAAAACTTTTGTAGGGCAAAGTTAGTAAGTGTTAAATTTGCTTTAATTTGATACACTTCTTCTTGGCTTGTCTCTTGTCTTTCAAGAGTTAAAAGAGTCTCAACGTAGTAATATTCTATATTCATCAGAATAAAGACAACCATTGTGGAAAATCGGGAGGGGGGTGACGGTTTTTTATTTCACGGATCTATAAGGGATGGTACGGAGTAAAACATACTAAAAGCTCGCGGTCATGAGGTGTGCGCTAACGTGGGGAAGGCGGGCTAAAGGATTCATTTTTGCAGGTTTTCGACTTAATCTCGGAAATATCTCGGAAGCGATGAGTCCTCCTGAGAGTATTTGTATGGCAGTATTAAAGCCCATTAAATTTCCGAAAACTTATTTGAACATACATATGTCGGATTCCTAACGGTTTCCCCGATATAGCCTATTCAAAACCGAAAATTGTTTAAAAAGTCGTTTTTTCCACATTTGTTTGGTTCTGGTGTCTCCCGGGATCGTTTTTCAGTAAAACGTTGCAAGACAATTTTGTGCAGTGTGCAATTTGATTTCATTTCATATACTTCGTGTTGCCTGGTCTTGAATCAGTCAAACGTTCAAGAGCTTAAACCAAACTTCCAAATTTAATTTTTCCCATTTATAAGTATAAAGACCAACATTGTGGAAAATCGGGAGAGGGGTGACGGTTTTTTATTTCATGAATTTATAAGGGGTGGATACGAGAAAACATACTAAAAGCACGCGGTCATGGGGAGTGCGCTAACGTTGGGAGAGCGGGGAGCGGGGGAGGCCTCCAATCTAAAAGAGATTGGCGAGCTTCCTTGTTCAAAAGAATGCCGACTCCAGCCATTCTGGGTGAGGCTTCAAGTTCACTACCAGAGTAAAGCAGCACAGTTTGGGAACTAGGTGATAAGGTCGTTCCCGATCCGGTCCATCGTTGTTTCGCTCAGTCCTAATATCGAAATTCTATATGCGGTAATTTCCCGTTCGACTTCCGTGAGTCTTGTACTACTGCACTCGCCCCACATCGTTCGAACGTTCCAAAAACCAATCGTAGTCCGTTGTTTGTAGCCAAAGGTCGTTACCGGTAAATCAGTCCGTGGTATCCGAGGCTCGTTCAATGTTTCGAGTGTAGTTTAGCTTCAGGTATGCAAGTTACAAGCCTACACACCCTATCCCTCAAGTCGCCTTCTACGACAAGCCGGGAACGCTGTGGCATAATTCTAACCCCAACACCACAGGGGTCAATTTATATCAAGCTTCGTTCATATCCACACAATTTAGCACAAACAACGTCGCGCGCAATTGTGGTGATTTGTACGAAGCCCAGGACAGTTTTATTCTCCCCTGCCCCATTTGTCGCCTTCTACGACACGCCGGAGGAAGCGGAGGCATTATTCTTAACCCATGCCACAGGGCACAGCACAGGGACAGCCTGCCAGGGCTAAGGCAATCCAAGTCAAGGCATTGCAGGATGCTCCCATCGGAGATCGCATACAATTTTTCAGTCAAGTTGGTGCAAAGTCTGGATACGGGACACTCCCTCAGAGATCCCAACGGTGGGATTTGGGCAAAACTCAAGCTGTCGTTTTTGTGAAGAAGACGATGAGAAATCAACCCATACCCTATGTAAGTTTGATGCTTTAACGCGATGTCGCTGGACCTATCTCGGAGTGGTCCCGAACACTGATGGCATTCCCTTGGCACACATATGTTTGTGTTGCTTTTGGTCAATAGTCAAGCTGCCCGGGTGTAGCTACTATCGATGCGATTCTTTTTGGTTACATAACCTTACCTCAGCAACATCAGGGAAGCTTATTTGAGCTTTCTTTTTCGGAGAGGACCTGTTCGAAATCTTGGAATAAGTTGGTAAGTCTTATCTCATAGTTGGTGCTGAGCAGGGTTTTAGCATCATAGTACACCTCAGTCTTAGAAAGCCTCTGTTTCAGTGGGCTCATGGTGCGCGTTATACAATTGTTTCTTGGCACCAATTTATCACAGCTTCGTGAGGGCATATAGAAACCTTAATTATCCTAAGCTTCAATAAAAATGAATTACTCCCACCCAATAGCAATTACTTCACTCTAAAGCTAAAGGACTCATTTCCATGGGATTTATTGATGCTCAAACAATCATCAGTATATTCAATTTGTTCAACAAACAAAACATAACTTCTGAAATACCTAAAATTTTCTAATGAAATAGCAAAAAGACTTACTTATATTTCATAAAACGCAACGGAGCGTATAATTAAAATGAAATCTGGCATGACAATTCCTTTTTTCGGTGTGCCCATTCCAGATTCTTCCCTACCTATAGAATGATTCTTCCAAATTTTCCTAATTACGGCGATTACCCAGGATTTATACAGAATCTAATGATACTCTTGGGGTCAACCGTTTCTATAAAAATGAACGCATATTTTCTTCGAATAACAAGGAATCGGCAGGCAATTCATACGTAGCGTGACAAATGCAAGAATAATTTATGGGAACACGGGAAACTTGAACGACTTAACAAGTGGGCGAAAGCGAAAAGAAAGCAGACAAAAAAAGTTAACCGAGCAATCGACTCCCATTTTCATCTCAGGGAGCCAATAGAAAATTCTTGAAAATCTACGAGGAGAATAAAAACAGTCACAGGTGTGTGTAAGAAAGATTTCATCAGCTCATTCGTATTCCACGAAAAAAAACCCGTAAGGTGACATTACAGAGTCGTCAGGCTTTATTGCGCAATTTACACATGATACAATCTCTGCATGCGTCATATTCATGGTGACAATTGGCAGCTGCTTGTTTTGGGATAAGTAGGTACCCATTGACACGTATTACATAATAAAAGCTAGAAAATGTTTAACAAGGTGTCTCAAATTAGGTGGTTTGCAGTACTCGAAACTATATTTTCACACTTTTATGGATAGTACGGCTTTCAAGCACTATAATTGTGAGTTTTTGCCTTTGGATATCATTTTTAACAATTTGCCTACATTAGCTTGTGGCCCTTTTTTCACTACCAATAAACCAATTTTCTCATAATTTAGAATTTTGACAGAATGTAGCTCCCTTTTGGAGGCACGCATAATTTTTTAGTCAATTGCAAGGCTTTAGGGGATAACCCTTTAATGCAAGCATAGGACTATTAAATTTGTGAGACAGTGATTAATTACCAACATTTAGAAATATATGCTCATGTGCTGGTTATAAATGAATATTATTTGTGGCATTATCTGAAAAATTTGGTCGTTATGCAATTTTTCTATCCGCAAAACTTTAATGACATGAACTAAGCTAAATCGAAGTGGTGCTATAAATTTGGCCACATACGCTTGCTTATTGCACCTATACTGGTATGCCCAAGTTTAATAGCTAACAAATTACGGAAAATAGTTCTCCGACGAATTCCCGAAAGTTAGATAAGTTAGCTATTGTCATATGATAAAAAAAATCTCTAAAAAACTCTCGCAAGCCACTAAAACTGCCTCGAATTTGTTTTTATATTTTTTACCCTAATAAAATGCGTATTACAAAACAACATACACACAAAATAGGAAGATTGACTAGAAATAGCTCTCTTTAACTATGAAAATACAACACAACTTGTCCTTATACTCTTATACGACCCTTCGGGTTTTAATTGACTCTCCGCTGGGAGATTCCGAGTCGCGCGTATACTCCAATTCTCTTTACATGAATTTATAAATTGGCGGCTTAACTGTTTGAACGAGCCTACCGCGGTGTTTGCACAATATTTTAATTTTCTCAAACAATTTGATCCAGGCCCAGCCAGGAATAATGTACTGTGTTGTTAAGTCCCGACAGTAATTTAATTTGCTGTCTCCGCGTAAATTGAGTTATTCCCTGTAGTGTCGACAAATTGTATGGAAATATGAATGTGTTAAATGGTGCACTCATTTGCTGAATTAATTTTATTTAAAAGCAGCATCATCAAAAATGTGGATTGTGGGAAGAGACGCATATGAAATTAAATAAGCTCATAAAAACGTTGATTTGATTTAAAATTTTATATTTTTTCATCTAGTTGACGTACATGAGTTTTAAAGTGATGCCCACACCAGCGCGTCAGCGAATATTCGCGGCGAATTTTTCCGCGGCGTCAAAATTGTAACACACTGCGTTGTATGGAGATGCCCACACCAACGCGAATATTCGCCATTTTTGCAGTATTTTTCCCGGTTCGAATATTTGCTACCCAATGTCATTTTATTCAAATAATTTATTTGACAGGTGCAGTGTAGTACAACTTGATGTTGGTGTACCCAAAAAAGATGTAGATTTGGAATGAGTTGTTTACTTGTTTAGGTATTGACCGAGCATTTAAGTTTAGAATGTTTTATGGTATCAGTGGATGAGTAAAAGAAGAAACATTTTTGGAAACATGAATTCCAAGGAGGGAAGGTTTTTACTTGTTCATACACAAATAAATTGTCCTATTGTGGCAAGTCCGGCGACACCCCAATCGTATCGCTCGGCCGAAAAATTGCAGATATCGACGATTTTCCAAAGTTCATAGTACGAAGTTATTCGTGAAATTGCTGTGACCGACATCTAGGTTGACTACTAACAAAGCATACATTTTGTAAATTATTGTACTTATCTCGGTTATCCCCTTTGTGAGCTGCGCAGGAAAGATGCTCCGACGCCACCTTAGAGAATTTTGTTGCGAGTCCAGCGAAACCTTGATCGTTTCGCTGGACTCAAGGATTCTAAAGATATCGACGGATAATAGAAGTAGTAGGAAGTTGATTGTGAAATTGCTGTGGCCAACATCCAGGTTAACGATTTTATCTCTGACCACCCTGTGCACTGACTGGAAAGAAAAGAGGATCCGATGACCCTTTCGGCAATTTTAGGGTGAGTCTAGCGCCACCTCGGCCGTTCTGCAACACCAAAGGATTGCAGAGATATCGACGGATTTCCGCAAGAATACAAGGTCAATCGTTTCATTCATGAATAGTATACGATAGGAAATGCGGATCCTGGTGGTTTGGTGCTTGCGTTTGTCGCTAAGTAGTTACATACAAGCTTGAATATTCTATCGAATTGAATGTTTACTCTGCATAGTTACGCCATATTTTGCTTGGTTACGCCATCGTACGGAATCACGTACGGATTCCACTAAAAGTTATTATGCAATTTCATACGATGGCGTAACCAAGCAAAATATGGCGTTACTATGCAAAGTTAACATTCAATTCAATAGAATATTCAAGCTTGTATTTAAATACGCATTTTGCGTAATCATGCTAAATAAACAGTTACATATATATATTTAATTCAAAACAGCACCAAAACAATGTTCAAGCTTTGTGTCCTCTCTATACGATAAGAGTAATCATTCGACGGGCACAAGATGAGACGTAAGAGTTTTCGGGTACGCGATAGTCAATTCAAACAATCAAATCGAACACTGTCGCAACTTGTTTAGGGTACGGTATAACAAAGTTGTACGGCACTGCATATTTCCATCAATTTGCGCATGTCAATGATTTTATCCTTAGAAGAAGTATAGACATGGAGAGGTAAAATGTCGAATTTCATGTTGATTTATTCAGCTTACGCTTTTACATAATAAGTAAAGATACCGCGACATTTGGATATTGTGCACGAAAATTGCAGCATGATTGTAAATGTCAAAATACTTGTATTTGGCCAGTTCTTGCAGTTATTCTCTATCATGCCTTAGTCCCTTCCTTACATAAATGTAAGGCCTTTTCTAAGGCAACAACATGATATCAGCTGTGAATGACAGTACCCAGCGAATTATTCGTGCCGCGCCGGTGTGGGCACCAAAAAATGTGCCGCGAATTTTCCGGCGCGGATTCGCGACGGAAAATTCGTGACGCGTTGGTCTGGGCATCACTTAATACGTTTTTTATCAATAGAAAGGGTAGTTTCTGCTGTTTATCGAAACAAATGATTGGAGAGTTTCAGCCAATCGTATAAACTACCGTCTACGTTCTGCATCTTTGAAATACGGAAAGTAAATTCACTTGCTTAGTGTACACAAACTCGAAATAGTATACGACAATTTTATATTACAGTAGAACCCCGATAATCCGGATCCTGAAAATCCGGAAATTCGAAATTTCGGAATCGACCAAAGGGCTAAATTTTCTTTGATTTGAAAAAATCCGAGATATTTATGAATGTTTTTCAATCGCAATGTGCCGTAGATTTGAAGGAACAGCTATTGCGGACTATAAAAAATTATATTTTTTCGCTAAAAACACTTAATTTTTGAACAATTTTAGCATAAATACCGTCTACCCAGGTCTTAATAGGTGCATTACGAAAATCCGAATAATTCGATATTCCGGATAGGGTCCGGTCCCAATCAATCCGGATTATCGGGGCTCTACAACACGATACGCAAAGGCTTCCACCGGGTTTTTTTACAACACGCCGAAAAAACCCGGTGGAAGCCTTTGCGTATCGTGTTGTAGAGCCCCGATAATCCGGATTGATTGGGACCGGACCGTTATTTTCGTGAATTTCTTCATAACTGGAACGCATTCGGGAGGAAAGCATGTAACAATTTGTTGCTTATGTAACCTCAACTTAAAATGTCAAAACAACTCATCTATGCGTAAACAATAAATGTTTACATACTGCCTCCGGTATAGGTTACCTCTGGACCCTGTGCACCGAAGTTGTGCGCACTAACCAGATTACATTAGGCATGAGAAAATAAAATATGTATGTGTTGACTCTTTCCTCAGTCTGAGCATACCTGCCAGCTGCCTTGCTCACTGTTGAGTCTTGACGGTCAGCTCCTTCTACTTGTCGTCCTGACGTTTTCGTTACACCGTCCAAAAATGTTTCATGATTGCTTCTCATTTTTCTCTGCACTCTGTGTGTATCTTACAATTCACATTTTTACATGGGCTCTTAGGAAATTTAAAGCCGAAAATGTAACCTATTGGTTTGAAGATTGTCCATGTCTCCCTCTACTAATTGAAACGAAAGGCGTTCAGCAAACAGTAGTATGTAAAAATGTCCCTTCATGCCGCTATTAGTAAGCTCTAGCAGCGTGTAAGTCTGCCTTTAGTGAGTCAATAATCACCACGGTTAGGCTGAGGAGGAAGCTGAGGTTCCATAGAAAAACGATCTACCACTCACTGCAAGCGCCAACTATAAGCTTAAACATATAATGTTGGATAAATTTGTGCAGCTGTCACCAGGCCTGTAGAACGAACAGTGATTCTCCCCGTTCCCGGATGTTGAAAAGGGGCCCGCATGTTGACACAAAAGTTTTGGTTCAATGTTTTTATACACCAACATTGCTGTTTGGAGATCCTGAACTAAGATACCTTATACATTTTTTTGCAAGCGGGACTGGATTCATTGTCCCCCGGGCCTGGATTCTCTCTCTGTCACTGAGAAAATCTAATAATCTACAGATACGGTAACGAACGTTTCTTCCCATAAGACATTTTTGGATGCCTGCCATCCTGTGTTAAATGCTGCCTAAGAATCTAAGGAAGGAAGGAAGAAGTATAAGGTACAGAAAATAGTACACTCATACCTCGTTATACGGCATAGATTCGTTCCGGAAAATTTGGCCGTTAAGCGAAAAGGCCGTATATCGAAATCATACAAATCCATCCATAGCAAAAGATCGGTGTTAACTTATCGAAAAATGCATGGTTGATAATAGGTGTGTTATTTTGGTTATCCCGTGTAGGTTTGGGTAACGAAACTCCATATAAAAAAATGCCAGCTGTCATTTTTTTATCTACACGGGATAACCAAAAAACATACCTAATACATATAACTTTTCCAACTTTCTTCCATTGAAAGGTTTCCGTCACTTCCATTGATAATCTGCTGGAAGATTCTTCGTAAGTAATAAGCCTTGAAAGTTGCTATAATTTCGTAGTCCACGGGTTGTATAATGGTAATGGTATTTTTTGGGAGGTATTCCACTTGAGCATCTGCACATAGTTCCGAGAGGTTGACGGGATGCCCTGGAGCAATATCCAGCAAAAGCAAAAACTGATTGCTCCAATTTTTTGACTTTAACACGTTGGCTGCGGCAGTAATTTTCGGTTATCTTCTTTTCTGTGCGGCACATGCCCCCGGGAGCATGTAAGTCGTTATTATTCATGTTCGGCACATAACCTCGGGGGCATGTCGCTACTGCAACAGTAAATGAGCTCTCATATCCCGAAATTTGATTTTCGATCAAAAACTAGATAAAATACTTTGTCAGGGGGTTTTCATACTTGTACTTAATCTGGCCATATTACGTATACGGTGTGGTGAATTTAACAATATATGGAATTTGACAGCTAAAATTAAGTAATTTGCACAGATTACGTAATCTGGCCGTAAGTGTGAAAACCTCCTGAGGTACAAACCTGTCATCAATTCAGCCAGGAGCCGATTCCAAATAATTCTAATAATAATTGTAATGCTTGAAGATGACTGGTAAATTAAAACAATCGAATTCACAATTGCAACAGAAACGATCCACCAGCACAGTTGTTTATCTTTTTAGTGAAATTTTCAACACAAAACTAGTTCTTTCCCAAATTTCTTTACTTTGCATATAAAATGGGAAATCCCCAAAATCATATTCGGCCGTATAACGAATTATTGAATGGCGTATATCGAAATAGTGCCATAATTGAAAAGGGCCGTAAGAGCGAAATGCCGTATAAAGAGAGGCCGTATAATGAGGTATGAGTGTATAGCAAACCTGTGCGATTCCCTATATCTGACGGTAAACCACGGAGTAAACCCTTTCACATCGTATTTAGAATATTGTCAAAATGTTCATTATACAGTATCTATTAGTAGACTTTTATCAAGAAAGCTACTTTAAATGGGTTAAAGCTTCTTTCTATATTTGTCAATTAGAAAACATAAACCAAGCAGTAATAATTAATGAAAAAAGTTTAATAATAGTATACTTTCAACCTAAAAATTGTTCAGAATATTTTGTGAATGCATACTACGCATCTACTGCTACGGCTAATTATATTAAACTACAAGCACTGCATTGTTCACAAAAACTGTCTTTAGCGACTGCATCACGTTGCGCTATTCATACTGAAGCTGTATACGCTAAATAAAACAAAAAGAAACTCTATGACAAGAAAATGAAAAGTTTTCTAAATTGTTCGTGCTATATCACACAACATACTCACCGGTTTCGGTTGCCTTTTATGCTTTAACATATTATTCGAAGGAGTTTTCGGGATACGCTCTTAGCAGAACGTTCCAGCCTTTCCTGGATGTATGACACAAGAAGGTGTTTTCGTTCCCTCTTGTTCCTATACACGTTGCTAAATTGTCCCACGTTCACGGCCCGACAGTAATTGTGCTCAGCATTTTTTCTCTAACAAGCAGGATACGTTCCCGGCGAATATATTTATGGAGCTTTGGGTGTACGTACAACAACATAAATGACAGAATGAATTTGTCTAGGATTTTTTATTCAATTTTTTTTTTACTATGTTTTCTCTGCACGTTGCACAGCAGCTTGCTGACCTATTTTTGATAGTGTCACGTAGGTATAACGAGCGAATAGGTTTCAGGATGCATTTTCATTTATTCAGTTGCTCAACGTTGGGTGTAGTGTTGTCGCGAAATTGCTTTTGATTATGTTTGATCACAATAGTTTGGTAGGTCATCTGATATGATTGGAGGAATATGTTTGTTTAATAGTGTCGTAGATCCTGCAGTGAATGCTGCAATAAAAGAAAGAAAATATTTGAAATTAATTTGTTAAAATATTTAGCAGCAATTATACAACATGTACCTTATATTGACTTTACAATAATTGTATAGATTTCTCTGAACTGTTTCACAAAAATTTATTTTAACCCAACATCGAGGTCGAAGTATTTTTATACCTTTCGCTCATAGAATGTAAGGGTATATTAACTTTGTCATGAAGTTTGTAACGCATTAAAGGAAGCATCTCCGACCATATAAAAAGTATACATATATGATCAGCATGACTTGGGGAGTCGATTGGAGCATGTCCGTCTGTCTGCCTGCCAGTTGCGACGCGTTTTACTCGGCGGGTATCAAGCTGAAATTTTGCACACGTGTTTCTTACTGTTACAGGCTGTTTGTATGTTTGATTCACCCAAATTGGATCACTGGGTCATTTGAGTTCTTCTAAGAAAACCTTTTTTATTTATGAAAAATCTTAACCTAACTTCGCATAAAAGGATCCCTATGAATGTCACAAAAATATGCGAAAATTGATGGAACGATGGGGTCAAGGGGCTGCCATACAAAACCAACCCCTCAAATTTGTTTTTTCTAAGAAAAACTTTTCTATTTGGACACCAATTTACACCAAACCTTATGAAAATGTATTTCTATTGATCTCACAAAACGTATGCGAAAATGAATGAAATCGAACCATGGAGTCATGGGGCTGCCATACAAAACCCAACCCCCCCCCCAAATTAGGTACTTCAAAGAAAAACTTTTTTATCTTTTTAAACTTAGCCAGAGGGGAGCGAAGGGTATCCAAATTTCAGCCGCGCCTGAAATTAGCCTCGGTCTCGTATTATCTTCAGTTGGATGAGCACTAGTATTTTTCTTATCAAATTATGCAAATTTAAAATTTAATATCCATATACATACATAATTTCTTATTTACTATGTATTTGGGAATAGACTGTTTATTATTCAAAATCTCTGATGCCCATATGGTTACATCATAAAACTATAAAATAACATTCCTCGGCCGATAGTCATAAAACCAATTCACGGATGTCGGTCATTAAAATGAGCACTCGATCCTTTGAATATGGAAACAGGATCGATCGCGTACCATTACTGGTAGTAAAATTTATATCGATCCTTTCGAGAAGCCAGGATCGATGTTGTACCATTACTCATGCAAAAATGATTTGTTTGCTAATCCAGTACTGAAAATGACATTTCATTCCTTAACTCAAGGTTTCCTTGACTTAAGGTCGCCTTGAGTTAAGGCTTCCTTAAGGAACGTTCATAAATATGGGCCTCATACACTTTGACAGGCAATCATGGGCTTGAGAAGATACCAAATTTACATTGCGTTTAAGGGAAATCGGACGGTGTCGCGACAAAACTTTCACGATAAATATTGGTTCCCAGTCGATTTGCGTCGCCAAAAGTTAATGTGTTAGGCACCAAAAGGTTGTGAGAACAGTGAAATAAAAAAAAAAAACAGGAGAAATATTTAGTTTTAGTGGATTTTTGCGTTTTTGAAACACGGACGGCACAATTTTCCCGTACATTCGTACACCATTTTAACGTGTTTACAAAGGCAAACATGGGCTGATTTCCCCAGTTTCTCTCGCTGCTTCCCGCCTTTGTAATATAGGTGGCTTTGATTACATTACTTCTTAAGGCGTGTTCAGACTATATGGCAACCTACCATATATTTGCTGCCATACGTATGGCAGGGTGTTCACACTTACTGCCACATATGGCAGTTTTTGGTATGGCAGCTTCGTCACCAGTTGCAAATGTAACATTATATGGTAGCAAATATGGCGAGCGTTCACACTATATGGCGAGCGTTCACACTATATGGCGAGTTTTCACACTGCAAGGAACTTTTTGTACGGTGCCATACTAACGGCAAACGTTAGTCACTTCACTTCTGAGATGTCGATGCAAGCAGTCATTGCCGCTGCTGTTATGGTTTGATGTTAAAATTAAAAGAGGAAAGAAGAAAGAAGCACCAAAATAAATTCAAAAGAAAGCGAATCTGGGTGAGGAAATTGATATCTCGACGTATTACAGAAGGTTTTCATTCGACTTTATTGCGAGAATCAGAAGAGAAGAATTAGAAGAGCAGAAGACGATGCGGTATACCGGAATCTCGTTCGTATGTCACCGATTGACTTCGACTATCTTTTGAACCTTGTCTCACCTTTGATCACAAAACACAACCCACAAATGAAAAAAGCAATATCTGCAAGTCAACGGTTAACATTAACGCTGAGATTCTTGGCAACCGGTGAGTGTTTTTGATATTGGTTCCAAGCTGAGTAAGTCAAATTCCAAACAAGTGTATGCATAGGTAACAGCTACGCCAGTTTGAGTGTCCTATTTAAAAAAAAATGGCATTGGATAGGAACACCCTAAACCTACCACCTGGAAAACCATTACCTGTTGGCGATAAAGTGATTCCTTATGTGATTGTCATCGACGATGCCTTCGCTTTGAAACGATATTTAATGAAACCACTCTCGATTCGCCAACTGAGTATAATTGAAAAAGTGTACAATTACTATCGAGTTTCACGAGCTCGAAGGATCATCGAAAATGTTTTCGGAATTGCGAGTGCTCGTCTCAGAGTTCTACTCAAGCCTATTGAGCTTCAGCAGAGAAGTCCAAAAAGGCTGTTTGTGCACTGCATAATTTTCTTATGCGACGCCAGAAGTCTTCGATCGATTTTTTTCGTATGGCTGTATATCATCTTCATAGGGTCTAAATTAGGAAAAAAACGAGACCGAGTTCTAATCGTGCGAATAGCACGATGAGTGTATACCCTATACCCATGTACATACATACCTAGAAGGCACGCAAAACCCAAAATATTCAATTTCATATTTTTTGTGGGGGAGGGAGGGGTAGATGGGTCGGACTTGACACATCTTTATTACCTTGTCAAGGCATCCAACGGCTACCATTTGATACTAATTTGAAGTTTTTGGTGACATTCTATCAAAAGAAATGGCTGAATATAACTTTGTAGGGGAAGAAGGGGTAGGGGTAGTCGGACCTACTCCACTTTCCATCAACTCACAGTATATGTCAGAATCATATATTGATCAAAATTTCAAGTCGATAGCGATATTCTAGCAAAAGTTATGGCCGAATTAAAATATCAAGGAGGGGTAGTTTGTATGGGAGGTAGGGGAACCCGTGGTCCGATTTGGCCCATTTTCAAGATTCTAAGATTTTAGCAAAACAAACATTCGACCAAAACCGCTAGCTTCATTATTTCGGGAGTTATCGTGCTAACAGACAGACAGACAGACAGACATGGCTTATTAGATTCAGGGACCGACCCTGATAATTTATATATATACTTTGCCATACCTTCGGTGGCTCCTTTGAGGTGTTACATAATATCGGCGTAACAAAAACAATATACCCTATACCATCTTATGGGTATAGGGTATAATAAGTTCAGGATCGTGGTTCTAAGTTTAAGTGGCTTCTCTGTATACTCCCTAGTAGAAAAAGTTGTATAACCCTAGTCCCTAAATTTATCGCTTTCAGGAGGCGGTATGCTGTTAAATTCCATCAACTTCTTAGAAGGTGAAACATATAAAATATGGGGTTAGGACCTGGATGACGGAAGCCCTCCATTTCGGTTAGTATGACTACGTGTGTACTTTCTGAAGGTGAAATCTTTTCTTGCAATTATTGAAGTGGAGGTTGGTTGGACAACATGATTACAGACATAGGGGATGGGGGGCTTTCGAAAATAAAATCTTAAGGTCTCACTAAGGGAGAGATTTCAGTTTCAAAAGGGTTTGTAGAATCTGATTACGCTATCAAATAATGACACTTTTTCGCGCGTATATATACCAGTCCCGGATGTCAAAGGCCTGGAAGCTCTACTAATATGTTCAGCCTTCGAAGCTACAGTCTCTCGCAGCAGAGTGTGGATGGTTCTGGAAGCCTGGTGGTTGTCCTCGCTTATCCTTTGTAGGTACATGTCCACCCCTTTGCAATTTCATGATTTTCGACACATTAGATCTCTCGATTAATACCAAGAGATAATAATAATAATTTATCGTCTGATACAAAGGACCCAAATGTACAGAGTTAATGAGAGTGTTATGCTTTCCTTCTTTGTCTTCTTGTTTTTTGTTTAAGTAATTTGCTTTAACAAAAAACAAGCAGACAAAGAACGAAACCATTACACTCACATTAACTCTGTACATTTGGGTCTTTTGTATCAGACGATAATAGCAATTTACAGCCTTTATCAGAATTTTGGATTTGTTTATTGTTTGTCAATATTATGGCAGCATTATGGTTCATTGCCCAATTATAAACGAAAATTTATGTTTTCTATAAATACTAGACTAGGACAACGATCCAATAACTCACAAATCTTTTGCATGATGTATGTACAGCGTAAATTCTGCATACACCAGCCGCTATCAACTCTGACTCGGATTATTCTGTATCAGTACGCTCGGGTTGACATTCATTACGATAAATGATGAGATCATTTGGAAAAAATGAATTGGCTCCTTGCCGAAGTCACGTTTTATAGCATACTTCTTGTGATAAGCTTGTAGCAAATGTTGTAGAAGGAATCATAGGAAAGCGACAGAGCAAAGTATATGAAATATCTGCCTTAACATTGACTATAAAAAATGAGTCCAATATAGGACTGAAATAGCGTGTAGCCTTTCACCCGAAATTGCAATACGATAAGAATATATTTTCGTCTTTTATGATACAACCGCAATTTGTCCACTTAAGATACACTAGAAGGCAGGAAAATCAAATTCAATTTCGAATTTCTTATAAGTATTAGTAGAATATATAAAATTAATGATCCATGCGTAAACAGATTGAGTGCACGCGTGTGGAAATTACAAATTTACATACCGTGTAGTGCTAAATAGAATTACAAAATAGTGCCAAGCAGAGTATTCTTTTGAAGAAAAGTTTAAGTAAAAACTTTTCATGAAAATATCAATGAGTTTTTGTAGGTAAATTTTATATTCGAATACAGTGGTGCAACCAGAATCTTATCCTGAATGGGGGCTAACGCCATCCATATTAGTCGACATCTTAGTTTGCCTCCGCAAGTTGAGTGATGGTCCTATTTTCCAGTAATGGCGCTAAACGGTGGTATTCGAAACACGCATAGCATCCACGCTTAATTTCTATGAATTACCATCTTCCAAAACGTTAATTGAAAAGAAAAATTTAAATTTTTAGACGAAATGTTTCACATATCGTCACCAATTTGCCAGGCCAGAATCGTAAATCTGCATACATTTTCATACTAATTGTGGAAATCTTGACTTATTATTCCATTCTACTGCACCAACTGCAGTGCATGTTTGCGCAGTATTTTGGCATGGCAACTTACCAGCTCTATTGGAACTACGCGGAACTTTGTCTGTTGGAAGAGAAGAGCCCCCTGCGGGAGAAATATCGAGTTATACTGTTTCGGAAATGTCACAATGAAATGTTTGCGTTGAGATCTCTAAGCGTCTATAGCTCAGTATAGGTTGAGTTAACCTTGTGACTGCAGGTCGAAGGTTTGAGTCCCGATTGGGACGAAACTCGATATTGCTCCCGCAGGGGGCTCTTCTTCTCCAACAGACACAATTCCGCGAAGTTCCAATAGAGCTGGTAAGTTGTCATGCCAAAAAAAAGTCAAGATTTCCACAATTAGTTAATACTCGCACCCACGAAATTGGGAACCAGAATTAATACAATAATTGTACATTTTTTATAGTTTGGAGAAAAAACAATCAAACGTTTGCTCTGAAAACTCCATATATTCATCTAGTCCAACACTTTTTTCTGAAATATTAGTAGAAAGTATCTATTTTCGTGGGTAAGTCTAATTCATGGATACAGTAAAAAGAAGGGCTACAGTGGACCTCGTGTTTCTGGCAAATTGCTTGGAGATTCGCGGTTCAGGCATGATACCCGTTCTCTGGAGATAGGCACTTGTTTCGTTAAATTGCTATTGAAGATTCCCTGTTCTGGTAGCAGTTTCCATGTATAGATATTATGGATACTAACGGAAGATGTTGGCACATAGCACCCATTTACATTAGTGTTTTTTTTCCTTCAATGCTGCATGTATACAGGTTTTTCAAAAACTACTGCATAAATGCACTAGAAAATGATTCGTCATATAATTTCCAGCAAAAACGGTGAGCATACCGTAAGGGGGAAGACAAAGGTTGAAAGGCTTCGGCTAATTCCTATATCTTCTTCAGTTGTGGCATAACTGCGGACCCTTAGCTATGCAGGAGGAGTTTCATAGGAAAAGGACTTCGGCCAATTCCTATGTCTCTCTACGGGGCGTTACTTTCCCGCATTATCCGAGTAACCGCTGCGCCTGAGTGCTGCATTAACATCTGCAGCGTCTCAGGTTACTTAACGTGATAGGTGACAGAAAACATTTAAGTCAACCACTAAAGCAGCATCTTCGAGGCATGCCCATGATGGCCTTTACTCAACGATTAAACCCTATCATGGTTTAGCGATGTGCCGACAACTCATCCTAAGAAAAACTTCAAGTCAAGAAACCTGAAACAAAAGCCTCGGATTGGACGGATACAAAACAACGACGACCCCGCAAACGAACAACTGATTACTCTTTCGGATCCTGGAATGTACGCTCCCTGAATAGACCGGGGGCCTTAAGGGCCCTCCTGGATCAGGTAGAACAATACAAGCTGAGCATAGTTGCAATCCAGGAAACTAAATGGCTCAAAAGCGAGATTAACGACCTCAATTCGCACACTATTTTTACGAGTGGTAAAGAGGAGGGCAACAAGGAGTTTGGAGTAGCTTTCATCGTGAATAAGCAGCTCAAGGACCACGTTATCGGCTTCAAACCCATCAACGAGCGGCTATGTGCGATCCACATTAAGACCCGTTTCGCTAATCTCTGGCTCATTAATGCGCATGCCCCTACAGAAGTAAAAGAAGACGCGATTAAGGACGAGTTCTACAACGACCTAGAAACACTCTTCGACTCACTTCCATCAAACGACGTCAAGCTGCTGCTAGGAGACTTTAACGCCAAAGTCGGAAATGAAAGCTGGCATAGGGGAACTACTGGAGGTCATAGCCTCCACGAAGAAAACAACAACAACGGTCAGCGACTTATCGACTTCGCGAGCGGCCGAAACCTGGTAATAAGCTCTACATGCTTCCCTCATCGACGAATCCACAAGCAGACCTGAAAGTCTCCAGATGAATACACCGTGAACCAGATCGACCACGTACTGACCAGCAAGAGATGGGCTTCTAATGTCCTAGATGTTCGATCCTATTGAGGAGCCAACTGCGACACCGATCACTATTTGGTGAAGACGACCTACAGGTGCAGAATCTCTTCGGTGCACCTAACGAGAATCAACCCTGCCAAGATCTTCGAGGTTGACAATTTGATTGATGATGCCACGGCGGCTGCGTATACAACAGCACTAGAGGAAAAACTGTCGCCCATGCTTGATGACATCAACAATTTAGGCATCCATGAGTTCTGGGAGGAGCTCAAAGACAGCATCAAGGGGGTCGCAGAAGAGGTCGTGGGCTATAAAGGCCGGCGCAGACGAGCAGACTGGTTCGACGAAGAATGCAGGGCCTCGATTGAGGCGAAAAATGAAGCCTATCGCCAATACACACATCGCGCATCCCGAGCCAAGAAAGAAAGATATAACGAGCTTCGGCGAGTATCTAATAAGTTAATTAGACGTAAGAAACGCAAACATTTTGCCGAGCAGTTACAGCAAATAAACCAAAGATTAGCCAGTAAGAACATTAGACAGGCGTACAAACTTATAAATAATGTTAAGAACGGATATCAACCCAGGACAAGCCTATGTAAGGACAAGGATGGTAACATCATCAGCGACATCGAAAGCGTCAACAAACGATGGGCCTCGCATTTTGAAGAGCTCCTCAATGCACCATCAACATCCCCCGCGGAGCCAGCTCTTGAGCAGTTAGCCGAACCAGGCCCTCCCGTTCTACCCCCAACAGTAGAGGAGGTGAGTCTTGCCATACAGTCGCTTCAAAATAATAAAGCGCCCGGCGCTGACGAGATCCCAGCAGAAATGCTGAAGCATGGTGGAACGTGCCTGACCAACGCAATACATGTGCTACTGCTGAAAATATGGAACGATGAGGAAATCCCCGATGATTGGCGCAAAAGCATAATCTGCCCAATCCACAAAAAGGGTGACAAGCTGAAGTGTGAGAATTACAGGGGCATATCATTAGTTTGTACGGCCTATAAGATACTATCTAAAATTCTTGAAAAGAGAATTAATCCGTACGCAGAACGAATCATTGGCGAGTATCAGGGCGGCTTCAGACCTGGTCGATCAACGACCGATCAGCTTTTCACAGTGAAGCTACTACTCCAAAAGTGCTGGGAATATAACATCGACGTATACCAAATCTTTGTCGACTTCAAGCAGGCATACGACAGTATCGATCGAAGTGTACTGTACAACATTATGCTGAATTTTGGTATACCGGCAAAGTTAGTGCGACTCACAAGGATGACGATGACTAATACCGTCTCGCAGGTCAGAGTGCAGAATCGACTCACTGACCTATTTGAAACTCGTACTGGACTCAAGCAGGGCGACGGGCTGGCGCCGACGCTCTTCAACCTTGCTTTGGAGTATGTAATTCGAGCCATGAATATGGACAGCAGCGGAACGCTACTCATCAAGTCGACTCAATTAGTAGCGTACGCCGACGATATCAACATCATGTCTCGAAGGTTGGGTGATGCAGAAATACTTCTGCATAACCTCAATAACGCCGCAAAGGAAGTTGGACTACATATCAACGAAAGCAAAACAAAGGCCATGATGCAATCGAAAACAAGGACGCCAGCAAATTCAAGCATCACAGTGGGGGACCTTAATATCGAGTATGTAGACAACTTCAACTATCTGGGTTGTAACTTATCAAAGGACGCCAACGAAACCGACGAAATTAAGCGACGGATACAACTAGCCAATAAGACATATTTCTCGGTCCTCCCTATAATTAATTCGAAACTTGCGCACAGGAACACGAAGCTCCGCGTGTACAAAACGATCATCCGACCCGTGCTATGTTATGGCTGCGAAACATGGACCCTCACCCAAGCCTCCGAAATTTTGCTAGACCGATTCGAACGAAAGGTCCTTCGGCGAATTTTCGGGGCCGTTCGCGAGCGAGACCAATGGCGTATCCGGTACAACCATGAGTTGTATCAATTGTACGATGAGCTGGAAGTATCGAAAATCGTGAAGCTTCAACGTTTGCAATGGGCGGGGCATGTACAACGGATGGACGATAATCGCATGCCAAAGAAAGTGATGAACGCACAACGAATTGACGGAGCGAGGTTGCGTGGACGACCGAGAGCTCGCTGGGAGAACTCCGTAGGTGAAGACGCCCAACAGCTGCTGGGCTTCCGAAACTGGAGGACGAGGTCACGTAACCGCGACAATTGGAGGTCAACGATTCAGGCGGCCAAGGCCCGACGTCGGGCTATCGTGCCACATTGATGATAAAAACGGTGAGCATACCCCGGATACTTAACCATTTAGCTGCCGCAGGCGTTTAATGATTTTTTTTAAATAGTTTTCTTAGACTACTGAAACCTCAATATCTCTCTGACTATTGGCATATTGTTGCTTTGTTCACATTGTATGGAGATTCGCAGTTCTGGCATCTTGACTGTGGACATTTTTGGAGATTTAGTTTTCTCAATGAAAAAAGCGGTTTTATTTTCTGTTGGTTTTATAATAGATTCGTCATTGCATATGAAAATAAAAAATTACATTATCTCTAAATCGCTAATGCGGTAGTTTCGCGGTTCTGGCATATTGGCGGCGACTTTCTAAAGCTGTAAAATATTTAGAACTCTTCTTCTTCTCAGTACCTTATAGCCTCCTTGTGGGGCCATGGTGCGTTAACTCAGCCGTTTATGGGCAATTTCGAGTCAACGTTACATTGCATATCATTTCAGAGTGTATATAATATTTCAAGCACTATATATTTCCTATCCGCACATGTACGGACATTTTGGACCACGCCGAGATTCGATCTCCGGACCTCTAGATTACTAGCATCGTAGAGTGCGACTCAACCAAGTGAGCCACAGAGCGCGTTTAGAACTCGGTAAAAGTTTTATGATCGAAAGTGGCGGATTTAGTATGTAGTTACGAGACATTTTTGTGCAAAAATAACTTCAGACCTGCGCGTTTGTCTTCTTCTTTCATGGACAAAAATGTTTCTAAAATTCCGGTAAGGATGCTTCATCTTGCACAGTCCGAAGAAGCTGGTGAATAACCTTGAACCTTGAATGTTCAAATAACAAAACACAACTTTTAAACTTTACAAGATATACAAATTTATTCCGTGGCAAACATTCAAATCGTATAATCAAATTAAAGTCCATAAAAATCGCGAAGTCAAAAATCAAGTCAATCAAATCAAAATATCAAATCAAAATCGAGGTACTACAACGGCTTTGGTAACGAGAGTGATCCGTTTACTCTACGTTACATTTCTTTTTTTTTGTGTTTACAGGTCGAACATGACGAGGTCGAGGAAGCGCCGGCAATCAAACACTCCATGAGCGTATACAATTCGTCAAATACAAGGGCTTCATATCCAAAAAGGTATTTGGGTCATCTGGGATGCCTCAGGGAAATCATTTAGATCCACTTCTTTTCAACATCTTTTTATCCGACTTATCGCATATATTACATGATATTCCCCATCTTTTCTATGCTGACGACTTAAAGTAGCAGTAAAGTAAACACGGAGAAGTGATTATCGAAGTAACGAGGCTTATGTGAAAGCGGACGGAAAAGAATGGGGAGAGGGGCATTAAATACAAGTCGTAGGTACGCCCGATAAAAACTTTAGCCCCAGGGGAGCGAAGGGTATCCAAATTTCGACTGCGCCTGAAATTAGCCTCGGTCTCGTTTTTATTTATTAAGTGGTTCTATTGAACTTTTTTTGAAGTTGCACACATTTTGGCGAGAAGTAGATTTTGGTTCAAATTCTCACCATAAGTTAAGTCTGGGTTGATCAACAATTATTGGCATTCGACGAGACAAGTAGACACCAGCAACATGTTACACTATGTCAAATCAGTTGATAGTGGTTTTCTAAATTATTGACCTGCAATGGACTTCTTGACGAAATCGCTTCTTCAGCAACGACAAATTGACTCTCTTCTCTATTCTATGGACAAGCATGTCCCATATATGTACATATACCGATACTTTTATAATTACCTATAGCCATCGAATTACACTCCCAATCAATAGGATAGTTCCACTTGAAAAATGTATTTTCTTCAAACTTGGTGCCAATATTTTTAGTAGCCTGCTTGTTCGTTTAATAATAAAGGGTGGTCCAACGTGAATGCACGAAGTTAATTGTTAATAAAACAATAAGTTTTTAGAGAATTATCTAATTTTTTTTTATTATGATCTATTGCATTTATGTGTGAAACAAAATATCGGCCAAATGCTCGCCATGGCTACGGTGGCATACTTTTATCCTATGGTCCATATTTTCAATGACTCTGAGACATAATTGAGGTTGAAAATCGTTAACCCGGGAACACTAACCTTAATTTCAGGCGCTTGTTACTAACCATGAGTCATTTTGACTCACTTAGAAATTGCTGTATTTAAAGTGGAAGAGTATGAAAACTTGTGCCAGAATTCTTCGGAATACTTATTTTATACAAGCTATATTAAGAGTTTGTTGTGAAACAACCAAGAAACCAAATATGCCAACTACAGAATGTAGACGGTTGTTACTAACGTGAGTCATTTTGACTCACAAGAAACGTTCGTTTAGTACTAACCTCGTCACAGAAAAACACAAATAGCTGCTTACCATAAAATTGGAAACGTTTGCTTACTCGGACATTCATTAGAAAACATATTTCTTAAAGAATACATGGGTAGCGGAACCCAATGGGCCAACCGCCCTTTCTACGAAAAATGGAAATATGTGGAATATGCGTCAAAATGACTCACATTAGTGTTCCCGGGTTAATGTGCTGAATTATCTCATCATTTAGCTCTTGAATTGTTTTTGGCTTATTGACGTACACTTTTCTTTTAAATATCCCCAGAGAAAGAAGTCCAACGGTGTCAAATCACATGATCGTGGCGGCCAATTAACATCGCCAAGACGAGAGATAACACGGCCATTGAATTTATCGTGCAAAAATGCCATTGTTTCGTTGGCTGTATGGCAAGTGGCCCCATCCTGTTGGAACCACATATCGTCCAGGTCCGTATCCTCGACTTCTCGCCACAAGAAGTCCGTTAGGTCGACGCATTTGGTCTATTATGTTGACCAAAAAAATCACGAAGTACACGAAAAGCATTTTGATTTGAACGTTCATTTTCGTAAAAGGCTTCAACGACCTTAACGCGCTGCTCAATTGTGTACTTCTCCATGGTTGAATTTGCCAAGCACTGAAGTCGTAATACTGGTATAGATCTTCCTTGCCATCTATCCTCAAATATTTTTGATGATATTTAGATCTAGGAAGTATGGTGCTCTTTCCATAACCTAGATGGATTGGTCTCGAAACCAATCTGTTATCATCCTTGCTTTATAAATGGGGGCATTACCTTGTTAAAATGTCGGTAATTTTAGGTATTACATTAGGCTGTATATTTTTGTTAGTTTGGGCGTTCTGAATACCCCTAATTTCCACAAGCTCAAAAGTTCCATATCGAGATAGTAAGCCCTATACCTCGACACTTCTTACCCTTGAATGAAGCATCTAAGAACTTAACTCCTTCTTGCTCAAAATGTGGAAATAATACCTAAATCCATCTGAAACGACAAGACAATTTTTTTTTCTCAGTAAAAACAACGCGCTTCCACTCATTTGTCGAATCGATTCAGTTTCTACATTGAATATCTAGGTATGGAACTATTTTTCAAGTGAAACTATCCTATTGATTGGGAGTGTATGTTTTGTTGGTAATTAGAAACCGTAATCTTGTCAGTATGCCTAACCATATATGTAGTCGAAAATAGTGCTTCCATTACACTCACAGTGTCCGCACGATATATCGTATGTCACCGAGTAATGACAATTTCATTCCTCAGTTCTTGAAAATTAATCCAAATATTGCCATCCCTTCTACAAATACTCATATCAATGTATGTAGGTACTTGTTGTGTGTAAGTTGACGAGATTTCGAATCTGATGCCAGGAGGACTTTCGATTATATTAACCAAGTATGCTCCCAATTATTGCTTTAATTTAGAGAGATACGATATCATCTCCTAGATGAAATCTGTTGGTCTAGAAGTGAATAATGTTGAATTATATTGCAGACAATCAAAGTTGAGGACCGTAATATTTATGTATGTGATCATGTATTTGTCTTACAGTAAGTACACGGACAATACAAGGAGGATGCATGTGATTTTGGGTATACAGTAAAACTTCGTTTTAACGCTCTTCTGGGGTCTAAGCCAAAAAAGCGCTATAACCGGGAAAACGCTATAGCCGGGAAGTTCAAGAAATATACTTCATAGACGCACCTTTTAGGTGACAAAATTCATTAGTCGATTGATACATGGGTACACAGAGAAAAAAATCGTTATAAAATCAAAAATAATAGCTATGCTTCAAACATTTTCAAATATGATTTGGCTCCATATACGTTTACGTTTAATTCAAAAATGTTTCATTTTGAATCAATAGTGGAAATATTAAAGTGATGCTTGTACTTTCAAAATTGCTGCATGTCAAATCAAAGTTAAATATCACTTTATTTTCAAAGTGTTTTCACTTTATTTTAAAAGTGTTTCACTTTAAATTTAAAATGTTTTGATTGTAAAATTAAAAAAGTGAAAAAATATGTTTTCCCTTTTTTTATTTATTTTTTTAGTTTTACTTTTTTTTTTATTTTTTTTTATTTTTATTTTTTTATAATTTGTTTTTTTTTATCATTTTTTTATTTTTTTTTATTTATTTTTGTTTTTGCAATATTTTAAAAACTTAATTTTCTCACTTTGCTTCTACTGGGAATCGAACCGGGTACCTCTCGTTTCGTAGTCCTACTTCCCACACCTAAGCTATCTGAGATTACTAGCACTGAACAAAATAGTGCGGGCTTATGTACATGTGACGGACACAGCCTTCAAAATTAAACAACTTTAAAACAAAGTTGAATATTTTTAAATCGATGTTTCAGTCAATTTTGAACAGATCATTAAAGTGAATCATATTAAATTTAATATAAAACTATTTGTTTTTATACCCTTCGCTCATAGAGTGAAAGGGTATATTAACTTTGTCATGAAGTTTGTAACGCATTGAAGGAAGCATCTCCGACCATATAAAAAGTATACATATATGATCAGCATGACTTGGGGAGTCGATTGGGCGATGTCCGTCTGTCTGTCTGTCTGTTGCGACGCGTTTTACTCGGCGAGTATTGAAGCTAGCGAGCTGAAATTTTGCACACGTGCTTATTATTGTTGCAGGCTGTTTTTATGTTTGAATCGCCGAAATTGGATCACTGTGTCATGGGGCTGCCATACAAATATAGCCCCCCAATTTAAGTTCTTCTAAGAAAAACTTTTTTATATGTGTACCAATTTCAGCCAAATTTCACACAAATGTGTTTATATTGATGACACAAAACATATGTAAGAATAGATCAAATCGGAAAATGGGGTTATGGGGCTGCCATACAAACCCAACTCCCCAAATTAGGTTCTTCTAAGAAAAACTTTTTTATTTGTGCACCAATTTCAACGAAATTTCACACAAATGTATTTATATTGATAATACAAAACATATGTAAGAATGGATCAAATCGGAACATGGGGTCATGGGGCTGCCATACAAACCCAACTCCCCAAATTAGGTTCTTCTAAGAAAAACTTTTATATTTGTGCACCAATTTCAACGAAATTTCACACAAATGTATTTCTATTAATGACACAAAACATATGTAAAAATGGATCAAATCGGACCATGGGGTCATGGGGCTGCCATACAAAACCAACCCCCCGTTTTGGATTTTCTATGAAACATTTTTTACACAAATTTCGCAATTACAAATTAATCTGTCTTTATCAAAGCAACAAAAAGGGTCAAAACAAATGGAATCATACTATGGGGCCATGATCCCTCATCCCCCAATAACATTTTCCAAGTAAATATTTTTCTTTGCCCACTTTAGGGTTACCCCCTCGACCACGACCCTCGCCCGGCACCTGCAAAAGGGAGGGGACCCCCTCCCCTCCCTGTGTTCAAAAAATTCTTTGCGAGTATGTACTGAATTTTTGAGGCGCAGTTGCTAAGAAGCTAAGACAGCCCTATGAAATAAAAGCTTAATTGATCAAATCAGCCTTTTCGATTGATAAATTAATAAATCCTTTGAAGGATTTTTCTATAATGGCAGAGGAAAGTAGGACACGTATACACTATCGATACAAAAATGAGTCTACTATTTCGGCTCTATAGAGTGATTATTAGCAGTGCTAATTGTCATGCGAAGGAATGGTGAGGGCAATCAACAACTCCTTTGAATGAGTGAGAGTTGAATTATTACCGAAATAGCGCATCCGCATTATTTTGGACCGATTCGTAATAACAGAAGAGACCCAATCCATGACACGATCAAATAGAAATCAGTGGAGTCTTGCCTACTCATTCCATTCGCTGCACCACTTCCCTCGATTACTTTGTATCCCGGCTGTCAATAAGTATCCATTGCAATTGATATCCTGGGAATGAACCCAATACATTCAGCAAAAACTTACCAAATTATAAACATTATTTGGTTGAAAAGAGACTGCCTATTTTCCATTCTGAGCTGGCAGGAATTTATTGCCTAAATATAACTCCACGGTCATCTGATCTTAAGCCGGCCCACACGGATCGGGGTTCGCCGAACCGCGCGGTGTAAAAGATCAAAGTTGTGGACAGGAACAGGAGGAACAGGAACAGAGGTGATGAGGGCAGTCAACGAAAAGATAACGTCCGTTGAATTACCCTATTGCCTCTATCCCTCCCAGGCGTGTGTTGTTCACAATTTTGATCTTTTTTACAGGACATTCGTCAGATTTTTATTTCAGAATATGTTTCAGATAACCCACGGGATCCGTACAATTTCTACGAAGATAAATTAGAGCAGCAGTATTTTCGATAGAGATTCGATCCGGTCAAAAGCAGGAGTCGTGCAATCTTGTGAGGCACAGCCATTCCAAGGCAATCAAGTTCTAATTTCAAATTTAAATATTTTTTTCGCTTAAACGCCAATATTACGTGCATAGCAATTTCAGTGACCTTTGATAACTAAAGTTTGCAGCGATGCAGAGTAACACGAGACGTGTGACGAGATTTTTAGTTTCCACTGAATATGGTAAGACCACCATACCTAGGGACATACATCCACAGAAGTAATGTTTTTTTTAATTGCGAGTAAACGTTTAAGCCGCCACCTATCGCAGGATAGACTATAGGAACTCTTGAAAAGCAGACATTGGAAAACTAAATCAAACTCACGATCGTCATAAGGGTGAATATTTTTAAGAAAAGCTTGGCTACATATTTCAATTTAAGCGCGGCCCGTAAAGAAACAGTTGCAGCTACGTCCCCATGAAAAAAATGTAGAAAAACTGAACTGTCAATTAAATTTTAATTTATACTTAGTACTGACTTTTCAGGAGGACTACATTTTTCTACACCAAAGAGCGCGTCCCGGTAAAATTTTTCTGAACCCGGCATTCCGGCCGCACCTTCTAGGCCCGTTACTGCCGGGCGAGGCCCGAGCAGGTGGCAACCCTAGCCCACTTATTCCAACCAAACCCCACAGAAATATTTTTTTGTCGACGAAACGGAACTTTTGTGAAGACGGAAGGAAAAGAATGTGGGGGGGGGGGGGTTAAATACAAGTCCTAGGTACAGCCGAAAAAAACTTTTAGCCTAATAAGAGCGAAGGGTATCCAAATTTCGGTCGCGCCCGAAATTAGCCTCGGTCTCGTTAAAATGATTTATTGATGTGAACCAATTTTGTTTTTAATATGTTTCCCTTCAAATTTGAGTGATGGTTTTTTTCTCTGTGTGTGAAATAGTAAGAAAGTGGCAATCAATTGTTTACTCGTTTAAAAAAAAAAAAAAAACAGATATATGTCCATGCTATAGGCAAAAATTGCTCTAATCTTGCAAATGTTTTTGGCATGTTCGACGCCTCTTTTTTGTTCTCTTCGATGTTGATGGATGCTGATGCAATTACGAGATCTTCAATTATACTTTCAATTGTTGTTATGTCTTTCCCTTTTCCAGGAAATTTGACCTTGATGTGAATCAACGGAACAACTTGTTCATCATAGTTCTGTTTGTGATAATTACAATGTAAAGATAGACTACGTCCTCAATGAATTTGTCAATATAAATTGTTTTAAGAAAATGAGACTAGGAAAAGAGCGTTATAACTGGGAAATATTAACGTTATAACGAATCAAAATTCCCTTTAATAAATGCAAATGGGACCGGGACCGAGACAAAAAGCGTTATAGCCAGGAAAGCGTTATATCCGGGAGCGTTATAACGAAGTTTTACTGTACATGGTTTCAGAGACTTCCTTCATAGACGAGCAAACAAAGGTACCTATTAAAGGAAAGCCCGAGTCAAGTTGTTCTGTCTCCAATAAGAGAATGCGGTTTTCCCTTCAGCGCGATACCAACCTTTTACAATCTATGTGAACGTATAAAATAAAAATATACACGAGAACAATTTGCAATGCTAATGTAAAATCGCCATATACCGAAGAGGTATTTTCAGTTGCCCACTCGAACGTAATACTGCCTTGCTTACAGTCATTAAGAAGACATTAGGCAAATAGAAACATGATTAAATATTTTCCCCGATTTACATTTATTATCCTCTCTAAGCTACATTCACTGTCCTCGGTGAATCACATTCACTAATCCATTCCAGTTAAGTCGAAATTATTCTCAAGCATCATTCAAGCGAAACTTTCTAGCACACACTTCATTCTAATTATTACCTTTCAATTTGCCGAATTGAATCCATGAATATAAATGCGGTCATCCGGGATTTCAATTCTCATAGTTGAGGCAAAAAACTTCAAATATTTTTTGAATGTGAGATTCACTCTTGAAGCCCAGATTCGCTGTATCCTTATTTTCTCCAAAAAAAATACGAAGAAAAGTTTATTTCTTTTTCCACAACAGTGAAATCCTCTTGAAGATGTTTTTCTTTATTTTTTTCTCTTTCTCCGTGTGTCTACTTTTGCACCTTTGTGGGAACGGATTTATGTGTGATGTCTGGCGCGAAGAAACTGACGCTTTTCATGGAAATATCAATAGAAAGTGTAGTCATGCAAAACGACAGGGAATGAATAGAAAGATATACTCGTACAAAGGTTCACCACAAGAAGTGCTTTGTGTGCTTGTATTCCCAAGGGGTTAGACAATCCGACATCATTGTATAGATGGAATTTTAGTGATAAGAAGATTTTCATGTTGAATCATTTTTTTAAAAGGATGCGAATGGTAACTTGGTAGAAACTTTTCGCTGAGTTTGATAATATAATAAATTTATTATATTAAGAGTAATATGCAATCTAGATAGATGAATTTCAAATTATAAAAGATTTTAATCAGTTTTTAATTATGCAAATAGAATGTTTTGGCTTCGAAAATAACGCGATTTACAAGAAAATAGCATGCATACGTAATAGTGCAATCCAATTTCCAAGATCTTAACTGCATTTTAGTCGAGGTGCTGAGTTCAACAACGCTCAGTTGTGTGTGAGTGAGTTCAAAAAACCTCATAAACTTAATTCGTTCATGGTGAGGGCCGAGCCCACGAGCCCCCAAACCACAACACCAACCAGACTATACTATTTCAATACTTGTACTGGAATAGGTCTCGTTCATTAAATGACAAAATATAACCACACACTCCAATTCATTGATTTAAAGCGTGTTTGACGAATGGTGTAGTTTCACTCCGGGCAACGCCTTAAAATATATATACACGATTTGTTTGGCAAATTAGAACTGAATACCTCTTTCAGCTCCACTGCAATTAATGAGAGCCAAGTGGTAAATAACTTTTTTTTCGGGCAGTTATAAAATGTCCATAAGCAAAAGTAATTACACTTTGATTATTTTAAATTTAACCAAATGTGTTTATGTAGACGTCAATTGAGAATAATGATTTACTGATAAACTTACCTGTACAGCACACGATTAAATATATTTTGTGGCTTCGATTGTCGATTGAAAACTTTACAATCAATTCATATATTGGCTCACTTGGTTGAGTCGCACTCTACGATGCTAGTAATCTAGAGGTCCGGAGTTCGAATCTCGGCGTGGTCCAACATTTCCGTATATGTGCGGATATGAAATATAGTATAGTGCTTGCAACATTATATACACTCCAAAATTAATGCAAAGTAACGTTGACTCGAAATTGCCTATAAACGGTTGAGCTGAGGTAACGCAACATTGCCCCACATGGGGCTAAACGGTACTGAGAAGAAAATTTATCCATTTTAAAAAAAATTACTTTTAAAAAAGGTCTAAAATGAAAATATTCTAATTTATGTTCTAGTCTAACGCCGAAATGTTCAATTAAACTGTAATGTGTTATACAGTCGAACTTCCCTAAACGGACACTTCTAATAACTGGACATTTCTCATAAACGAACACTTTTATTTTCCCCAACGTTTTCCGCATATTTTACTAGAAAAATAACTTCTGATAAGCGGACATTCTTATAACCGGACACGGACAGTACTTTTATGCCCTTTCTGAACTAGCAAGTCTCTAATAAACGGACAGTTTCACAAATAAAACTCCAAATTCTTACATAACTGAATTGTATTTCGAGCAAAGAATTTTGAAATTGCCGGAAATCGTTTTTTTTTTGTTACGTAAAACAAGATACAATTTCCAGAAATCGCCATGCAAATCTTTTTTTATCTCTCCGTGCAGATGTTCGAACCTTCGAACCGTGATCGTGTAATTTTCTATTCTTTTAAAATAAGTTTAAAAAAATGTAGAATTCAATTCATGTTCATATTCAGGAAAAAAATTGTTCTCCATTTGGAAAAAAATGAGTTCGAAAAATTTAAGTCACTGAAATGGTGAAAGTGGGTTCATTCCCATTTTCATGAATACAAATTTTTCGCGAGTTCGTAGAGACTAGAAAAAGGAGGTATATCGCGGTTTTTATTGGTTTCGTAGAGCGCAGAGTTATTCATTTCATAAAATGTTGCTTGTGAAATATTCTCATAAGCGGACACTTCCAATAAACGGACAAAATTTCATTCCCTAATGGTGTCCGCTTATGGGAAGTTCGACTGTATATCATTGCAAAGATAATTTTACATAGTTTTTTTCGCCCTCAGACCATTTTTCTGTACCTCTTACCGTTTCTTAAATAATCGCAAAAAAAAACGAAAAAATTGCCCCCTTTCTCCCCTTTTTTTAAGATTGCGAACCCTCAATCGGTTGGGACTTTTAATGCCATCATCTGGGGACCATCCTCAACCATAATCCAAAAAAATTTCCGAGGTAGGATTTTTGCCGTTCGATGGCCATATTTTGGCCCAATTTTCTTAGACTACAGACATTGACTGCTACTTCGCAATCGGTTATGCAGATGATAAGACTATTGTTGTCAGGGGCAAAATTGAATCCACCGTTTCTGAGGTGATGGAGCCAGCCTTAAAGGGGATTCAGACTATCGACAAGATTTACTAAATCCTACACTCGGCTTCACAAAAATCGGGCCACTCGCCACTTTCGAACTCAAATTCAATTTTCTCAAAAAGTATGAAACTTACAACTATAAAAGTTATATCTACAGAAAATGGATTTAATGGCAATTAAAATAACTGTGATTTTTATCTGAAGTATCGTTAACTCACGCAACAAACACAATTCCTGTTATGATTAGAGTTCGCGCTTACCGTGTGGCCCGGTTTCATTGAAGCTCAGTGTAGATTTAGTCAAAAATTGTGCCATATTCTACTGCAATTTAAATAATGCAAGTACATTCTAGTAGGAAGGTTTCGGCTCGATTTATTTATTGGTTTTAGTAAATCCTGTCAGTAGTGTAAATCCCCTATTAGCCGCAGTTTTAAATTGGTGTATCGAAGTGAGTTTAGCGTTTATTCGCAGAAAACTGTAATCGTACCATTTATCTGGAAAATAAACCTTACCTTGGGGTCAGGGTCATTGGGTAGAACAGACTTAGAGTTTTCCTAGGAAGGAAATTGTCTCGAAGTCACGCTGAATCAGCATTTAATTGGAATAATCACATTGTTAATGTGTTTAACCAGGCCTCTTAAATATTGTGGGCTTTGCAGAAGTGCCTTTGGATGCCCTCGAGGCTTAAAGCCAAAAATGATTGAATGGATATATTATATCTTGCTTCGGCCCACGGTAACTTATGCTGCAATAGTATGCTGGTCTACACCCAGAGAAAAACATCCCATAACCTGTTAATGGGACTCCTATTAACTTTTCGCCTCGGCTATTTTAAACAAGTTAATAGTTTTATCCTATTAAAATATTGGTCACCTAAATTTTATTTCAAAAGACCGCGTATTAATTTAATGGGATGTCCTGTTATTGAGGTAACGGTATTTTCAAAGGGACATCCTATAAAATTTATAGGAAATAACTACTGTCACAATAAGAAAAAAATATTGTTTTTAGGATGCCCCATTATCCATAATATAGGATAAACTATAATTTCAATGGGAAAATCATATTAATTTAATGGGATGTCCTTTTATTGAGGCAATAGGATAACATGATTGCATTAATAGGATATCGTATAACATTAATAGTATAATATCACATTGATTTAATAGTTCGATCTAATTATTTTAATGATGTTCCATCCCATTGAATTAATGGTATCCTATTAACCCGATAATGGGATTTTCCCATTGACTAAATCTAATGGGATAAAATGGCCAATTCCTATTGGTTTAATGGGATTTTTTTCTCAGTGTAGGGCAACAGAAAGCCCAATAATATTTGAATGCAACAAACTTCAACGTCTTGGAATGACTGGGGCCTCAAACATTGGAATCATTGGACTTTCACCACTGCATATTTTTATCAGAGAAACCGCAGCTCTGATTGCTGTTTCGCGGGCAAGTTATGTGGCAGTGACTCCGGTTCAAGTAAGTATTTTGAAACAGTTTCCTGACATACACATCTGTTCTAAATCAGATTATATGTCCTGGTAGTTTTATTTCGGTAGGGAATTTCAGGTCGTCATCCCAGAGCACTCAGAATGGGAAAATTACACCCACTTTTCAGAACTGGATTATACAATTTGTTACACGGACGGTTCTAGAACTAAACAGGGGTTGGTATGCTGTTGTACCAATCGCAATTAGTACGTGGCCCAGCGTTTTTCAAGCCGATATCCATGCCATCGAGGTCTGTGCCAGGGACATTCTTCATAGCAACCTCCACGATGCAAAACTTTACCGACAGCCAGGGGCCATTATGACCCTCTCCTCGCATAGCCTTACTTCAAAGTTAGTAAAAGACTGTTGGGTACTTCTCCAGTACTTGTCATCAATCAACCATGTGCTGGTTTGTTGGGTGCCGGGGCTCCGAGGTGTTGAGAGAAACGAAGCAGCAGATGAACTGGCAAGACAGGGCTCGTCATCCACTTTCATTGAACCAAAACCCTACTGAGGTCTGAATTGGAGCTCTTCCAGATCAATAGTAACGGAGTGGTTTTAGAACCAACGGTCGGACGGTCGAGTACCTAACCCACGGGAATACTGAAAGCCCCGATAAAGAATTTGCTAGCATTCACACGAAAAGTGGAAGGCCTTTTGCACGACTGCAAATAAATTGATTTAGGCTATGGTACAAAAATCTTGGTCGAAGTACCAACCTTTATAAGTGCGTAGCCCAACTAATAAAAACAGGGAGCGACAAACATTACACAGAGAAATCATTACACATTTCAGTGATAATCGTTATAACGGTAACGCTTACTGAAAGGTCACCTCGTAAACGAAATTATATCAACTCTCGAATTTTTTTTTTGCCAAAACTTCCTAGAGATATAACTCCTCTAAGGGAGTTGTGTGCGAATGGCTTTTCGGAAAAATATTTTTTTGATATTTTCCATAACGGTTACCGGTACGAGGGAGTCGTCTCTGGCAATTTGTATCTCTTGTGATTCCTAACAAAACGCCAAAAGTCCCATTGATGGAGACTTTTGGCGTTTGTGTGACATATGAGGTCTCACCGTAAAATGAATTGAGTTTTTATGATTATCTTCATGACCCCTTCCTTACGAACGCCTTCATGCATGATAAGATAGCTTTTGTAATTATATGTAGAGCTATAAAGGGCTGCGAATTCATGTAAGGAGACCTTTCAGTATGCGTTACCGTTCTTGTGACATTCAGAAAAAGGTCCTGAAAAAATTTTAATCATGCGGTTTGAACCTTGGTGGTGACCTTAACAGCCCCATGTTGCAGAAAAAAATTAGAAAACGATCGTTTCTAATTCCAATGTTTGACAGCTCGTAGCTCCCTTAGAGGAACACAAATCGTTAGGCACTTTAAGCAGTTTTTGGGAGCCAGAGGCACTAAAATTTCATCATAGGTGACCTGGTGAATGTTATCGTTATAGAGATACATATTTACTGGCGATTTTGAAAACAATTTCATTGTAATGTAGGATCTTAGGATCACATGCACCAAACGGGGATTTTAAAATAATCCTTAGCGCCATTAAAGCTTCATATTTGTCATAGGTGACTTTCTGTTAAATGTACCGTTATAAAGGTTTTTCTAAAAAAAATGATAATTGAAAATGTTGACTAATAATAGTTACAGTCAGCAAAAAACACATGTGTGACCAATCATTCATGCAACACGCGTCAGTTGAGATACCTTTGTAATTTATCACGTTTTCCTACAAACAGTATATGACGATGTCCCCCTATATCATCTATACATGCCTTTGCGCCTTATTACGGATAATGATTTGTAATCATTTAATCGTTACTCATAAAGATGGTGTAATCCCTATGTATCATATATGTTCAATGCATCGCTTCTAAAAAATATTCACGACTTACTCGAAATCAATGAATGATTTATTTAAAAAAAATCAACGGCACGCTTAGCAGTGTTATTCATCCCCATAAATGGGTACTCATGAGTTCGAAAAACACCATACACTGAATTCGTTCACGGTGAGTCTCGAACTTATAACCCTGTGCACCGAAGGTGCACGCACTAACCACTACACCAGCCAGACTATATTTCATTCGTGAGAATATTGACGCCAACAACAGAAATACGCTAAAATTGAAACTTGCGTTCGTCTTATATATAGTAAGAAGAATACGACAAGTGTACGAATCATATTTGGGGAGAAAACAACCATTGAATTTCCCATATACAAGCACACATACTGATTAATGGCATTTCCCTCAGCTGACCATCATGTGTTTCACTTTCAATGCGTCCTCTAGATACAGTACGTCGACTCGTGATGCACGAAGTGAAGTTTATTTTTGCCTATTTTTACGATATATGACGCCAATGCTGGCTAGGATTTTACAAACTCTAAAGCTTGTGTCAGTGTATTTTTATCAGAGGAGAATTTTTCAATGCCCTTGTATCTTTGACAATAAATCGGGTACCAACTTAGGCATCTGCATATCCTAACCATGACTTCAAGGGCAACTGCCTGGAATATTTCTAGTTCCACGACTTAGTAAAGAGCAATAACCGTTTGGCAATCATGTCGGTTGACTCAGGGAATAATAATTTGCACCAACGTTATGTGCAAATATTTGTATATACAGGTGTCCTATCTTCAGCGACAATACTTGGAACACCGATTTATACAAAGTTTATGCAAATACTGTCCCAGGGCGCTTGAGGAGCAATAATTGCTTAGCGATTATGGCGTTAGTCTTTTCTAGTAACACCGAATCCAAATTTTTGAAACAAATAAACATGCATTTTTATTTAATGCCTGATATCGGCGAATTTTTATTGTTGCCGTACTTAGACGATATAAACGAGACCCGGCACATTTGAATGAAACTTAAGCTTCTTTTCTGTTAATAATTTCTAACACAGCCCTATGACGTGTTCCGATTCCATCTGTTCCTGGGATGCGTTGAGGCTAAACCAGGAACACATTGGATGAATTTTGGTTAAGATTCAAAATGAAAAAAAAAAATTCTTACAAGAACCTAATATTTGGAATTTGGTTTGTACAACTATGTAATATTCCGATTCCATCCGTTCCTGGATATTTTTTGAGGCTTTAATATCAACACTGTTGGATGAAGTTTGGCTAAGGTCGGATTAAAAAGAAAAAAGGTTTTCTTAGAAGAACTTATTTTTCAGAGGTTCGTTTGTATGGCAGCCCTATGACGTAATGTTCCGATTCCATCAGTTCCTAGATATGTTTTGAGGCTTTACTAGGAACACACTTGGGTGCAGTTTGGTTAAGATTGGTGCATAAAAAAAGTTTTTCTTAGAAGAACCTAATTGTCAGGGGGTTGGTTTCTATGGCAGCCCCATCATCGGAATGAAGGCTCGGGATTATATTACATTTTTTTTTTTGAAATTTCCATGACATTTGGTAAGATGTTAACTCGCCGTCCAAAGACGGACAAAAGCGGGACTTTCGGCGTGTTGGAAGGATGGCAAATTGAGGTGGAAAAATCAGGACAGTCCTGCCAAATCCGGGACGAATACGACCATTAGTCATATAATTTAACAGTTTGTCCACAACACAGCTCCCTTTGGGGACATGCTTCAATGGTAACTTTTGCCTTTATATTTGTGAAACCATAGAAGCTCCAAATTTGTTATTGACGACATTTCTTCGTCTTTAAAATTCGATGAGCTACACATTTATCAACATCTCTTTAGTTAACTTTACCGTTATAGGAATTTTCATAAAACCCTGTTAAAAACACTATTGAACCCCTTGGCACCGTATGAAGATTGCAAATCGGTGGCAGCCTTTTTACAATTTCCTTAAAATCGCAAAAACCACAAGTTATACACCACTTTTGAGTACATAAGGTCATCGTGGTAATGCAGGAAAGTTGTAGGAAATTACTGTGGTCTGCAGCCAGAAGTTGTATATTGATTGGTATTGTGCGGCCAGTGGAGTGGAGGAAATATGGCCATGTAATAATGTCAAAAGAAATAATTTCACTCAGAGTAATCGCAGCTGTGGTTCGGCAAAGCGGAACCAGTCTGGTTCGATGCATGTGAAAGTGCTAATGGTTTGGCGAACCCCGCGTTAGGCGTCCGGCCTTTGCTACAAAATCTAAAAACGAGGAACTACTATTAATGTGCTCAACTGCATTTTAATTTAATTTGGGGGAAGCTTTTTGCATCCGTTTGCATTTCGTTCCTGGGCAGGCATATTTGAATTTCAAACTAATTTTATACTCGTAAATAATACAGTATGTACATACATATATTTATATTAGTAACGTTGCTCATTAAAAATAAGTTGGGTTGGAACTGTTCAGATAACGTAGAGCTTACTTATGACTAGCCAACGGTAACACTTGTCTGTGTAAGATCTCCAACTTTTCTATCCAAGCTGAACTTATATTAAAATTCATGCAAATTTCCAAGTTTCCAGGACAAAAAGTACCAAACTTTTGTGATATTCTATAGAATTGCATAAGTTCAACCAAACTCCCTCATTCTTTCAACAAGAATAATTTATCTTGTTGTCCTTATCGCCAGTGTCTGGCCACCGCAAATACACATTGCCACCCCACCGCCATGACCTCACCCGCACTTCCCCCATACACAATTTTAAAGGTGCACTTTGAACATACTCATACATAAAGTCTTGTCGTACTTGCCCCAATTTTGGAGCAAAGCCAATGAAAATTACTTGAGCAGCAGATGTTCCGATTTGGCCGGAATGTGCCAGAATTTATTACACTGAATGTACATCAGGATACGGTTTTAGGTTACATGGCAAGGGAGTGTACGTCCACCACAATTGCACCTTCATGGAAAGCAATATTGTTGTTTGGTTAGCGCGTCAGGACACCATAGCTATCGGTTTGCACCAAACATGTCTCTGTGGGCGACACAATGGCTTTTGGGTAAAAGAGAGTTACCATTGAAGAATACACATTCCATACACCAAAAACCAAAGTCTCTCTGCTTTCATTTGCAAAATAATGAATGAATCCCTCGTGACACAGAGACACGAGTTCGGTTCAGGGTTGCTTATTTTTGGAGTTGAAGTTTGACATCCAAAGCGCTTAACACTTTGTCAGTGCAACTTGGAAGTGATTTGGACTCACTAGTCCCTAGTCAGGTCATGGCAACATTCCAGGAAATGAAAGAAAGAGAATTGCATTAAAACCACCATAAATTTTCAGTTGCAAAAATTGAGCTATAAAGCGTTGGGAAATTAAACTGTGCTGGAAAAAAAATTGTTTGGCCAGCCAGTGTTTGTGGTATTACTGCATGAAGAGTGAAGTTATGTAGTAGGAGGACGATGCAGGCGTTTATCGATTTGGAATAAATTACAAGTGCAGTTCTCAATGGTGCACAAACATGCAGCGGGTGGCTACGATGGATATATGAGAAAGATTTAGGAGGAAGACATTAATTTCAACGACAACGTGACCTAGTGACCATACACAGTAATTTGTTCAACACGTATACACCAATTTAAATTCGCAGGCTGAAATTCTTAGGTTGGAAGCAAACAATTCCTGTAGCAATACACCGAACATACTGCAAAAAAGCAAAAGTCAAAGAGCTGGTCAGCTTTATATAATGCAAAATAATGATGTCTGTCAAGTTAGCACTACCACTTTTAAATTTCGATGAACGCTATAGTGCATTAAATGTCGCGAATTTGCCGTGATTCAATAGCAAAAGCAAAACAATTGCCGCGCCCCTCCTTCCCCTTAAAACAACCCTGTAAAGTTAGCAGTACCACCTTGTAACGCCGAAATTATGAATTTACATAAAACCAAATGTGTCCCTAAATTTGTCGCATGGGTCACTTAGAACACCTGAATTGCAAAAAAAATTGCCGCACCCCTCTACACCCCTAAATGCTTTCATGGTTATAGCACCAGAAATGCAAGTTTTTAGCATCTTCCTAAAACAAAATGTATTTAGTTGGATGCTTCAGCGGTAACGAAAGATATCTACCCCTTCAAGAAATTTCCGCGTCCCTCCTTCCCCTTAAAACAACCCCTGTAAAGTTCGCACTACCACGCTTGTAGCGACTAACTTAAGAGTTTACATAAAACGAAGTGTGTCCCTGAATTTGCCGCAGGGGTCACTTAGAACACCTGACTTTTAAAAAAATTTGCCGCGCTCCTCTACACCCCTAAATGCTTTTATGGTTATAGCGCCAAAAATGCAAGTTTTTAGCATCGTCCTAAACCAAAATGTATTTAGTTGGATGCTTTTCGGGTAACAAAAGATATCTACCCCTAGAAAAGATTTGCCACATCCCTCCTTCCCCTTAAAACAACCCTTGTAAAGTTAGCACTACCAGAGTTCATAGCGTAAAAACTCAAGTTTTTCTTTTTAGTATCATCGTCAAACAAAATGTATTTAGTCGGATGCTTTAGGGGTAACCAAAGATATTTGCCCCTTGCCGCGCCCCTCTCCGCCCTCAAAAACTACCCCTAAGTGCAAAATTTTTGAGAGTGCACATATCTTAAGTTACCCTTGAAGTATTGAACTGAATAAATTTTGTTTCATGACGATACTTAAAACTTCAGTTTTTACTCCATAAACTCTTTATGGGGCCAAAACTGCACTTAGGGGTAGTTTTTGAGGGCAGAGAGGGGCGCGGCAAATTTTTTGAAGGGGTAAATATCTTTCGTTACCCTTAAAGCATCCGACTAAATACATTTTGATTGACGATGATACTAAAAACTTGAGTTTTTACGCTATAAACTCTAAATGAGACCATAAACGCATTTAGGGGTATTTTTAAGGGTGTAGAGGAGCGCGGTCAATTTTTTTAAAGTTCAGGTGTTCTAAGTGACCCTTGCGGCACATTCAGGGACACATTTGGTTTTATGTAAACTCTTAAGTTAGTCGCTATAAGGGTGGTAGTGCTAACTTGACAGGGGTTGTTTTAAGGGGAAGGAGGGGCACGGCAAATATTTTCAAGGGATAGATATCTTTTGTTACCCCTAAAGCATCCAACTAAATACATTTGGTTTTATGACTATACGTAGAACTTGAGTTTTTACGCCATAAACTTTGTAGGAGACCTAAAGCGGACTTAGAGGTAGTTTTTGAATGTGTAAAGGGGCGCAGAACACTTTGAGTGCAGATATTATAAGTTACCTCTTGAGTATGCATGTGTGTACAATCAGTTTTATTGCGATGCCCAAAACTTGCGTTTTTAAGGCTTCATACGCTCTACGGGGCTTGAAAAACACTTAGGGGTTGTTTTAAGGGGAAGGAGGGGCGCGGAAAATTTTTTGCTTTTGCCATTGAATCACGGCAAATTCGCGACATTTAATGCACTACAGCGTTCATCGAAATTTAAAAGTGGTAGTGCTAACTTGACAGACATAAAATAATGATGAGTTGTTGAAACTTGTTCAGTGCGTTCTCCTAACTTTTCGATCCAATCAATCACAGCAAAGTATAGTCCAGTCATATTAGCATTTCAAATAGAAAAAAAAGTCAGGCTAATTTTTGTTGTTTTTGAATAAGTGGAGTCCCAGAAGTTCAAAACTCATTTTGCTAAAAAAAAATTTATAGGAAAGGTCCCAAAAAATACAAAAAGGACACTATTTGATCCTTGACCGGAGGTCGGCATGAGGGATATCATATCAAGTGCATTACATATCTGGTGTTTGTTTCCTGTTTCAAGGACCCTTAACGGAATAAATCGCGTTTGAATGGAATATTTTCGTGTTTCCCGTAAATTATCATCTGTATCTTCCCAAAGCCTATTACCTACTACTACGCGAATAATTCAAGTTGTCACTACCTTTTTACTTTTTTTAGAATCTATAATAACTATAAGATTCTACCATTAAATTTGCTACGAATTTTTTTTAGAAAGATTTGAAAAAGGACATAAAAAGACACTAATTAAAGTTATAAACCAGTTACCTAGCTGTATATATGTCGGAACGAATGGAATCGGACCATGGGGTCATAGGGCTGATCTGAAAATTAGGTTCTTCTAAGAAAATTTTTTTCTTTATGTACCAATATTAACCAAACTTCACCCAAGTGTGTTCCTGGTTAAGCCTCAAAAAATTTCTAGGAACGGATGAAATCGGAACACTACGTCATAGGGCTGTTCTACAAACCAACCTCTGGCAATTAGGTTCTTCTAAGAAAAACTTTTTTTTTATGAACCAATATTAACTAAACCTCACCCAAATGTGTTCCTAGTAAAGCCTCAAAACATATCTAGGAATGGATTGAATCGGAACATCACGTCATAGGGCTGTCATACAAACCAACCCCTAAAAATTAGGTTCTTGTAAGAAAAATGTTTTTTTTTTCTTTTTAAATGTTAACCAAAATTCATCCAACTGTGTTCCTGAATTAGCCTCAACGCATCCAGGAATGGATGGAATCGGAACACGTCATAGAGTACGTCGTATTGCAATTTCGGACTTTTTTTTACAAAGAAGACATTTTTAAAATGCTGGATCTTGGGATCCTTAGTACCTACAAAGTTGGTATTGCAATCAAATCAAAATTATAGAATATTTTGTTAGCCTTAAAAGTGCAGTGGACTTTCTTGTAGGAAGCACCTTTTAAAAATTACAAACCAAAATATGAAAAAAAAGTCCGAAAATTTTCAGGTTTTTTGAGGGTAACGGGGTTAGCACAGGTTTTTCGAAGTTGCAAACTTGGTGGTACACTACTGGTATCTATCCTAGCAATATCCCAAAAAAAACAAAGCCGAGCTATTTTTTCCGACCTAACGCCTTATATTTCGGTTTATTGAGTGGCCTATAACTGAAGGTTCGACCATTCATTTTGCTAAAGAAAATGTTGATCTGGAAGGTCCCAAAAAGGACACGAATTAATCCCTGATCGGACGTAATCGTGAGAGGTGTCATATTAAAAAGAACGTCGAGTGCATTATTATTATATTCTTGTTGCGTACGAATTAACGATTCTCTAAGGTAAATTTTAGGATGTATACAGGGTGTCCCGCAACTGGTTAGCCATAGACCAATGGTAGACTCTACAGGATGTTTTAGGAAAAATGTCGCCAAAATCATTTCCCTAGCTTTTACCGTTAAGGAGCAATTACCTTTTTTGTGATTCTTGTCGAAAGACACGACTTTTTTCGAAAAACTCCTATTTTCTAGCTTCCACTTTAGCCGAATCAATGTTTTTCATATTCTTCTGAAAGTACACAAAATTTCCAATAAAAGGACATATCGGACGTTTCGAACAGTTTCGTATCTTCCGAGATACGACGTTTTGAATTTTGCAGAAATGTCTATTTCAATTTTTAATGTCAAAATTAAACCCGAATTTCGTAACGGTACATTCTAGTGGCAAATCTGCAAAGTTGACAAAAGTTGGCGTAGTATCTTAGCTTTCGAACGGCATATAAGAATAAAGCACAGGAGTCATCCAGTTTGTGAATAATATGAGTAAAAAGGGAAAAAACATAGTCCGTACGTGGAAGAAATCTTGCTTTTACGTGGAAAGAGTTCAGTCATATAAAGCATTTCCAATAGAAAAAAATACAGTAAGGCTATTTTTTTCTTGGTCTTGGATCAGTGGGAGTCTAAACTCATTTTGCTAAAATAAATTTCATCGGAAAGGTCCCAAAAAGGACAAAAAAGGACACTATTTAATCCTTGACTGGAGGTCGGCATGCGAGGTATCATATCAAAGGAGACGCCGAGTACATTACATGTCTGGTGTTTGATTCCTATTTCAAGGACCTTCAACGGAATAAATCGCGTTTGAATGGAAAATGTTCATTTCTACCGTAACTTATCATATGTATCTTTTCAAAGCCATAACTACGTGAATAATTCAAGTTGCCACTTCCTTTTTCATTTCTTAGAATCTAAGATGCTATCATTAAATTTGCTAAGGAAAAATTGGATCGGAAAACTCTGAAAAAGACATAAAAGGACAGTAATAAATACCTGACAAATTAAAATGTTTATCCTTTAGGCGATGAAAATGAAAAATACTCACAATATTAATGTGTACACAGCGAACCTTCGTACAAATAATTCAACACATAAAACAAATTTGTTTATACTTCCCGTTATAATAAATAAAGTAGCATCTACAACAGTAGCGAAAAGTATTTTTCCATAATGCATAACATCCAAGTCTATTCTTGATGTAAAAATGTTACTTCCTTTTCAAGATTAAAGTCGGTTTGGTACATTTGCAGACTATGGTTTTTTTTTTCATTTATACATATTATTCAGAAACTGGATGACTCTGTGCTTTATTCTTATATGCCGTTCGAAAGCTAAGATACTACGCCAACTTTTGTCAACTTTGCAGATTTGCCACTACAATGTACCGTTACGAAATTCGGGTTTAATTTTGACATTAAAAATTGAAATTGACATTTCTGCAAAGTTCAAAACGTCGTATTTCGGAAGATACGAAACCGTTCGAAACGTTCGATATGTCCTTTTATTGGAAATTTTATGTACTTTCAGAAGAATATGAAAAACATTGATTTGGCTAAAGTGGAAAGCTAGAAAATAGGAGTTTTTCGAAAAAAGTCGTGTTTTTTGACAAGAATCACAAAAAAGGCAATTACTCCTTAACGGTAAAAGCTAGAGAAATAATTTTGGCGACATTTTTCCTAAAACATCCTGTAGAGTCTACCATTGGTCTATGGCTAATCAGTTGCGGGACACCCTGTATAGTTGAACTGTCAAACGTCTAAACGGAGTTCATTTGGACTCTCTAAATTTTATTAAATTCAGACTGAAATAATATACTAAATATACATCTACGGTGTTCATTGAAACAAATTAATAGTGCCGAACCCTTGCAGTTAAAGTGCCTCCTCAAGACATTAAAATTAGTGTGTAAATTCGTTTTATCGAATTTCTTCCATCAGACTCCGTGATTATAACAAAAGGGAGTTACAGTTACACTTACATACACTATACCACCAAAATCTCGAGTGAGGAAACAGCGCGCGATTGTGGCCAAAACATACAATAACCTACATAATAAAACACCAACTATAACACCATGAGTTCCAAACGAAAAAATGCGCAGGTGACGGATGAGTCACTTGGAACTTTCAACCAAGCCGAACTCGTCAAAGATATTAGTAAAAAAATTAAGGAAGAACTAAATATAAATGAACTGACCGTGTCAGTGCAGTTTATGTCAGAAAAATTTGAAGAACAACGTATACAATTAGAGAAATTAACAAATGAACTAAGGCAACTCAACGAGGAAAATAAAACACTAAAAAATCACATAACATCGCTTAATAATGAAAATGACTATCTACAACGTCAATTACGGCGAAATAATTTAATAATCACTGGGATAAAATCTTCAAATGATCAGAATCTGAACGATATTGTCGAAAAAGTTTCAAGATCAATTAAATGCAACCTTCATGAAATCGACATCAACAACACATATCGAGTAGGAAATGTCACAGCTGAATCACCGAAAATAGTTATCAGCTTTACTAGAGAGATAATGAGGAATAATTTTCTACTAGCATATAAACGAGAAGTCAGAGAACGAAATAATGGACCAGGATTGAAAGCCAGTGTCATTTGCGAAGAATGGGGAAATGGAAAAGTCTACATAAACGAACATCTTACTCAGAGAACATCCCAACTGTTTAAACAAGTAAAGGAGCTTGCAAAACAAAAACAAATTCAATACGTGTGGATTAAAGATGGTAGTATACTAATAAAGAAAGGTGAGAATGATAAAGTTTTTAGAATTAAAAGTCTAGACGATTTAAATAAATATTAAATAACCTAGTTGCATTTAGCTGATACTATACATACATACTCATTTAAATGACTGACACGAACTTTCTTCAAAATTACCTTAACCAACAAACAAATAATAGATACGCTAAAGACCCGAAAGAGTGTATAAATCTTCTATTAAACTCACAGCTAATAATACTACACCTCAACATACGTAGCATAAAGAAACACATAGACGAACTTAGATCTTTGGTAAATGTTTTTGACAAAAATTCTATCAAAATAGACATTATAATACTAACTGAGACACATCATAATAGTTACTCACTAACACCAGAAAGATTTACCAATGCCTTTGAAATAGATGCGTACGAGTTATATTTTACTAAGAACATAGGGCAAAATAAATGTGAAGGAGTATTCATATATGTTAGGAACAACATTGTCCACACAGTAAAACAAGTGGATACTATTAAACAAGCAAATGTAATGCAGGTAGACACAAAAGTAGCTGGGAAGGAAATTCGAATTCATGGTATGTATAGATCTCCAAATAAAGATGTGCAAGATTTTATAGAAGAAATTGAAAGTAATTTTAATCATAATGACAACAAAGGCATTGACATTTTAATTGGAGATATAAACATAGACCTTTTATATAACATTAACCCAAATACGAATCTTTATGCATTAGCATTATTAACAAAAGGATATAAACAAGAAATAAATAGTCCTACTAGAGTTCACAACAACAGAGGATCTTGCATTGACCATGTATTTGTAAAACATAGAAATAGCGAATATATTGATACCAATACTATTATATTAGAAACGCATATCACAGATCATTATGCACAAATCGTAAGCATCAAATGCAGATCGAAAACAGTAAATAAGCACAACACATTAGATACTAAACTAAAAACAAGACTAGACAAAGACAAATTACTACAATTATTTCAAGAAGACACTGAATGGAACTCAAAATACAGGATATGCGATGACATACAGTTGTTTGTAAAAAAATTTACTAATGACATTTTAGATAAAATCAAATCGGCAACCTACGCAATACGAAGGAAACCGTCTAAAACAATCTTAAAACCATGGATTACTCAAGCTATTGTCAAATCTATAAAAACGAGAGACAAGCTAGGACAAAAGTTACGAAAGCAACCACACAATAGTACATTAAAAAATACGTATAAAAAATATCGTAACATATTATCAAAAACAATTAAAGTTGCTAAGGAAATATATTACAGTAATAAAATAAATAACGCAGGAGCAGATCTGAAAAAGTATTGGAGAATCATAAATGAAATATCCTACAAAAGGGTTAATAAAGTAACTTGCAAGAAGCTAAAAATAAACGACAACATTATACTATTCGATGATGAACCAAACAAAATAGTAAATGAATTTAATCATTACTTCGCTAACATTGGCAAAACTATCGCAACAGATATAGAAATAAGCAACCTTGAAGACACCCCAGAAACGCAATACTTTCAATCAGAAATGCATTTCTGTAAGGTAACCGATATAGAAATCAATGAAATAATAAGTACTGTCAAAGGAAATACAGCCCCCGGTGACGACGAAATTACTATAGAAATATTGAAATTAATCAAAAAATATATAATAAAACCACTAAAAAATATTTTTAATGCTTGTATTGATCAGGGAATATTTCCAAAAGAATTTAAAAGAAGTATCATTACGCCTATATTTAAATCAGGAGACGACTCTTCAACGAATAACTACAGGCCAATAGCACTAACAAATACTATGGCCAAAATATTTGAGAGGTGTTTAAAAACCCGATTAACAAAATATATAGAAGAGAATAACATTCTTCCTGAAGAGCAGTATGGCTTTCGAAAGGGGAAAAGTGTAGACGATGCTTTCGCTAGCCTCACTAATTACGTTGTTGAAAATTGTAGGAACAAAAATAAAGTTTTAGGTATATTTTTAGATTTTTCGAAGGCTTTCGACACCATTAACCATCTAACACTAATACGCTATTTAAGTAAGATAGGTATAAGAAATAAACCATTAAAATTGATTATCAATTATTTGACAAATAGGGAACAAATTGTAAAAATAAATAATATTAAGAGTGACATACATAATATTAAATAATGAATATGGCTTACCTCAAGGGACTGTGCTCTCACCAATATTATATACATTATATGTCACGTCATTATTTAAATTATCAAGCTCGAAAACTAAGATCATAGGCTTCGCGGACGACACAGTCGTACTATTTGCAGGTTCAAGTTGGAATGAAATTTACCAAACAGCGAATAATAAAATGAAAGATATCATAAAATGGACTAAACATGTTCGATCAAGGATTGATAAGTGTCCTTGTATGTTCTTTTTGAGAGCTTCCCAAACAATTTTTTCCTTAGCAAATTTAATAGTGAATACTCAGCTATTATAGATTCGAAAAAATTGAAAAAGTTAGTGACAACTTGAATTATTCGCGTAGTTATGGCTTTAGATACAGAGAAAACACTACGCGAAACACGAAAATTTCCCATTCAAACGCGATTTATTCCATTGAGGGTCATTGAAACACGAAACAAATACCGGATATGTAATTTACTCGGTGTTTCCTTTGAAAGGACACCCCGCGTGCCCACCTCTGATCAAGGATTAATTAGTGTCCTTTTTTGTACTTTTTGGGACTGTTTTCTTAGCAAAATGAGTTTTAAACTCCTCCCTACTGAATCGAAAACAATCAAAATTAGACTTACTCTATTTTTTTCTATTTGAAGGCCTGAATTGGGATATTGTGATTGGATTAGTAAAAAATAAATTGCATCATTCATATACATATGTAGCATTCTTTTTTTATTCGCGAAACCAGTCTTGAAGTAACCACTAGTATTAAAAAGAATTTCAAAATCGAATCCAACTCAAAGAAATGCCAAATAAAAAGAAAAATTGCATCGACACCTAACATACCCTCCATGTCCTTTTCAGACTTTATATTTGCTCGCGTCAGACGAAAATCAATTACCGTAGAGCACAAGAGGATTTACACAACTCTCAAAGGATTTGCCTAAGTAGCCTAAAGATATGAAAGTTGACTTATTCTTTTAGCTGTTACAGTCCATAAAATAAAAATAACGAGGTTATATCATTTTGAATCACATGTAATTCGTTGTTCGACTTACTTTTTTATGATTCTCGTTTATTCTCTATAGACTTCCGACAAATTACAATTCCAACTCGTCGTAATATTTCCGCCATTAGCCGGAGTTTCTGAATGGGCCCTGATAAGCGCAGTATTATGTATTGATTTGATACGCACTTTTGTCGACGACGAGCGACATCGTATAAATTCAAGCAGGCATATCGCATACACACGCGTTATTCAATGGTTTGTAATTTGACATAACCTCTTGAGGATATGCTTTAACGAATGGGAATTCAGAGCTAAGGACTCGGTAATGCTAATATATTGAGGCTTACGATGGCGTTTCATGTTGTTTCATAAATTCAGGTTGACTTGTCTCTGAGTAAGTATGCACGATAGAGTATTTGATCCTATCAGGAACTGAAAATGGGTTGGAAAAGGTTTGTAGCTTATTTTTCTTATTTGATAGTATCGTCCTGAATTTTGTCAATTGAATTGAACAAGTTTCCCCAAAACAATAGGCATAATCAGATTTTGGAATTTAAGTAACAACCACTACACCAATTGAATCGCTCATCGCAGAAACCACCTAAGTCCTAAAAGTGAACGGGTATTCATAATGATCGCTATGATATCGCCAGTGGTGTAGATAGCTTTTAGGAGAGAGGGAGGGAATGATTTTGCAAGATTACTTAAACTTTTACTGTTATCAAATGTTGAATAACAATTTCTGTAATTATTAGTTTTCCGAGCAAATATTGGTGCAAAATAGATAGTATTTTGGCATATGAAAAAACTCATTCCTAAAAATATTGAATGAATAATTCCAGCCAGTAAGTCCAGCCCACACACATACATACTTATTTTCAAATCGTTCACACGAAAAATAGATTAAAAAATTTTCTTCAATTCCCCCTTTTTGAAATATTAAGCACTTATGTTGGGAAAGTTTCAGTATCAAACACCTGTTTAATTAATTATGTTGGGAACAGTTAGAAAAAAACCGTTTCATGTCATTACATTTTTTATTAAAATAATTGAAATTATGAATTGTTGATTGATTCTGTCGTTAAATATTTTTAACGAAGAAAAATATCCGCCCATGTTGGATGAAATGAGTGTCAACTAACTAAATTATTAAAAACTTTACAACAGTATGTATGCGGTGGCCTGTAATGCAACATGGTTCAAGAGTGGTGTTATCGCTTTTTTCGGAGCAAGGACTACCACCTGTTCAGGCCTCACTCGACAGTAACGGTCCTAGAGTAGAGGAATACACTTTGACGCGGTGCGGGAGCTTAACGCAGGCTGACGGACAATTGAACAACTAGGACAGGGAACGAACGGACACACTGACCAGAACTAAACGCAGTAAACTAAGCTCTTCCAGCCCCAAGCCAAGGTGTAATAACTGTGCCGAAGGCTGAGTGGTTACGGGGGTTAATATGTTATCGTAAGCGGTGATCCCCCAGGTTAAACTAGCCTTTTGGCAAACGGGGCTCTTCCAGGATTGATTGTTTTTTCCCTTTACACTAAACAGGCCAAAGCAGCCAACAAAGAAAATCTCAAAAAAAAAAAAAAAAAAAAACAAAGAAAAATTCCAATAATTTAGATTATGCCCAGTGCGAAAGGGCAACCTTAAGCACATCTATGCAGAATCTGAACCTCAGTCAGGCCTCGGACTCTCCTAAAACCGATTCCCTCCACGGGCGTCGCGCAGCAGGCCCATTCTGCTAGCATTCCTGGCACTAAGCTCCATTCGGAGCAACCTGCTGGGCGTAAACTACTTGTGGGTAAAACCACGTGCGTGTCGGGCAAAAAACCGCCCTCGGGCAAACCGCCTCCGGGCAATTCGGGGACCGCTTCTGGGCAGAGTTTTGCGGAAGGGCATAGGCATAATCGCCGGGTGCGATGCCAACGCGCATCATGTAGGTTGGGTAAGCACCGACATCAATTCAAGAGGATCCGAATTCGCCGAGTATCTAGTTACGATTGATTTCGAGATTCTCAACTAGGGCAATGAGTCTAAATTTGTCACAACTGCAAGCAGAGAAGTGATTGATATAACATTCGCTCTAAGGGTCTGAAAAACGTGATCCACAAATGGGAGGTCTGCAGGGAAATCACGCTATCGGACGATCGTCGCATTCATTTCGAACTGAACCTAGGTCACACACCTAGGAACCTTTTCGAAATCCCCACAGAACCAACTAGTCGCAATATAAAGAAATTTTGCAGACCACCTTGCCGTCACCAAGCCGCTGCCACTTCTGTGAAGAAACCAACTCCACACAGGCTACGGCCAAACTTAAGCGAATTCTCGTTGAAGATAGTATCCAAATACTTGGCAATCTAAGGCTACCGACCGGAACGTTTACGGAGAGTGAAGAGGAAGGGCTCGAAAGATTGGTAGAAGGTAAACTGCCATTCATGAACTCGTAAGTGAGCTCGAGAAGAGTTTGTCCCAGAAAAAGTTTGCACTGGGCGAATTCATCGACATTCAAGAGGCGTTAGATAACGCCTCATTTACCAGCATCTGTGATTTGGCAAATGAGCATGGAATCGACACTTTAATAGGGTGGATGGGTAACATGCTCACTTCAAGGAATATTCTTATAACAGTTGGATCAAAGACCATCGAAGCAGGGTGTACCAGAGGGTGCCCTCAGGGCGGAGTTCTCTCTCCTCTGATGAGGCTCCTTGTGATGGACACTCTGCTCCGGACTTTAGATAATAACAGAGTGTATGCGGAAGCTTATGCAGGCGAATTGGCTGTAATAGTCAAAGGCAAATTTGTGGACACAACCTGTGACCGAATGCAATCGACACTACGGCAGATGGAGTACGCAAAATGGACTATCAGTAAACCCCGAAAAGAGTGTCTTGGTTATGTTTACCAGAAACCGAAAAAAAATAAACTTTACAGAATATAGTCTTTTTTTTATCCTTATAGACCGCAACTCTCGAAACTGAAATAAGCCGGGAAAACGAAGTTATTTAAAAAAACGCACAAATTTCCACTTATTTCAGTAAATTTTATTCTGAATGCATTTCGGCTTTACCATACCCAGGCTACACGGTGTCGAACTTCATCTATTTCCTACTGTCAAATATCTCGGGGTGCACTTGGACCCAACTCCATATTCAAGAGCAATGCCATAAAGCCTGCAGGCTGCTCTGGTGCAGCAGAATAGGCAAGTCTTGGGGGCTTTCACCACACAGATCTCGGGACGGGTCATTGCTCTCTACATTACCTAAATAAAATTAAGATGGTTCTATCGGCTATGTGTGGCTAGCAATAGGTGAAGAAAAAATAGCATTGTATTTCATATGCAACTGTCTTGTCTTTCAATGTCAAGGATTAGGTGTCTTGGCGATTACTTCATTGACGAGAGCGAGGCGTTCTCACTACCAACCTGGTTTTGAGAGTGTGGCAGTCGCACTTGTGTTTTATGACAGGGATACATATGTTTTTAGGATAAATAAACCTGGTTATGAAGAGAGAGAGAAGTCTATTCATGGAAGAATCATAGCCTAATTTTTTATTTTATCCACTTCCATTAGAAAGCATTTCTCTTAAGTTTGGTAAAAAAGCCAAAGGATTCTGAGGGTAGCACTTTTATGGGAGTCCCATGCCCCATGACCCGACTTCATTCGTTCACATATATGTTTTGCATCCTCGATTGAAGCACAATTTTGAGTGGTATGGCGATGATTGGTCCATAAATAAAAAATAAAAATTATCTCAGAAAAACATGTTTTGTTTGGGACCCCAATGTCGTATTTCACCCGTGAATTTACTAAAAACACATTTACATATGCGGGGTTTGGTTGAGATTGGTCAACAAATAAAAAAAAATTTCATAGAAGAACCACTTTTTGGAGTTGGGGTTTGTATGGCAGCGCCAAGATCCTATCGTCAGACTTTGGAGATTTAAACAAGCAGCAACAAATTAAGGCATGTGCGGAAAGTCCCAGTTCAGCAGCTTTTATAACGGCTGAGGAAAACGCATTGCAACAGACGGAAAGACAGACGGACATCGTCCAATCGTTTCCTCTTTTTAATCTTTCATTATTTCAGCCAAAAAATACTTTCATTGATACTATGAATTCAGTTTCATTGACTTTACATTTTCTGAATATGTAATGAAAAAATGCATTGAATTAACGGAAAATATTCACTTTACTTATGATTGTTTCATAAGAAGTCAATGAAAGTATTCATAGCTTTTACATACAGTGAATGTAAGGTTTCGTAGCTCATATGAATTTTGTTTATTAATATTCACTGTAATAATGAATGATTCATTACTAGGCAACTGTGAAAGTATTCATTGATGCTGTATATGCATATTTAATGTACAGGATATTGTAGCTATGAAAACCATTCATGAGCTAGGTAGTAGTTTAATTAACTCGTTCATTGATAAATATATTTACCAAACATCTCAAAGCTCATCAGATTTGTTATAAAACGAACTTTTTTATCAAATCATTTTTGATTTGCACTGTAATACGCTTCATTGCAATGAAGTCAAAACAATTTCTGTTTTTAATTTACATTACAAAAAGTGTGCAAAATTTGAATTAATTTATAATGAACTTAATTAATTCTCATCTAATATTAACTTTCCGGGTTAATTTTATTTATTTCGGTCACTCTATATTATCGCTCGGACGAACCCAAATAATGTCGGGTCCCCGCCATAATAATCGCCCTATTTAAAAAAAAAAATATTCCAACCTGCTGATACGCATGCCTAAGGTATACGAACAAAGGGTTTTAAAATTGCCATTAGCTAAATGAGCTCTTCATCAGTCTTTCATCAAATACAGTAGAGCGTCGATTATCCGAACTAAAGTTGACAAGAGTGGTTCGGATAAACGAAAGTTCGGTTAATCGAGCTTCCATAGAAAAAATAGAAAATAGCCCAAATGTGAAATTACGCGACAAACTGAAAACGTGTAAAATGACTAGAACTGAACAAAACTAAAAAAATTCGAGGTAATTGAGCGATGCAGAAGAGAGGGTGCTACCATCAGACCCTTGATTTTTCATTTTATTCGATGTCTTTCACGAGAAAAGAAGCTGAGTGCCCGGTTCGGATAATCGACGTTCGGATAATCGACGCTCTACTGTACGTACGTAAAAGTGAAAAGCCAATGATCCATTGTCTCAAAAATAATATTATTAATTCATTTGTACAAAGTCTATAAATTGATTTTTGCGAGTTTTAAGGGGAGCAATTCCCCACTTCGAATTCGACAAACTAAGCTTCTCAGATAATATGATTCCAATTCACTAGCCTCTAAATCCAACATCAATCCCTTCTGAAATTATGAATACATCCTACTGCGAGCGTGAGCAATTAAAATATATTCGAAATAGCGATTTTATGCATTTTTATACTGCAACAAATTTACCATAACTATGACCTAAGTACTCGAAAAGTAGAATAGCTAACGATCCATTAGGCCGCAGATTAATGGCATATTTGCATAAATACATTTCAATAGTTCACAACGCCAGGATACGACAATTTATATTCAATTAACAGTTCTGATGAATTTGACCGAATCTCGTTATTTCTCCATTTAATTTACATACACAATCCATGCTCCAAATGGATTTTAAATCCGCAACTCTTCAGCCTGCATATTAATCGAACGCGTATCGGATAAATTTTAACTTCACAATATCCTCCTTCGTGCCACCTTCACTCGTGTCGTACCGTATTTATTTTTTAAAACACCAAGGACAAAGCATATCTACATGTTGCTTAAAATTCATTGAATTCATCTTTAGATGCAGATAATCTATTGACAAATAAATACTTTGAAAAAATCTTAAAGGTGTCCCATATAACTGTGTCACGACCTGTATAGTTGCGAAAGTGTGTCTTAAGTTTCAATGACATTTTGTGTTTAAGCGACGTTTTAGTAAAGAATAACAAAAAAATGCTTTCAGCATAAATTTTTCCAGAAGGACTTTTCTGCTTTTGTAAGGAAAAGTTTTGATCCAAGCATGTCGATTACAAGCCAGAAAAAGTAGAAAATTTGAATTATATTGTTTTTTTTTATAATATCACTGTAGATAGGACCAGTTTATTTGAATTAATTACAGTTAGAAAACAATTTTCTTGTATGTATTGATATGATTTCATCTCCGGATATTGAATGAAAAATTCATAAGATTAAATTCGATTTCTATATTAAAGAAGACTATAATACTCGCCAACTTTCAATTGCCAGAATACTCTTCCTTTGTACACGTTGAGTCGATTATACTTGTCCTTCTTCTTACTAACTTGAAACAAATGGAAGTGATACTTAGCTTAGCTGAGAGAAAAAAATACTATCCTGGGAATAAGAGCACCAAGTAGTTTGCTCGTTTTTTTTTTGTCTCTTCTCTGTGAATCGAAAACACCATTCACCAAAGCTCTATTCGAGTACTACAGTTTCTTTAAGAGCCTGCAAGTATCAATAAGTGCAGGGATGAGGGGCTAACATGTTTGCACTTAAGTGTCATTGAATGTGTTTCCATTGGATTTTCTCGATATCGATAAGTTTTTTTTTGCTCGTGATTTCAACTACAATAAATATTGACAGAGCCATTTTAGGTTAGTTTTTCTTTGTGGAATATGTTTGTATTAGGAAGTACATAAGTTTTGGTAGTGTTAATGTAGAGCAGCGGTTCTTAACCTTTTGCTCACTCTCACTCTTTGATTGTCGCGGGCCACCAAACTAGCAAAATGAAATTCTTTTAAAGGTATCTTCTACATATCCATATACATACTTCTTTGGATAAGGGAACCGAGACATAAGAAAAGAACACGCTCAATGTTGGCCGTCAAAACGTTTTCTTCAGAAAACTGGAAGACACTGGTCAGCCAGGTGGCTCATTTAAATCTCCTTCGGAGGACTATATTCAACATAAAAATGGAGTTTAATATATTCTTTTAATTGACTAAATTTTTGATAGTGGATCCAAAAAATTAAAGTTGCAAAGAAAACAGATTTTCTTCCGTACCCTAATAGAGAAGATCCCACCCACGCATAACGGTTTAATCATTTCCTAACTGAATTTCGAAAACCGGAGAAATGGCTACCACATCAAATGGATTCAGGGATCACTAGTGGTCCGCGGACCACCCGTTAAGAACCCGTGATGCAGAAGGAGATTATAATTTGTTTTCTTGTTTCGGCTATACTTAACAAACGCTCGTATAATTTTTTCGCAAAGTGCAGGACAATTGTTCCGAAAATCGTCGTTTGGCAGGACAGTGGTAGTAAAAAAGAGGACATAAAAAAGAACAGCCAGCCAACACAAATGCCCCCGTAATAGTTGCGTATCTTTCTTTGTCATCAATAAGTGTTAATTTTCGGCAAACACAAAAACTTCTTTCATTGTATTTTGATCAGAGGAGAATTTTATTCAATGCTCCCGCATCTTTGACAATCATTTGGGCATCTGTAGTGTCCTTAATAGGGTCCTCACTATGTCTTCGAGGGGAACTGCCTAATGTTTCCAAATCCATACAGAGTATTTGTCAAGAATGTTCCAGTACTTAGTAAAAAGCAATAATAGCTGAGCAATCGTGAGGATCGCCTCAGGGAACATTAATCTGCAATGAGAATTATCTGCAAATACATATATGTATTTTTATACGGCTGTTTTAGGCTACAATACTTGGAACACAGATTTATGCAAAATATATGCAAAGAATGTTCCAGGGGCAACACGCATTTTGGCTAGCGCTGGAATAAAATAAAAATTGCAAAAAGGAAAAATTGAGTATCAACATGCATTTAGACCAATGAATAAGAAAATCTAAAATATGGCAACTAGATTTTGTAACTTCGATGACATTTCTCATAAGAATTTTATATGGAAAGCTTATTGTAAACAAAACTACGCACATGCGCAGCTTAATGCTGTAACTTCGTTAGGGGCGTCGGAAAAAATAATAGATAAGCAAAATTAAATAATCAGCAACGTTCCTGTTGCATAACTGTATACCAACAGCATCAAAATTTACACTATTGCGAAAAGTACATTTAAATGGGATTGCAAAACGTTGCGCTGTATAAATTTGTTTAAATAAATTTTTTTAAATAGTGTGCATTCCAGTGCATTGCGGCTGAATACTCCAACCAATGAAAAAGCCAAAAAGTATTAAATCATACCAGCCCCAAACACTAAATTTCCTACGCCACTGCTAGCTATAAAAATAATCAAATTGTCCCCTTTATTTTCAGATATTTCGTTTCCTTCTTTTTCTTCTTCATTGATTTAGACTAACGCAAACCATAGAAATTTTGAGACTGCGGAATATGTTTTCTTTTTTTGGGTAAAAAAAAATGGGCTAATTTTGCAATTGAAAATTAAATTCCTTTTCCTTTCACCCGAATTAAGAATTCTAATTGTAGCTAGTTGCATGATCTTTAATTCTTTCTAAAGCACTGTTTCCCAAAAGGTGGTCCGCGGACCGAAGGTTGTCCGCAAGAGACCCGTGAGTGGTCCGCAGGGAGACTCTGGAGACTATGAAGAAATTATCGACATAAAAACCCAAGTGGTTGATAAGTCTGTTATAACCGGAATGCGATGAACAAGTTGCTTAAAGTTCAATTTCAGTAGTTCTGTATAGAGAACATCGAAAGGGAAGAAGATTTTAGCTTTCAGGGTTTAGGTTAAAATTGCCCAACCTTACCTCCCAGGTTTGGCTATCGTGGGATTGTCCTTTCTGTGTTTTTCGGAAACGTAGAATAAACATTTATAAGAAAAAATGCACGCTTCCAGAATTTCCTATAACGGAAGGGGATGATGGAGTCAAGCCCTATTATATTTCCCATTGTTAAGGAGAAAATAAAAAAAAAATAAATAAATGCAGGTAGGGATTCGAAAGAGTACATCAACCTCTCCGATTCTCAAATTATTATAAAGTTGTAGTCTGCCGTGTTCCATTTTCAAGGAAAGTGGTCCGCAGGCATTTGTGAGTTGGGAACCACTGTTCTAAAGTGAAGGGATGCTATAGAAGATATGTCCCAATTTGATCCCGCAGGGGAAGTGTGTTCATGTGACACACATATTTGGTGAGTTGCGACACCACGGACCCGAGCAGCGCAGGGAGGCCCCTGGTATGGTTGATACGCCATGGCGTGGATCTGTACAAAAGACCTTCGGGAGTTGACGGTCCCGAGCTCCCGAGCTCGTCATGTATGGGTGACACAGCATAGCTTGACTTTTTCCCTATTCCTTCAAAAAGTCAGCTATACAAGCTCACACGACGCAGTGCTTCCTCGTAGGGGAGAAACCACATATAAGCGTACGTGTCTAGTCTCGGAGTTGGCGGCTTCGCAGAACCCAAGCCTCGAAGGGGCCAGTTAGGGAGAATGGCCTTGCGCCTATACCTAGCTGGCTTGTGGATTGATGACCACACGGCCCGAATCAAATTGCTACTTAGTAAACGGACGGAGGCCAAACCTATGTGAACGGTAGCGCTATGAGTCTGCTTTAAGCAGACGAGTAGTAAACAGGCTTAACGATCCTGCGGAGGCATCCGAATTCGTTAGGTCTTCCGAAAGGGGGCCAAAGGAGGATCACACCTGCTAAAGAGAAATCTTTAGCGAATAGTGTACCTCGGGGATGGGCGTGCCCAGGGGACCATGGTCCCTACCCATCAAGGCGTTGGTCTCGAGGGGGTATGTGGTGATAGACAAGTCGACCAGCTAGAGTCGCATCCCAAGGTGGGGATCCAAAGGGAGGCATCCCGGCGGTGAACACCATTCCGGCTTTAAGCCGGATAAATCTCGTCGTCCCGCAAGGGAGGGAGGTTATGGCTGCATAGCTCAGGTACTCCTAATGGCGAAGCGTAGTAGACGCAGGATGGATGTGCGGAAGATGAAGTCTAAAAATGATGTTTAGCTTGTTGTATGACAGGAGCGGACGTACACTCAATAAATATTGAACCTCTGAAGAAATTCATGTGAAATGAGATAAGGAATCGCGTAAAAACCCTGAGCACATAGAAACGATTAAAAAAGCACGCCTGTGAGAAATTTCATGCCATTTCCATCACTAATTTTTTGGGGTCGTTTACGAAAACTTCCGCCCACTTTGCACATCATTTAAATTTCAACTCGCCCGCTCTTCGCGACTTCCTTCAGTTGAGTGCAATTACATTGGGTTTTAACAGGAGCCACATAGTCCCTGCTGCTTCTTTCTGCTTATATGCTAATACCGAGATTTGGCTAGGTTTTACCTTTTTAATTTAAAATAAATAACAGGCGCGACAATCTAACATTGGACTAATGCCGCAGGATGTGTTAGTGACATGTTATTTCCCAGATCTTATCGGCTTTTTGTTCGAGGTAAGGAGATCAGCATCCCGCTCAGCAGTGTTATTTATCCCCATAAATGGGTACTCGTTTAACATCTGAGTGAGATCATAGTCCGTCACAAGCTCGTGAGTTCGAAAAACACCATTGCTCACGATGAGATTCGAACTCATTCGCTTTAGTGGAAAAAGCCGTAAATTATCCATTTGCCCAGGGTGGCGTTAGTGCTAGAGCGGGCGCTGGTCTCCTCCCACTTATTACCAAAGTTATTAAAGTTTCCGTCTCTCTAAAGGCGGCCCCAGCCAGACCGACCGGAGTGTGGCAAACACCACACAAAAGATTGATACGAAAAATCGTGCAGCAGTGTGGTCGGGCGACTCCAAGGTATCATTCCTGGAACCGGTCTTTTGTGCGGTGTGTGCCACACTCCGGTCGGTCTGGGGCCGGTTTTAGACGATATTGTTATTCTACACCTTTTCAACGTACGACATAAACGTCCCCAATTCGGGTAGCACTATTTCTTTCTCCCGAAAGTCGCAAAGGATTATGTAATAGAGCCGTGCGAAAGAATTGTGACGCCCGGGGCGAAAGCTCGATGGGCCTACTTTCGAAAACATGCATACATGTAAAGAAATATTAATTTTAGCGTAAGTTTGACACGTCTGACGTGTCACTTAGTAATCTCAAGGACCTGTAAGAAAACCGCACAACCGCTGGTTCAGCATTTTGTTGGCGCTGCGCGTTGCGATTGCTGTTTCTGTAGCTAAGCGATTTACCCCACACCCATAAATCATCGTACAGTTGATACAATTTGCTATTTTCCTGGATTTTTTTTTTCTACGGCCCGCTTATACTTACCAGAGCTTTACTTTAGCCCATGAAAACTGTTAAGTTTGACACACCTGGCTTGGGTACAGAGCGACCGGGCGAGTGAAGTTGTTGGTTGTCATCGTAGATCCCGTATACATTCTTGGAAGATCCTCTTCTGTTAGCCTTTAAAATCACGCAACAAAAACTGTCTCCGTATTTTATTATACATCTTCGCTTAATTGCAAAAGACATGACGATAAAACAGAAACATACAGTTTGTCTTAGTCCTATTTCCTTAAATGCCGCTAAATGGAATAGGATAGGGGGTGCAAAATTCTAGTCTACAGGTTTGCAAAATCATTGCAATAAGACTAAGATCTGGCCGTGTACCGCATATTAGTGACTCTTCAGCTCCAGGCGCTCTGAGTCAGAAGAAACATATCCGCTGCCACACATTGGTACACGTTAAACAGCAGTAGCTTCAAACTGATGCCTATTACTCAGAGTGTTTCTTAAGAAAACACGGAACTAACGTTAAGCCCGACGAGATTCTATCCCCAATAAAAACTGGTTGCAGACAAAACGATTGGACAATTTTATACCACAAATTCAACTACACTTCAGTTCATAAAGCGAACCGAAAACTCAGGATTTGCCATTGTATGGCACGTCAATCAACCGTGAGGTCATAGCAAACTTCTCTTTTCTACGCCGATCGCAACTCGGTTGCTTCACTACTTTGTCCCAACATCATGAGTTTCAGTCTAGGTCGTTGCACCAAGTTTTTTCGTTTAAACTCATTCAACGAAATTTGAATACAAAAAGATTTCAGTCAAACTTTGGTGTCATCCCTTGGTAATCGGACCACATGCTACTCGGACCATTAGGGCATAATAATCGCGCAGTCCCGGTAGTGGTCCAATTAAACAGGTTCGACTGCATTTTTAAAAATTCAAAAACACGAAAAACTTTAGTATATATTTCGACTCGCTTTCTCGGAGCCCCCTGCCATAGGGCGCCCTGGCCGAGTGCATCTTTCGCCAACTTTCCATTCACACGGCTCCAGATCAAGAAAAATATAAATATTATCCTCCCGTATTTAAGAGTCAAACCCCAAACAATTGCATGATGATGATTAAAGGAAAGTTAAATCCTAGATTCGTACATTTTAATTTTACTTTTTTTACATAATTTATATAATGAAAAAGAAATTCGAATTCTTACGAGGAGAACGAAACTTGAGAATTTGATTTCAGCGTCGTTTCGCGGCAATTAACTTTTTGTTTTCCAAATCAACCATTGCGGGGACAATTAAGCGGAAGCGCGCAATTCCAATTAAATATACGTTTGTATATGCTTTCTATCAGGAATAACATGGCAAATAGGAAGAAAATGCTTTCAATGTTTTCAATAGGAGTACCGATCAATTGTTAAATGTTTCCGCATCAGAAGACTTCAAGGAGACATGTCATTTAGCATGAATGGGATTTTTTGTCTGGAATTTCATTTGCATTTTAAATAGAAAATTAGATAAATTGGGTAGGTAAATGAACGCAATGTCAATTTACTGGAGCTAAAATTGAGAAATATTTTGACTTTCGTAGAGTTTCAAGTCCATTTTATTTATCAATACCCGTTTCTCGTCTTTTTTTAAAACTTTCTTTTCTTAAATGGAAACCCCAACCACCCACGGTATACATTGTACATTGTAAAACATTTGCTCAAACCAGGAGAAGTTTTTTATCGATAAAATGTATTCTACGATTTCACTCATCTCAATCTCATTAATCGGAATCATCAAGATAAGATAACGCACTGAAATTATTAATTTAATTTTTTATTTTAAATTTGATAAGCGGTAGCAATTGCTCTTCTTAATTAATTATCACTCCACTTTTACTTAAAGTTTACGTAAAGGACAAACGAGAAAAAATGCAAAGAAATGAAATTTTTGCTTCAAAGCCATTATTTTCATCCTCGACTATCGTCTCACTCGACATGATAACACATGAGTAAATATCATTGTTATCATCTGTATACGAAAACACTAGCCGGATACATGAGAGCCCAACGTACGGATACAATGATTGGCTGATTTCAGATTGTAAGACGAAACCGGACGGGTAAACTTGCAAGACAAGAGAGCTTTTGTAGTGGCCAGCAGACAAGCATTGTCCATTTCACATTGTAAGAACGCGTCTTACGAAAGAAAAAAATCGTGACACGATTGTTTTTCTTTCGTAAGATCTTTCGTATGATCGATAAGACGATTGCACCTACCAATAGTTCAGGCGTTCTGCAAAGACAATTAGCGCGTGTTTTACTTGCATTTTAATCTTGTCGACTCGTCACTTCATTGTACACTAACTTTGGAGCGTGCATGGCAACATTTATACATACTTGCTGTGTGATTATTGTTCGCCGGTCCGTGTTTTGATCGGATAGTGTGAAATGATCATACGATGGTTCTTGTCGTGCAAGTTTACCCGTCCGGTCGTTTTCTTACAATTTGAATTCAGCCAATGGCTGATTTCAGACTATAAGACGAAACCGGACGGGTAAACTTGCAAGACAAGAGAGCTTTTGTAGTGGCCAGCAGACAAGCATTGTTCATTTCAAATTGTAAGAACGAGTCTTACGAAAGAAAAAAATCGTGACACGATTGTTTTTCTTTCGTAGGAATCGTACGATCGATAAGACGATTGCATCTACCAATAGTTCAGGCGTTCTGCAAAGACAATTAGCGCGTGTTTTACTTGCATTTTAATCTTGTCGACTCGTCACTTCATTGTACACTAACTTTGGAGCGTGCATGGCAACATTTATACATACTTGCTGTGTGATTATTGTTCGCCGGTCCGTGTTTTGATCGGATAGTGTGAAATGATCATACGATGGTTCTTGTCGTGCAAGTTTACCCGTCCGGTCGTTTTCTTACAATTTGAATTCAGCCAATGGCTTTGCAGAACGCCTGAACTATTGGTAGATGCAATCGTCTTATCGATCGTACGATTCCTACGAAAGAAAAACAATCGTGTCACGATTTTTTTCTTTCGTAAGACTCGTTCTTACAATTTGAAATGAACAATGCTTGTCTGCTGGCCACTACAAAAGCTCTCTTGTCTTGCAAGTTTACCCGTCCGGTTTCGTCTTATAGTCTGAAATCAGCCATTGTATGTACTCGTATCACGGTAATAAAATTCAAAAGCTAGAAAATGCGCAGGACACGCAAAGGAGGAAAATGAACTTTTATTTTAAAAATTAAAAGTGATGCACGTTTTTGTTTAATTGCATTATAAAGGGTGTTTTAAAAAGAACGCAAGATTTAAATTGTATAAGAAATGAAATGTAATTTTTTCTTTAAATCCTCATTTTTATATTGGATTGCAGCTTTGCTAAACCGTACTCTATTTTTTGTCGAAAGTTTCGATAGAAACGTATATTTATGCGTCCTATTTAGGACTGCAATTTATTTATTTATAGTCTGGCTGGTCTAGCGGTTAGTACGCGAACCTTCGGTGCAAAGGGTCATGAGTTCGAAACTCACCGTGGATCATGGTGTTTTTCGAACTCACGAGCTTGTGACGGATTATGATCTCACTCAGACGTTAAACGAGTACCCATTTATGGGGATAAGTAACACTGCTGAGCGTGATGCTGATCCCATTACCTCAACAAAAAGGAGATAAGATCTTGGAAAGAGGATGTCACTAACACATCCTGCGGCCTTAGTCCAATGCTGGATTGTCGCGACTGTTATTCATTTATTTATGTCCTTTTAGGGACGTTTCCGATCAATGTCTTTCTTAGGAAAATGAGGTTTAGATTCCTGGCACCGTACTGAATAGAAAACAATCAAAATTAGCTTTACTCTTTTTATCTATTTGGAGGCCTGAATTGGGATTTTTGAGTGGACGCGTTCTTTTTAAGACACCCTTTACATACCGAGTAGAGAAGCGAGAAAAACCTACCTGATAACTGGAGCATAGTTAATTTGAGTGTATGAATCTGGTGAATGGAAAATCCTTTTTTTATGGGACAATGCGATTTTTTTGTTTCTTTTCAACTTTTTCAGCAAAGCATGAAACAGCGAACCACTATAGTATTCCGCTCTGCTACCTCCATTTGGGAATTTGAAAGTACAGGTATCCCTCGACTTAGGACGCTTCGACTTAGGACGCTTCGACTTAGGACATTTCGACTTACAACGCGGGAATAATTTAGGCCACGACTCGAGTTACAACAATTTTTGTTTCGACTTACAACGCGATTTGAAAAGAAAAAATATTCGTATAAAAACACATGTTCAAGTATTAAGACAGAATTCGCTTTTTAGGGTTTTTTAGATTTTACAAAAAACCCTTATGAAATCGATTTTGTCCGTCCGTCTGTCCGTCCGTTTGTTCACTAAATAACTCGCGAACGGCTTAACCGATCGTCATGAAATTTGGTAGGAATGTGTAGAATGGTAACAGTCTTTGGCACGAAATACTTAAAAGTTGGTAGGACAAAAATAACAGGGTGTCCCGGACATTTGAAAATTTGTTCAATAAATAACTTGCGAACGGCTTAACGGATCGTCATGAAATTTGGTAGGAATGTGTAGAATGGTAACAGTCTTTGGCAGGAAATACTTAAAAATTGGTATGGCCAAGATAACAGGGTGTCCCGGACATTTACAAATTTGTTCACTAACCGATCGTTATGAAATTTGGTAGGAATGTGTAAAATCGTAACAGTCTTTAGCACGAAATACTTAGACGTTGGTAGGATAACGCAAACAGGGTGTCCCGGAGATTTGAAAAAGTCGACTTTTTTAGTTTTTATCAAATCAAAGAACTTTCATATCAGTAGCTTTTTTCCAGTTTGGAGTAATGGTAACGGCGTTACAGCTAATAAATCCAATTAATACATATGTGGAGCCATGATACCTAGTAAATCTATTTTTGGATTGGTCTAATTCTGGAACGCGTTTATTTAGACCAATCCAAAAATAGATTTAGGAGAAGCATTTCATTAACATTGTGCATAATTCTTATTATTACCTACAAAATATATGTGCAAAATTATTCACTATGTATGTATCCAAAATCTAAAAAACCCTCGTGTTGTGGGCGCAGCCATCTGTACGCCGGTATTTTTTGTTTTTACTCAGTTTCTTTCCTGGTGCATATATGTAGCTTCTATTTCTATATTATTAGCTGATATTTAAAGGAAGAATTTTGTTTTGGTAAAAGCAATTAGTTGCTTCGTTAAGGACCTTTTAAAGAAGTAAATTTAAACAGTAGTGTAAAGGATTAGGCCAGCATAAGTCTATTTACCTGTGGCGGCAAATAGTTCCTGATCAATCATTAATTAAACATTTTTGAAACGCAGAGAACTGTATGCCAGAAAATGGGGCATACATTTAATGCCGGCCCCACACTGTTCAGGGTTTGTCCAACCGTGCGAAATAAAAGATCAAAGTTGGGACACTCGCTTGGAAGAGACAGAGACGATGTTGAATTCCCCCATCGCCTCTGTCTTTCCCAGGCGTATGTTGTGTACAACGATGACTTTTTGTATCGCGCGGTTTAGCAAACCCCGGACGGTGTGGATGCAATTTAAAGTAAACAATATCCCATACAACAACCAAAAAGATATTAGCTAGGCAACCTCATAAGCCTTTCGAATTCAGCTAAATCCTTTATTTGTACCAAGGAACACGCACGCAATAGAGTTTTAGCAAGACGCAAAACCGTGGTGGTACGACTTATGGCAGTGTACGTCCTTAAATTGGTAGCGATAAAATTATGAATTGTTATTGTATTTAATTTTTCGGCCTTGAATTAAGCCGAACACACTATTCGCCCTATCCTAGGATACTGTAGCAATATTTAAATTTTTAATTAACCTTTTTAGCGTTTGCACGACTTGCTAAAAGTCTAGCTGATGTGTAGTAACTCCGAAATAACATTTTTCACTTATTATACTCCCTTGAATTATATTTATAAAAAATATAATTTGTACACAGAATTTTCCAGCTTATGGAAAGAATGAGGAACAGTTTCTGTAAATGTAATCCCCTCTGCAAATTTTCTACAATGTGTATAGAAATTAGAATCATTTTTCATAAATTAAGTGTCTGTCGAATAATATGAGGCTACATTTTGCTCATCCGTATCACCTTTAGATTCAACTGAACATTTGTACTAGCCTTCTTCAATAGAGTCGTCACTTTGGAATCAACATCCATTTGACATGCGGTAATTTATGTATTTTGAGCTCCCTTTATATTTTCGAGATTGATAAGTGACTGTATGCTGCCTGAATTTTCACTGGCTGGGGCTCGAACTAAACTGCTAATTGCACAATTTGAAGTTATGGTGATGAGAATGAGACTTTTTTCTTCAAATATAAGATGATCACCTCAACAAATAATAAGAAGCGCCATACAGACCCTCCGATCGATCGGCCAGATTTTTTGATTGCGAGGAAAATCGGAAGGTGTATGACCATCGGATTCAATTTTTTGATTTGACGTGTGGAACGTATTGCCAATGCAATTTTCTCCATCAAAAGTAGCAATTGATGTCAATCTTCCATCGCCAAAAATTGTATATTTTCGCTATTTTGTGCTGTGTCTTGTGGGCCGTGAGACTGTCAATTTCAGATTGCCCGATAAATTGCCTAATGTATGTGCTGTATGGTCGGCAGATCGATTGTGGCCAATCGATCGACCGAGAAATCGTTATGTTTGTGGCGTCCTTAAGAAGTTTTCTATACCAGTGTTTTCTAAATTAAATTGTTAGATTGGAAAAGAGAATTCTGCCTAAATACTTATGTCGCAACAAAAATTGGCCGTCCTCGTCAGTTCTCAATAAGAGAGCCCAAGAAGGGATATGAAAAATATTAGGCACGCAAATTAGTTAATGTTGATTTGCACATGCTAATTTATTTTGAATGCTCCTTTTTTAAAAAAACTGTATCATTAGCTAAAAAGTGCCGAGTTTCGAGTTGTGACCGTGTTCTTGCCTACGTGCAATATGATTATTCGACTTACAACGTTTTCGACTTAGGACGCATTTTCCTGGAACCAATTAGCGTCCTAAGTCGAGGTATGCCTGTATATTATATTGGGATGAATAAATTAGCAGATGAATAATTTTTGAATGTGTTAAAATTGTCATTCGTTCATTTGTAACACGCATATTATAAGAGAGTTTTAGCATGTCGTTGGAAACAGTACGACATAATTTGACATTCCATATAAAAATTCCCTTGCTTACCGTATACGAAACAGTATATCATAATTTTGCATGTTAGTGCAGTCATATTAGCATTTCAAATAGAAAAAAATAGAGTAAGGCTAATTTTTGTTGTTTTCGAATCAGTGGGCTTCCAGGAATCTACAACTGATTTTGCTAAAAAAAATTTTGATCGGAAAGGTCCCAAAAAGGACAAAAAAGGATACTCTTTAATCCTTGACCGGAGGTCGGCATGCGATGTATCATATCAAAGGGGACATCGAGTACATTACATATCCGGTGTTTGTTTCCTGTTTCAAGGACCCTCAAAGGAATAAATCGAGCTTAAATGGAAAATTTTCGCGTTTCCCGTGTATCTTTCCAAAGCCATAACTACGAGAATAATCCAAGTTGTCACTCCTTTTATCACTTGCCAGAATCTATAATAGCTGAAGATTCTACCATAAAATTTGCTAAGAAAAAAGTTGATCGGAAAGCTCTGAAAAAGGACATAAAAGGACACTAATTGCACACCTTAGTCGAACGTGGGCATGTGGGGTGTCATATCAAAGAGGATGTCAAGTACATTCCATATCTGGCATTTGTTACTTGTTCCAAGGACGCTCAAAGGAGAAAATTGGGCTCAACTTAAAAATTTTTGTGTTTCCCGTATCTGCATCTTTCTAAAGCCGTAATTTTCCATTTAAGCCCGACTTATTCCATTTAGTGTCCTTGAGACAGGAAACAAGCACCGGACATGCAATGCACTCGACGTCCTCTTTGATATGACACCCCACATACCCACGTTCGATCAAGGTGTTAAATTAGTGTCCTTTTATGTCCTTTTCAAAGCTTTCCGATCAACTTTTTTCTTAGCAAATTTTATGGTAGAATCTCAAGCTATTATAGATTCTGAAAAGTGATAAAAGTAGGGACAACTTGAATTATTCTCGCAGTTATGGCTTTGGAAAGATACACGGGAAACTCGAAAATTTTCCATTTAAGCTCGATTTATTCCTTCGAGGGTCCTTGAAACTGGAAACAAACACCGGATATGTAATGTACTCGACGTCCCCTTTGTTATGATAGCCCGCATGCCGACCTCCGGACAAGGATTAAAGAGTATCCTTTTTGGGACCTTTCCGATCAAATTTTTTTTTTAGCAAAATCAGTTGTAGATTCCTGGGATCCCACTGACTTAAAAACAACAAAAATTAGCCTTACTCTATTTTTTTCTATTTGGAGGCCTGAATTGGGATATTTTGACTGCACTATGTTCCAATTATAGGCATGGATGTATTTCCGTATACTTGATGTTCTGAGAATAGTCGAAATTGGCGAAATCATTTGTCGTGATTATACACCCATGCACTCATTATGCATTATCCATGTCACAGCATGCATATTGGAAAGGGAGGTTGGTTGACACAGCTTTACACTCGCTGATCAGTAATATTGAAGCATCCTTTCATCTTAAAGAATACACGATGGTGGTGTTCCTAGATATTGAGGGGGCTTTTAACATGATTAAACCCAGAGCGATTACAAATGCTCTTCTTAATCTACAGGTTGAAGATCCAATCTGCACCCTCGTGAATATGTTCCTTATCTCGAGGCGCATTGACAGTAATTTGGGCACTTCGTCTGTTTGTAGATATGTTTCTAGAGGTACCCACAAGCAGGGGTTCTTTCTCTTCTTCTTCCTTGCAATATAGCGATAAATCAATTGCTTTTGAACTTGGAAGGATTCGAAAGGAATGCAAAGTCACTGCTTACGCTGATGACGTTGCTATTGCTGTTAGGGGCAACTTCCCGGCACCCTTAGCGGGCTATTAGAGAACGCCCTAACTATCCTAACGGATTGGGCAAATCTCAGTGGCGTCGGAATTAATCCATCTAAAACGGAGTTAGTCCTCTTTAGAAGAAGGCGGACGATTCCCACTATTAACTTCTCTAGACCGAGAAGCGTTCAACTTGAGTTTTCCGAAACGATGAAATTTCCTGATCTGATTTTAGATAAGAAATTAAAAATGAAGCCGAACATCGAAAAAAGGGTGAATAAAGCTACTGTAACACTGTACTCGTGCAGGAGAGCTATCGGGAAGACCTGGGGCTTGCAGCCAATAGTTGTATATTGGATGTATACCGCTTTTGTATGGCCTATTTTGCTTTACGCAGTTAGTGTGTGGTGGATGGCACTCAGCATCACTTCCTATTATAATTTGCTGGCCAAGTTTAAAGGTTGACTTCTCTTCTCATAACAGGAGCTTTTCGCACCACACCTTCATTTGAATTAGATATGGTGCTGGTACTGTTCCCATTGAAAGTTTTTGGTCAACGGATGGCTGCATGCACGGCCTTACGCCGACGTGTTCTTTTAAAACAGCCATAAAACATTGTTCAGCTCGTCCCGTTGAAAGTGGTGAAATCTATAAGCATTCTAGTGTCTTCTTCTTTCTACTTCGACTCGCTCCCGTAATTATGATGAACTCATGTCGGCTTTTGGATGTGTTCGTTGTCTAAAATCTTGTAATATAACTTTATTTACTATTTTCCATAATATTTCCGATAATGAACAAATTTGTAATGAATCATACCTGGCGGAATTGCTAAATTTTAAATAAAATTTCCCGACGAACAATTTATAAAGCCCTTACATTGCCAATATTTATCATTGCCTAAAGCCGACACGATCTCGTCATATTTTAGGGCACAAGTTTTTAACCACTTAGCCACTAGAAAAGCTGAAAACGCTTGTAAGGCCCGCACTCGTGTATGGATCTGAATGCTGGACCATGTATGAAGGTTATGCGAAAGAAATAAAAGCGACCAAAATGAAGATGTTACGCATGTCAGTTGGTGTAACCAAAGTATGTACCTACATCCGAGGGAGCTTTTGTCCATAGACCAACCAATCGCTGAAAAGCTTGAAGACCGACAAATGGATTGGTCTTGCCATGTTCAAAGGCGGGGAACCCCGCAAGGAAAGTGAATCGTTTGCAGACTTCAATATCAGTTCAATACAGATGAGCGTAGGCCGTAAAAGAGCACCTACCCCTATTGGGACTTTTTTTTTTGTTAAAAAACGCGTCTTCTAAAATTTTACAAATCAAAATAATGGTATCCACAAATTTTATTTTTAAACGCTATACACATTAATTTATTATAGGAGGGCGATGTTCAATGCAATGGAATGGTAACGGGTGGGCCAATTACAAGTTCGTTTTTAAATCATAGGTTAGTTTGACACTGACAGCTGTTTTTCGCTCGAAATCTGGATAGAAAGTCAGTATCATACCTCAGCGGAACGAAATGAGTCGCTTTACGCTTGAACAACGTTTGGAAATATTGAAAACTTACTTTTAAAGTGAGTGCTATCTAGCCCAAACAGTGCGTTTATTGAAAAGAAGTTTTGGCCGAAATGAAGCACCCACCAAGCGTCACGTACGCAAGTTGGTGCAAAAAGTTCGTGAGACTGGCATGCTAGTGGACAACACTCACGGTCCCCGTAGTCGTACGGTGCGCACAGATGAAAATGTAGCTGCTGTAGCCCAGAGTGTGGGACTCTATCCACGAACATCAACACGCCATCGATCTCAACAGTTAAACATTTCATGCACTAGCCTGAGAAGAATTCTGCACAAAGATCTCGGATTATTCCCTTGCAAGGCAAGGTCCAATTGACTCAGCAGTTAAAGTCGAACGACCATCAACTTCGTTATCGCTTCGCAGTTTGGGCCTTAGAACAGCTTGAATTGGACAACGATTTTGGGCGAAAAATTATCTTTTCTGATGAGGCGCATCTCGGCGGCTACGTTAATAAACAAAATTGCCGCATCTGGGGCTCGGAAAACCCGCACGTTGTTGTTGAGAAGCCAATGCATCCACAGAGAGTGACAGTTTGGTGCGGATTGTGGAGTGGTGGAATCATTGGACCATTTTTTTCCAAAACAATCGATCTTTTACGCACCAAATTCCCAAGTTGTGTTATCAGCCGTCTTGGCGACGTCAATTGGCCGCCTCGCAGCTGTGATTTGACTTTGGACTTTTTTTTTGTGGGGAACCGTGAAAGACTGATGTCATGCCAACAATCCAGAAACGATTCAAGCACTTAAAGCCAATATCATCCAAGCAATCCGTGAGCTACAGCCTGAAACCATTAACAGGGTCTTGGAAAATTGGTGTGACAGATTGCGCTACTGCGACGCCAGCCGGGGCAGCCACTTGAATGAAGTTGTGTTCCATCATTAATGGGAGCTTACTTACTTTCTAATAAAGCCATAAGACATGGAAAAAATTTAATTTTGTTCATTTTATTGCATTTTTAAAAACGAACTTGTAATTGACCCACCCTGTACATAATAACTTTATGCAAACTTCACCACCAAGCCAACAGTTTGTATGGTAAAGAAGCATATAGCTCTTCACACTATAGCAAGCGTCTATTAACACTAACACTCAATTTGACGTGATAAATAAATCATAGAGCACTTTCTGAAAAATTTCTAATATCCTTATCGGATCAAAACGCCATAGTGCTACACTGTATGAAAAAACGGTGTCAAATGCCATAATTGGGCTGTTACTTAGGGTTTATATCGTGTATGTTGAAACTTATTGGAAGAAAGTATTTTATATGAAGTATTATAGTGCTAGAATTGTTTGTTGTATGTACAAAATACATAAAAATAACAGGCGCGACAATCCAACATTGGACTAAGGCCGCATGTGTTAGTGACATCCTATTTCCAAGATCTTATCTGCTTTTTGATGAGGTAATGAGATCAGCATCACGCTCAGCAGTGTTATTTATCCCCATAAATGGGTACTCGTTTAACATCTATGTGAGATCATAGTCTGTCACAAGCTCGTGAGTTCGAAAAACACAATGGAACACGGTGAGATTCGAACTCATGAGCCTGTGCACCGAAGGTGCGCGCACTAACCGCTCGACCAGCCAGACTACAAAATACATACATCTGTAAAATATAATAACGGATAGAATCATAAAACTACGTCAAGTACCTACGCCAGTAAACTACAAGTCCAAAAAATGTAAAGGGTATCCGAATGCTGGGCCCGCCCGAAAATAGCCTCATTCATAATATGAACCGCTCTGTGGCTCACTTGGTTGAGTCGCACTCTACGATGCTAGTAATCTAGTGGTCCGGAGATTGAATCTCGGCGTGGTGCAAAATTTCCGTACATGTGCGGATAGGAAATATATAGTGCTTGCAACATTATATACTCTCCGAAATGATATGCAATGTAACGTTGACTCGAAATTACCTACAAACGGCTGAGTTCACGCACCATGGCCCCGCATGGAGCTATACGGTACTGAGAAGAAGAAGATAATATGAATCAGAAAGGTAAATAAAAGGGTTCAGTTCACATATGCACAGGGCGCCATAAAGCCTAGGACCAGCGCGCTGCAAGCAGGCGACGAGAGGCTTCTTAAATACGCGGTACGGCGATTATACCGTTTTCTGGTAGTTTTGAAATTTAAAAAAATAAAATGTTTTCTCTGCTGGATACCTACCTAGTCAGTGGCGCAACCACGGGAGGGGCTAAGGGGGCTAAAGCCCCTCCCAGACACAGATATTATGAAACGAAAAATTGCGAAATGAAATATGAAGCCAGGCATAAAAGTTTCCTAAAAATGTGTATCGCATTCTTGGAACATAGGCTCTTTACCAGTGTCCTTGCAAGTTGCAACATCCTTAACAGAATTCTAGAATTCATCTTCGTGCAAGAAAAGTAAAACCCAATGCGCAGGTTTGAGGTAATTGAAGAAAATTGTCGCCGTCAATTTCGATAAACTTTTATCGAGCTCTAAATATTTTACAAGACATTATAAACCAATTTGACAAAAAATTTAAATTTTTCAGTGCAACTGAAGTTTGAAGATTTTATGCTTCGAAATTAGGTAGATAGATCTCTAGGTGAAAAAATCTTTTTACTTGTACATAATTATAGGTAGCTTGCTGTACGTAACTTACATATGTATATAAAAAGTAAGAGGCATCGATAAAACATATTTCTGCAAGACATTTCGCAAAAATATTGCCATTGTTGTACAAACTCATTGTCGGTTCGGCTTACTGTCTATTTCACCCCTAAGAAGACAAGCTTCCCTGAAGCCATTAGATCGATATTTACCCAACAACATTTTTCTCTGTTTACGATGGGCAATTTCTGTCGATACCCCGGTGAACCCTTGAAATTTCCAAGTAAAACGTTGTGAGGTAACCCTGCCTTGGTTTCAACTCCTGAGCATAGTGATACCGACAACAATCTTTTGACAATTTAGATCCGCGATGATTTCATTGTTTATGCACCGAACGATAAAAAAAGGCCAAGGAAAATCGAAGCCAAAATTCTAGGAACCAATTCGCTACAATGGTATTATACAGAGCGATGATTACAGAATTGACTGTTGATAATATATGTCTTGAAAGTCCGTCAGAATCAGGAATCAGTCCGCTACAATCAGTGGCGGAACAACTTCACTCAGGGCCCTCCCGCTGACTCTTTGAGTGGGCCCCCTAAAGCTCTTTACAGACTATTTTGCATAATCTTGAGATTTTACAAAATCTAGGCGAAAATCTTGTAGATTTTCCATACATTTTCATGGAGATTATAACCAAAATCTTGGAGAAAATCTTTAAAAAATCATGGTGAAGTGTGGTGAGCTTCGCATTTGACAATACTACAGTAGAGGTCATCTAATCCATTTTCGCTTGCCAAATGGTTTTGTACACAAAAGTGTGATGCTTTCACCTATTGACGAACATAAATCATTGACATAATTCCTATTAGATATATTCTGCTTCTTGTTTTAACAAATTAATATAAATAACAGTTTCAGTCGTGTATGAAATGATTGTAAATTGCAAGCTCCGACAATTTCATACACGACTGAAACTGTTATTTATATTAATTTGTTAAAACAAGAAGCAGAATCTATCTAATAGGAATTATGTCAGTCGTGGAACAAGATTACGACCATAGTGTGAACAGCATACGGGATTACATAATCTACGTAGATTTTGCAGCTATATGTGTAAAGCGCTTTAGTCGTAGTTTTGCTGCCATTTTAGAAAAGTGTCTGTTACGATGAAGACCTCAGTTTCGTACAATTTTTGCATAAACTACCACATCACGTTCGTGGATCCAGCCAGTTCGGTAATTTCTTCACGATACTAGTGGGTCTCATTCCAGATGTTAGACGCCGTAGTACAGCCTGAAACTCCTAGCAAGACTCCATTGAAAGCGAATGTGGCCTAAGTACCACAGCCCTAATGACTGTGTATATACCGCTAGCAAGATAAAATATTTTAGACTTCAACGACATATACAGGCCGTGCTATTTAGTATGAAATAAGTTTTCTACCACTCGCGAACTATTTTGTTCGTGTTTGACAGTTCATCACAAAGTATACTGGAATTAAGTCATGTATAAAAACCCAATAGAGAAGGTACTATCTTCAAAAATGTTGTAAGATAGTCAATTTGGAGGGGCCTAACGGATCGTTTTGGCCATATGGTACTTCCTAGGAAAATGGGTCGGATTAGAAACTGCAGCTACAGTTACAGCAAATACCACAGGCATACCAGGATCAAATTTACTCCGTGATGGAGGCTTATTAGGTGTTCATAGAGCCGACTTCTTATTTTAGATAAATTTAGAGTAAATTAAGCAGAACAATTTTGAAAGTTTAATTTATCTTTTCACAAAAACGACATAAAATGTTGTGTTTTTATCGTATATTTATGTAGGGAAATTGCACTGATTTCCAGCTTTTTCAAGTGAGTTATGAAAGAAGACCAAAGTTTTCCCGCAGTATAAATGATTGTAAAACGAGACCGAGACTAATTTACGGCGCGGCCGAAATTTGGATACCCTTCGCTCTCCTCCGGGCTAAAAGCTTTTTCGGGCGTACCTACGACTTGTATTTAACACCCCCCCCCCCCATTATTTTCGTTCCGTCTTCATTAAAGCTCCGTAGCGCCGACAAAACAATATTTGTGTGGGATTTGGTTGGAATAGTGGGTTGGTTAAAATCAGTGCACAAATAAAAAAGTTTTTCTCAGAAGAACCTAATTTGGGGGGTTGGGTTTGTATGGCAGCCCCATGACCCCATGGTCCAATTTGATCGATTCTCAGATATGTTGTGTGTCATTGTCATCAATAGAAATACATTTGTGCGGAATTTGGTGGAAATCGGTGCACAAATAAAAAAGTTTTTTTAGAAGAACCTAATTTGGGGGGTTGGGTTTGTATGGCAGCCCCATGACTCCATGGTCCGATTTTACCGATTCAAACATACAAACTGCTTGCAGCAAAAAGAAGCATTTGTGCAAAATCAGCTTCATAGCTATAGCTTTTAAATTGGCCGAGTAAAACGCGTAGCAACAGACGGACAGACAGACAGACGGACATCGCCCAATCGACTCCCCATGTTATGCTGATCATATATATATCATATGGTCGGAGATGCTTCCTTCAATGCGTTACAAACTTACATGACAAAGTTAATATACCCGTCAACGAGCGAAGGGTATAAATATAGAGAAACTTTTTTCATCCATAGAAGAATTTTTTTTGTAATATTCGGAGGATCCAGATTGTCTGATGAACTTTCAAAAATGTTAGGACAATATGAAATGTGTTGAGCGTAGAGGCCTACCCAAGGGACCTATGGTCAAAGAGGAACAATAAATTGAGCATTTGTTTTTACTTCGAAAAGTATATACACTTTCTACTTCTGGTCTACAAAAAAATATCTACATCGGAACATTGTTTTTCGTAGTCTTGCTGTTTTTATGGTTCGAGAAATCTTCCATGTGGCGTTTGGGCCCCTAAATCCCGTGGCCCCCCCCCGCCAAGCGGGCCCTACGGGCCCTTATTCGCCGCCCCTGGCTACAATAAAATGTGCCCAAGGTTACGAATCACTAATCTATACCAATAGATGAGTCAAAATTGCAAGTATTACATCGAATAACGAAAAGTGATAACGTGTCTCGAAACAAATCAAATTCACCAGAAACCCAAATCCCTGCTATTCCATTTCTCATTATTCCAGCTGTTTCAGACACATGCCAGTAATCATTTTCGAAACCAACTTCAATTACATGGAAAATGCAATTACCATAAACAAATACAATACGTCCGTCTCTTTTGAAATGAAACAATACGAAACGTATGTAGTAGATATGAATAGGTTGTTCAATTTGCCATTCATGTTGAGTGCATTTATGCAACATATGTACTCCTTCTCCTATATAAGTACTCGTAGGTACATAAATATTCCCTAGATCAATGCATATGTTATGTACTCGGATATAGTAGGAATATCAAATGCATATAGTCCAATCAAAATATCCCAATTCAGAGCTCCAAATAGAGAAAATAGAGAAAGGCTGATTTTTGTTATTTTGGAATCAGTAGGGTCGGGACGTCAAGTGCATTTCATATCCGGTGTCAATTCTGGTGTTCCTCAAAATGGATGGTATAATCAATCGTCAATTACTATGGATTCTTCTTTTTTGTAACAAAATGAGGTTCAGACTTTTGTCTCCCTACTTATCCGTACTCTATTTTGTTTTCTATTTGAAATGTTAAAATGATTGGGCTAACTCGTATGCACATACTCATATATCCCTACCAAACATAATATAACTAGATAGTCAGACTTTCAAGGAATATGTTGCTATTTATCTAGTGATGTACATACCTTTTCCTTATAATGGTCCTGTGGTGTAGTCGTCATGCTATCGACTCAACTTTTTTTGATGTGTGGTGTTATCCCTGGACCATGGTGGAATCCACTACCGGGACAATCTGCAATGGACAATGGCAAATATGTAATTTCCGCTCGAGTCAAACTTAAAAGTGAAAAGTGAATAATTGAATAATTGAAGTTTTAATAAAAAGCGGGAGGACAAATATTTGAATTCTACCAGTAATAGTTTTTAGTTTAGTTAGTTAGTAGTTTCCCTTAAATTAATTAGTACAGGAAAATGTCATTTAAATAGATCAGGGATCCAATACACATATGAGAATAGATATTATCATATCCAAAAGCCTACTCGATTTCGATTAGTGCAAGTGTAAAAATTTAAACCGAATCAATCGAGTAGGCTTAATGATATAATTATTGAAATATGACTGTGCAATGGAGTCCTAACGGAAATGTTGTTACAGCGATGCAGAAAAGTATGAGCCGCTGTGTATGTCAGAGGATGCCTAATATTTTGTCGGTTCGTTGCCGTTTTCGCTTATTGCTTTAAGCAGCAAGAGCTGCAGCTACTACGCAATTTGTATTGTCCCGTAATGTCCTCCGACTCAGGCTAATGGGTTGGTAATGATACAAAACAGTTCCGTCTGATCTGGAAATCGTGCATACAAATTTTTCTTAGAAGAATCACGTGAAAAGGTTCTAGCACCAAACATGATTTTGGATAATTTATTTTAACAGGCCGGTATATATGCGGTAGGATAGGTTAGGTCAAGGGGCCGCATGCGCCTGGCTAACGCCAAGCCCACTTGCACCAAAGATTGGTCCATTGTGATACCACCTATGGAGTCATTCCTACGTTCCGTTTAAAACCAGCTTCGGCTAAAAATGAACATATTTGTTGAGCAATATAGGGCTCACATCTCGAAGATCATCTGTATCGTAAAAATACCTCGAACCCGCAGTGAACGCTTCCTTTTCTCGGATAAGGCCGGGCATTCACAAATAAAATTATGAGCACTCTCTTCCTCCTCTTCGTCATCACAACTTCTGCAGAAGTCTTTGCGAAGAACTCGGAGTCTTCTGTCGTGCTCCCCAATAGGACAGTGCTCCGTAATAGCTCCCACTATATTGCATATTTATTTCCTGTCTAGCGACAGTAGTATGGCGGAACGGGATATGTTTAGTATAGGCCAGATCCTCGTCGCAGCACAAGTACATCCGCAGGCCCATCTCGCGTTGGTCCTACGTTCAGGTCGGATTCAATTATCGATGCACAGACGGCAATAGGTGTTTTAATCTTTCCGCGGTCACCTTCAACAATACTTGCGCAGCAATTTCCTACAAAGCCACTGTGACCCGGTATCCAGCATATTGCAATGTTGAAGAAATGACCAATTTCTCTGAGTGCATAGCGGCACCCTTCAATAGTTCTAGATGTTGTAAATGCTGATTCAAGTGATCGAATTGCAGCTTGACTAGCAGTGTACATAGTGACATCCTTACCAGTGACAACGTGCCTACCTAACCATAGCAGCGCTATTGCGCGCTAATTGCAGTGATCTCTGCTTGGAGGACGCTACAGAAATTAAGGAGGCGAAAAGACAAACTGATGTCTAGTTCCCTCGAGTATATACCAATGCTGACTCCTGCGTCCGTCTTGGAACCATGAGTGTGGATGGAAAAGGACACAATGGCCTGGGTCTTTTATCGTTGCTCCAGCTTTCTCTAGGCGGGATTAAGGTAGAATAGTTCGTACCAAAAAAGTATTTCCTTGGGAACAGTGTAGTCAGTCGCCAGTGGCAGGCTGAAGCGACGAAGCATCGTTGAGTGACCATAATCCAGCGCTCGCCACAGACCAGTTTCACGAAGGCGTAAGGCCGTGTAAGCTGCTGACCGATGGCCGATAGAATTCCTGCAAAAGTACAGTGGCACTGTAGCTTTGTTCACTATTTCATCGATGTTAGGTTTCCATCTTAATTTCTTGTCCAAGAGAAGACCAAGAAATTCGGCCTTGTCAAAGAATCTAATTTGAATGCCTCCTAGCTTAGGGAGGTTAAAGGTGGGAATCACACGCCTTCTTGTAAACAGGACTAACTCCGTTTTGACAGGATTAATCCCTACTCCACTGAGGCTTGCCCAGTTTGTTAGGATAGCCAGGGCGTTCTCCAAAAGTCCGCTAAGTGTGTCAGGAAACTGGCCTCTTACGGCGATAGCAATAACATCACCATAAGTGTTGACTTTGCATCCGATTCTTTCCAAATTTAAAGCAATCGATTGATCGCTACATTCCCAAGTAAAGGAGACAAAATACCTCCCTGTGGAGTGCCGCTACAAGCATATCTAGCATATCTACTAGCAAAAAACCAACTCAGCCTATTATGAATGCGCCTAGAAGTGAGTTGCTTATTCACAAGGGTGCAAATCGAATCTTCAACTTGTAGGCTCATGAGAGAATCTGTTATTGCTCTGGGTTTAGTATTGTTAAAGGCCCTCTCAATGTCAAGGAACGCCACCATAGTATATTCCTTATGATGAAGATATGTTTCAATATATCTGACCAGCGAGTGTAGAAATCAACCGATCTTCCTTTCCAATATGCATATTGTGACATGGATAGTATATTAGCTGGGACGACCGTTCGTATGTGAACATCAATTAGTCGTTCTAAAAATGTTAGCATAGTCGATGAAAGGCTAATGGGCCGGAGGTCCATTGGACTCGTACGCGAACTTTCACCCGTTTTAGGAATAAAAGTAACTCTCACCTCTCTCCAGATGTGAGGAATGTGTACAAACTTTAGTCACGCTGTAAGTATCCGCTCTATCCAAGGATAAGTGATGTCTGCGCTATGTTGCAGGTCCGCAGGAATAATGCTATCAAGACCAGGCGATTTAAAGGGCTCAAAGCTGTTTATGGCCCGCATAACCTTCATGACTGAGTATAAGAGTAATAAGTATCCAACATTCAATGGTTTCAATATTCAACGACGTCCAAGAGCCGTCTTCTTTTTGAATAAAGCTTGGAATAGATGGGTTGAACGCCAAAACTTTCCTGAATCTAGATGTTTTGGAAGACACTTCAATGTTTTCGCAAAAACTTCTCCGGGTACTGGGCTTAGCTCCTTTTAACTGTTTTTTTAAAGAGCCGAGAAGCCTTTTATATGAGTTCCAATCCCATTCAAGCCTTGAGGCCTTAGCTCTGTTGAAACGTCTTCTACACGCAGCTCTTAGCTCGGAGATCTTAGAGCTCGACCAGGTTTTTTCTTGCTTGCATGTGAAACGGCTGGGCACGAAGCAGTAGTCCCTGTTTTAATAACATCAGTGAAGAGGTTTACCATATTATTCAGATCTTGTCCATTGTTTGGAATATTTGGAAGGGAACGTAACCCTGCGAGCAGAGAGTCCCGAAACCTCTGCCAGTTAGTCCTCGTCCGGTTTATGATGACTGGAGATACGTTAGGGTGTTAACGCAACGGCTATCTTCAAGTTTGGGGAAGGTAGAGTGCCGTCATATGGCATATATACCGAAGCAACCCAAAGCACCTTATCCTGAAATTCTAGACAGACTAAGACAAAATCTTTGTCGCTGAATTTAGGCACCAGGAACGCATTCATGGTTTTCATGATAAGAATACAGGATCGCCGTATTCTCTGCCCTGTAACGTAAAAAATAGCAGAATCAGGACACTTCAGACCCTTAACGCGATCATCCGCACCTTGAGTTGTTCTTGAATAAGCACGATATCGTCCAAACCCTGCGATAGACGACAGATAAGAGCAGCTGCTGCTTCCTTTGCGTGGTGAAATGTTAATCTGAAGGAACCTCACCATTAAACCTTCTTAATCATCGTTATGTTCCCTCTCCATCTGTATCAGATCCGATAGAGTCAATAGTTGGGAATGGTTGAGACGCAATGTCGAGGGCAGCCAGATTTGAGCATAGGAAGATGCAATCATCATCCATAACCTCGTCCACAGACCCAGAATCCAAGTTAAAACTCACAACTCCGCCCGACTTGATGAGTGAAGCCAGTGATGGCTTATTGATGAGCGAAATCGCACAGCATCCTCCAACTTAGCGATTCGCCAATCGTCCGTAGGGATCCCTGGATTGCACATTTGAATAATGTTCTGGATTTGCTCCTTATCAGACACAAAAGGTGCCAGCCACACAGGAGCACGCCATGAGTCGGCCACAACCTCCAACCTGGCACCAGGTCATTAGATTGTGAGAACCCGAAGGAGGGTTCGCAGCACTAAAGCCAGTGTGCTTATTGTACTATACACCAGGCCATAGTTCGCTTGCCTTTGCGAATTTGAACATAGAGGCCGTTCTATGATTCGCGAATCTCATGAGCTTCACGCGACCTTGATACCAGCCTCCATCCTCACAAACTGGGAGGGGTCCCGGAAAAGCCACCATTGCAGCTTTGAAGTTAATAGTGAGAATAGCCTCGACCATTCTCCACTTATCCACCGAAATCCCACCATCTGTGTCATTTCAAGCGACAATAGCCAACTCGATCCAGCTTTTCGCCGCGTCTGGTTTACTGGTACCTGGCTTAACCAGCGAACCAGGCATTGACGAAGCATTACTCGAGGAAGCTCTTCACAAGTCTTGCGGTGCATGGGGTAAGGCTTCTGCCGGCGAAGAGGAAGCCATTGACGGGTCTTCCTTGCTACCAGATACCAAGGTTCTTCACTGGGAACTGGTAGATACTTTGTGGTCTCTGATGTGTGGCATAAGAGACGAATAGAAAAATTCGTAAACAATAAAAATTTAGTGAGACTGAGCATATGGTCCGAATGTGTGACACTACTACTAAGCTTGCCTTGCGTCGCGTTTCGCGGCGGAGATGAACAGATGCTGTCAGCCCAATGCCAACGGTGACAAGCTGTGGTTGATGCCGTATCGATTAGTGATCCCTGTCGGCACTGATCTTGAAGTACATACATCAGACCACGGCAGAAATCTCAAGACTCAGTAAACTATCCGCCCGGTGTTCGAAATCAGACAAAATCGATTGTCGCGAACAGTACACGAGACACACGAACGAAATGTCTGCGCGAAAAAAATCCTTTTCTCCGAGGTATACTGCAGCTACCCACGACTAATTGTCCTGGGTTTCCACTACCACAGCGCAATACCGTGTGGCAGAATCGAAAGACTCCCAAAAACACAGCAATTCCACGAGCAAAGTCAAAAAATTTCATCAACACACTAACGGGGCGCGCCGCGATCAAATACAACGACCGAAAAGCGAGTGCGCAATGAAAGAATGTAAAAAGCGAAATTGGCCATTTTCACGCGAAATAAGTCGCGATTCGTCGACCTTTTTTCCCAATTCGGTGGAAACTGTTCAACGGTTCAACACTCGGTGCCCGTGCATAAATCACAACGTTTTTGGAGCGTAGCGAGCAGGGGGCCAAGCCACCTAGTATTTTTTAAACCTCTCTATAGGATAATGCTGGCAGCCCCTGCGCTTTTCCGAAATTCTTCCTTTAGTGGATTTGGGTTTGTCTCTAAGCCGCATTCCATCCAGAGGTATAGTGTGTGTACAGCATTGACCATTAAGGTATCTGGTCACCTTAAGATAGATTAGATCTGAGTTTTCTCGTCCAATATCTACGCAAATACCTCAATTTATTTGTATACAGGGTGTCCCGCATTGGGTGGTCAATACTGTAAGGGTTGATAGCGCAACTTGTTTCAGCAAGAAAATTACCAATGCAATCGGAATTTTTTTTACCGTTACCTTGTTATCGCTCTTTGTGTGAAAGTCATCGAAAATCGTGACTTGTCACGCAAAATCGTAATTTTCAGCACTCCTGATGACTTAATCCAAGATTTGATTTCAGTTTCAGAAACTACATAAAATTTCACAAAAACTGAAGTTTTTCCTGTTGCCAAGATTATCGGCACTTTCAAGATTAGTTACTCAAACTTAATAGAAATTTTAAAATAGATTTTTCATCGAAAATTCAAACAGTAATTTCATAACGGTGCTTTATACGTACAACTCTGCAAAGTTGATAAAAGTTGCTTCAACATGTTGGCTTTCCAACGGTATATCACTTTTCATATTTACATTGCGGGATTTTAGAATAACACATATTGGATACAAAAAAACAAGGTAATTACTTTCTTATCGGATTATTTAAACTGAAATTTTATTCATTTATTTTTTATAATTTTACTATCGCAATTTTGAAAATTTGTTAAATAAAAATTAAAATAAAGTTTTGAATATGAGAAAGAACCAATAAACTAAAAATATTAACTAATGATTAAATGGGTCTGTTTGATGAATTGGAATAATGCTGCTGGAATTGGCCTCCTCCATTTTGTATGCAGACTCGACAACTTCGGCGCATGGAAGAAATGTCCCGAAGGATTTCAGGAGGGGTTTCCTTAATGTTGTCACAAGCATCATTAATTCGCTGCAGCAGCTGTTCCCGGGAGGTAATCGGCTCGGAATAGACATTGCTTTTTAAGTTAACCCATAAATAAAAATCTAGGGGAGTAAGGTCGGGACTTCTCGCAGGCCACGCAACTGTCCCAAATCTGCCAATTCACTTTCCGGGAAATTCGTTTTCCAAATATTCTTTGATAGATCTCGCATTATGAGCGGGCACCCGTCTATCTGCCATAAATAGCAAATATTAAATTTTAACCGTTATAAGTACCGTTGCATTTGCCAAACAATGTACCAAATTTCAAATATCTTACAGTTCTGGTCAAAATAATGTTGCGAGATTCTATCCCGAATTATAATTGCCTTTGTATGTCTTTTTTCGAGTCAAGGGAAAATTGTTAACGATTCCACTGAAGCCATGATTTTTACCATTCAATGCGTGTTTACCTAAAATTCTGCAATTTAAATAAGAAAAGTGATATACCGTTGGAAAGCCAACATGTTGAAGCAACTTTTATCAACTTTGCAGAGTTGTACGTATAAAGCACCGTTATGCGATTACTGTTTGAATTTTCGATGAAAAATCTATTTTAAAATTTCTGTTAAGTTTGAGTAACTGTATCTTGAAAGTGCCGATAATGTTGGCAACAGGAAAAACTTCAGTTTTTGTGAAATTTTATGTAGTTTCTGAAAATGAAATCAAATCTTGGATTAAGTCATCAGGAGTGCTGAAAATTACGATTTTGCGTGACAAGTCACGATTTTCGATGACTTTCACAAAAAGAGCGATAACAAGGTAACGGTAAAAAAAATCCGATTGTATTGGGAATTTTCTTGCTGAAACAAGTTGCGCTATCAACCCTTACAGTATTGACCACCCAATGCGGGACACCCTGTATAGGTACAGCTCCAGCTACAAGGGATAGAGTTTCTGCTTTTTTATGTCAATACACAATCAAATCATCAATCTATACATCACAACAGCCCAGGGCCATAAAACCGTTAAATTCATTGAACCATTAATTTCCAATTAGTAACACCAATTTTCCATCCATTTAAGCATAAAAGAAAAAAACATCCGCACTTACGAAAACATTAAAAGGATAATTTCCAATAGCCTTAAATGTGTGAAGCGCGAAGCATTCAATCAAATAGCTCATCTTAGCCGAAAGTTGTTCTCGGGGCTTAATGCTTTCGGGGAAAATAAGCAGTGCAATATATTTATCACACGATAAGATAAATTACGTGTCAAATACAGTGCAAGTCAATTATTTAGCGTTCCATCAAACGTGTGTGACTTCAATAGCGTCTTTATCGAAAAATCAACTTCTAACTCGATTCGGTATAGGCCTATAGAAGGAGTTCACCTGTTTTTACACTGATTCGTGCTGATTATAATCCACTTGTAGTTGAATTACTCTTAAAGTTACTTTTGAAATTGAACGAAGCTACTGGAGGTCACAAAGCCTAAATTAGTTTCCAACAACTGTAGACTTATACGTTTGTCCATTGCTATATTACCTGTGTTGCACGGCGTGTCATAACTCGTAATAAAATTACAGCAACCGCAATTACTAAAAATAGGCCTCCAGACACAGCTTGTCAAAAGTGGATAAACTTTTATATCGTCTGACGTTGTACTCTCGTATACGCAGAAGATATCATTCATCACACAACATTTTGCTTGTATAGCTTTTCTTTTCTGGTAAAACAAATCACCCAACTTTCTAGTGGCATGTGTAATAAAAACAGAATCAAAGTTTTGCCAGCAAAAGTTTCCACTAAAAGGCACCGTGTTGTAATCTAATCTTTGTCAGTTGCTAGAGGATGAGATTGACTCTTTTGGAAGGAAGAAAAAAAAATAAGTTTTCTAGCCGTAGAAAATAATAAAGGCACGGGTTTAGGAAGTCTGATTAGGAATTCGTTTCAGACCACATTTTCATCGAGTCTCAACGGTGACATTTAGTCAACAAATTGGTAGGTAGTTTGTTTCATTCTGGAGAAAACTATATCCTTATAACGGTGAGCCCCATTCCCAGAGAAGAACGACCAGAAAGGAGGTGCAATTTGCACCCATGGCCAAAGACGGGCGGTTTTGGCAGAATCAACGTATTTCTGGCTATGACCGCTAGCTTCATACTATAAGGTTCGAGTTTCTCCCCTGGGATTGGGACAGTCATTTCGCGAATTTACGTAATCGACGGTGGGTTTATGTTGTTTATGATAATTCTAGAATAAATCCGTAACGAAACTTTACATCAGACAGTTCAAAGAAAAATAATTACATAAATGGACACAATAACAAAATCACCAAACACTTCTCCCATAAAAACTCAAATCTAGGTTAACGCGGAGTCGTTTGTTATAATACCAGTACTAACTACTAACGATTTAAAAATTAAAAGCATCTTCTCGAACTTATCTATCCATTTATCGTTGAATCTTCCCTTTACTCCTTTCGGTGGCTTTCCATGCCCCCTCGTCGATTTTACGATATGTTTTACGAAAAGCGCGTATACTTTAATTCCCATTAAGGCATCTTGTTAGCGGGCAGCTTTTCTTCTACTGACCCAGTTTTCCATTGCAACGAACATACTGCACAATGCAACCCCTGCATCCATACTTACTTGGCCGTGACTATATTCCCACGATTATATTGCCCTCGAATGTCGGGTCGTGGTTCGTGGATACGAGACTCGACTTGACTGCACAATATTCCGTATAAGGATCGCATGGCAAAAATGCCTCTTTCATGGGAGGTTGTGTGTTTTTTAATGGCTCACTGTTATCGTAGTCTGCCAGAGAACACATTCAAAAATCGATGTATGACGTAATAGCGTTAGCAACCTGCTGGCTATGCTACTACAGGACATTCACGGCGCACTATGAAATTCTCAAAGTCACACGAACTTTTAGCACGGCTAGCGCTTTGATTTTCTTTTTAGAGTATTGCAAACAAAACGCAAGGTTGCATGAGCAATTCAAGGACCTTAGGGGGATACAATTCCATACATGCGAGTATATGGAAGTGGCGAAACCGCACGAATGGCGCATTCACTTGTATATGCAAGCAATTCCATACATGGACAAATAATGAATAAAATATAACTTTATCCGTTTTAAATTCTCTTCAAATGGCAACAGGTGATAGTATTACCTGGTGAAAGTAATGAATTTCACAGGATTAATAATTCACTTCTGGTTATAAGCCTGATAGAGCGGATATTGAGACATTGTCATATTTCCATAGCAGCGTCATACATAACACAGATTGACGCGCAGTTATGTGAATACGGATATTTAAATATTTCACTAGTTGTGATTTTAGTGCCTTTCAACTTACTGGATCATTTCCATATTTACTGGAAATCCTATACAAAATGTCAATCTGGAGATTGATTCAGGCCAAAATAATCCCCTAGATGGCTCCCTGAACAATTTCCCTGAAATTTCCCGTATGTCATTTTGCTTTTTAGTTTCTAATCTTTTGTTAGAGTTAATTCTTTTAATATTTCCTTTAATTCCTGCCACGGTGTATAATATAAAATGCAATTTCCAATTCAAAATATTGCGTTGGAGACTGATGACACAATAGTCAGCTGTTATCGAAGGGGGAAATTTTGATTTGGTTTGCATTTTACTTGGAAATGATCCTGTCCATGTAAATCTAAATCTGCTTAATGACCCAGTCAGCATTGGCGTCATACCCAGCCAGCATTGCCGTCATATATCGTCAAAATAGTCAAAAATAAACTTCACTTCATGCATCACAAGTTGACGTGCTGTATCTATAGGACGCAAAGTGAAATACATGATAGTCAGCTGAGGGAAATGCGATTGATCAATATGTGTGCTTGCATATGGGAAATGCAATGTTTCTTTTCTACTCACAAATGATTCAGACACTTGTTGCATTCTTCTTACAATACAGGGTGTCCCGCAACTGGTACGCCGTAGACCAATGGTAGATTCTACAGGATGTTTTAGGAAAAATGTCGCCAAAATTATTTATCAAGCTTTTACCGTTAAGGAGTAATTGCCTTTTTTTTGTGATTCTTGTCAAAAAAACACGAATTTTTCGAAAAACTCCTATTTTCTAGCTTCCACTTTAGCCAAATCAACGTTTTTCATATTCTTCTGAAAGTACACAAAATTTCCAATAAAAGGACATATCGAACGTTTCGAACGGTTTCGTATCTTCCGAGATACGACGTTTTGAATTTTGCAGAAATGTCAATTTCAACTTTTAATATCAAAATTAAACCCGAATTTCATAACGATACATTGAAGTGGCAAATCTGCAAAGTTCACAAAAGTTGGCTCAATTCCTAAGCTTTCGAACGGCATGTAACAGAATCATCCAGTTTGTGAATAATATGTGTAAAAGGGAAAAAAAACATAGTCCGTAATGGAAGAAATCTTGCTTTTACGTGGAAATAGTTCAGTCATATAAGCATTTCCAATAGAAAAAAATACAGTAAGGCTATTTTTTTTCTTGGTCATGAATCAGTGGAGTCCCAGGAGTCTAAAACTCATTTTGCTAAAATAAATTTGATCGGAAAGGTCCCAAAAAGGACACTATTTAATCCTTGACTGGAGGTCGGCATGCGGGGTATCATATCAAAGGGGACGCCGAGTACATTACATATCCGGTGTTTGATTCCTATTTCAAGGACCCTCAACGGAAAAAATCGCGTTTGAATGGAACATTTTCGTGTTTCCCGTAACTTATCTTATCTGTATCTTTCCAAAGCCATAACTACGCGAATAATTAAAGTTGCCACTTCGTGTACACAGCGAACCTTTGTACAAATAATTCAACACATAAAACAAATTTGTTTGTATTTACCGTTTAATTAGTAAAGTAGCATCTACAACAGTTGCGAAAAGTATTTTTCCATAATGCATAACAACCAGTCTGGTAGTCTGGCTTGTCTAGCGGTTAGTGCGCGCACCTTCGGTGCACAGGGTCATGAGTTCGAATCTCACCGTGGATCATGGTGTTTTTCGAACTCACGAGCTTGTGACGGACTATGATCTCACTCAGATGTTAAACGTGTACCTATTTATGGGGATAAATAACACTGCTGAGCGTGATGCTGATCTCATTACCTCTACAAAAGCAGATAAGATCTTGGAAATAGGATGTCACTAACACATCCTGCGGCATTAGTCCAATGCTGGATTTTCGCTCCTGTTATTTTATAACAACCAAGTCTATGCTTGATGTAAAAATTTCACTTCATTTTCAAGATTGAAGTCGGTTTGGTACATTTGCAGACTACGGTTTTTTTTTTATTTATACGTATTATTCAGAAACTGGATGACTCTGTGCTTTATTCTTATATGCCGTTCGAAAGCTAAGATACTAAGCCAACTTTTGCCAATTTTGCAGATTTGCCACTACAATGTACCGTTACGAAATTCGGGTTTAATTTTGACATCAAAAATTGAAATAGACATTTCTGCAAAATTCAAAACGTCGTATCTCGGAAGATACGAAACCGTTCGAAACGTTCGATATGTCCTTTTATTGAAAATTTTGTGTACTTTCAGAAGAATATGAAAAACATTGAATTGGCTAAAGTGGAAGCTAGAGAATATGAGTTTTTTCGACAAAAGTCGTGTTTTTTGACAAGAATCACAAAAAAGGCAATTACTCCTTAACGGTAAAAGCTAGAGAAATAAAAAAAAACTCGTACTGCGGGCGCAGCCCTCTGTATGCCGGTATTTTTGAAATAATCGCAAAAAACTCAAATATGCCCCCATCCCCCCCTTTTTTAAGGTTGCGGACCACCAATCGGTTGGGAATTGTAATGCCATAATCTGGGGACTATCCCCAACCATGTAGGAAAACTCCTAGGCTTCATGCAAACGACGCGAAAACGGCTCGCAAGCTCGACACATCGAAATACATTGGCTCTTCTGGGAAGCTCATGACGAGCGACAGCAAGCGAGAGCCGTGCTCAGTCAAAACACGGCTCGCGAGCCGTGAATTTGCGGATTGTGGTGCACGATATGTGAAAACACATTTCGCTAGTTGTGATTTGACAGCGGCACGGCTCTCGCTGTCGTGAGCTTCCCATAAGAGCCAATGCATTTCGATGTGTCGAGCTTGCGAGCCGTTTTCGCGTCGTGTGCATGAAGCCTTAGCGTTTCACGCCTATTTTAATAATCGGATGCAGTATCTCGGCAGCTATGTTCGGCTTGCTAGATACAGCTCGGCAGGGATCAATACCATCCGCTTTGCCTCTTTTAGATCAATCGCATCAACTATTTCATACATACATACATATATAGTCGGGGAAGTAGACCGTATGCTTGAGTTCTCATGACTGGCTAGGCTATGTATTTGCAAAAACATTCGGAATAAATATAGACCTGCATTGTACGATGCACATTTTTTGACACTTAGATATATATATTATGATTGCCTACCACAATACATAAAACCTATCCGTAAAGGGATAAAGTGCCACGAGTTAGCCTTAGGCATCCACAAAAAGTGTTCAAATATTATATAAAAATTTCATTCCAAACTTTTTTCATTTTTCATCCCAAACGTCCTTTCATATTTCAGTTATAAAGTTTCCTTTAAACGTATTGAAACATTTAAAAGCATTTCCGGAATGATTGTTCTAAAAATTGAGCAAATGCTAACCGAACCGCATTCTATCCAAACAAAAAGCTGTTCATATACACAAAAATGCTTTCGCTCTTTTGGTATGTCCTTTCGCAGCAGTTTTTCCCTCATACATATTTCAGGTGGAAAGGATTCACATCTCATAAAATTCAATTCAATCATCGTCCGAACATTCTCATAAATCATTATGTCTGTGTGTTTGCCAAAACTTTCATTACGGGTCGCATTGTCATCGCCGCATGTCATACCAACACCCCCAGAAAACTCATTAGATATTTCGACCTTTCAGTCGTTTTTCGTCATATCCTTTTAACACAAATACACACACTATTCAGCCTTTCATTCACCTCGAATAACTTAACCCTTATAAAGGTTATCTCAATTTCTCTAGCATAAAAAAAATGTTGAAACGTGTTCAGTCGGCGTTATAAGTGAAGGAATGTATATGTGCCTATATATATCCTGATTCAGAAATCTCATCGCCTTATAGAGCAGAGGCTGTCATGCAAAAGCCGGCGGGAAACGAAACGAATAAAACACATGAAAATGGATGATCTTGAATAAACGGCTAAGTCAGACGAATTTTGGAATAACTGACGACGAAATCCGCTTTCCGTTCCATTTCAGTGCTGTATTGCAATGCTAAAATGCTAAGATAAACTGTCAGACATACATACATTACATGACAGGAAACGACAGCATCTGCAATAACAGAATCCTTCGTGATGATGGCAAGACAGCTTCAATTGTCAGCTTCTTAATTTTCCCCCGAGAATGAAGATATGGTCGAGGGAAAATATTAGTCCATGGACTGAGGACTTTTTAGCTTTTATTCGCAAATAATATCGTGCAGGTAGGTCGACTGGTAAATGGATTAGATTAAATCTCTACAAGTTCAAGTAGGCGTAGACATTTATCTGCAATGATTCTCATCCTCTGAATGGAGAGAGTTCTTTTGGATATGTTAGTGCTTTTACCGCAAGATCCATACGTACATGACGATTGCAATAAAGAGAATACGAAATTCGCTTAGCTTGCCGATGCCAGAATCATTTTATTATTATTGAACAAGACTCCAGGGAATCGAAATGTTCATTCAATGTGAAGAGTAGATGTTGTCTTTCGTGGAGTACACTTACATTCAATACAGAACTCAACTTCGAATACAATTTTGTTGCCCTAGGCAAGATTTATACAACTCAAATGTGTAACAAGCATTTCTGAGTTCCAAGTGGACTACATTTTAAGTCAGACAGTTTCATGTAGTTTCGTCTAGCATTTTCGACATTCAAATGGAATATAAAACATTCTTTGAGCATTCCCTATGTCTGAAGGTAGACCATGTGAATTACATAAAAAAGCATTCTCAGTGTTAAACGAAATCCCATAAATCTCCTTAATGGTCGATTTGAAAAAGCACCAGCTTTACTGTTGGTTTAACAACAACACTCACACCACTACCAGTGTGTTCTAAGCTAAGGCGAAAATCGCATTGAGTATACCAAATGAATTCGGCTAACCATTCAACCATTAACAAAATTGTGCTTCATCCCTTCAACCTCATGTCTATTGCTTCTTCTTTTTTTTTTCAGAGAAATCCGGGAGAGAAATTGTACCAACAAAGCCACCTGTTTTGTATATCCTGTAAATCCAATGGATTTGCCTTGGAAAAGATTTTTCCTTAAAAGCGGATGTATTCCTTTTCAAAAGTATTTTCACAGCCACTAAAAGCAACGACTTACAACAATCATGTTTCATTTCATATTTAAATGAAACCAACCAAAAATTTAGGGGGTATGACAAAAAGTTAGCAGTTACAGGGTGATGCAAAAGAAACGACGGAACTAATTGTTTTCTAACAGTTTGGGTTCATATATGAGGGGGGAAAGTCAAGAAAATTTTGCGTAGAAAATAACACTAATGAGCATCGGACGAGATTAATCATTTTCTTCTGCTCAAACGTGCGTTCATGAGAGAAATTGTGTGAGCTATCATCAGCGTCTTGATTGGTCGCCTCCCTGACAGTGAATATCGTCGGCAATCCTGATTTCACGCACAATTTCACAAAGTAACGAGGCTCATTTTCAATTAAATCGCTTCGTCAATACAACAAATTGCTAGACGCAATGGAATATTGTGTATAGAGCTTAGAGTAAACTCATCGGAAGTCAAAAGTCGTGTGATTACATATATCGATTAGAGACAGAGAGGGATACATTTGAGTCAGATTTTTGGAAGCGCCAGAAGACATAGGGGTGGGGGTTAGCAAATAATTCCTCACAGATGAATGCATCAAAATAATTAATGGTTTCCAAATAAATAATAATAATTTTTTGTTTTTGTCCACCCTGCATTTGTATAAAGACGGCTAACCCATTTCAACGCGGTATAATTCCCCAGTGGCTATTTCATACTGAACTCATAATTAAAGATGTTATCTGATTTTTTTTAAATAATGGGTAAAAAACATTTTTGGTATAATACTCTCTGTGGGAGATCAAACCTGTAGAGCGGGCGTACCACTATAGAAATGTACAGAATTTACATTTCCTAAAGTGGGAAGAGTTTAAATGATAAACTGGTTGAATGAAGGGTGGAGTTTATTAAGTTGAAAACTTTGGGCGGTTGGACTCAATTGTGGCTGTGAATTTTTTGATAAAAAACTGTATTGTTTCATTCTTGTTAGAAAATGTTATCATGTTAATCATGTCATCTAAATTGTATTAGTCTTGGAGAAAGACTTATTCATATTCTAAGGAAATTGATGACAAAGTTTTCATGTAAAAAAAACTATTCATCATGAAAGCTTTTCCTTCTGGTAACTTACTCAATTGATTTTTTTTGGATGCAATGTGCAATGTCTGTTTGAATTATGTATCAGAAGGTCACATATATTTCTCACTGAGATGACAATTCCATGGACAGACAAGCGAAAACAATAACACAATAGTTCAGTAATATCGTGTCGATTTAGTACCAATCCGTGAAAAAAATACAGAAGTTTTTTTCTCACTCTTTCTTTATGTATTATGGGGCGCTGATTCCGATTATGAACTTTGCACCCTAAAAAAAGTGCCGCAACCTTTAAAAAAGGGGGGAAAGGGGGGCATTTTTTCGGTTTTTTGCGATTATTTCAAAAACGGTAAGAGATACAGAAAAATGGTCTGAGGACGAAAAAAACTACATAAAATTATCTTTGCAATGATATATAACACATTAGAGTTTATTTGAATATTTCGGCGTTAGAATAGAACATAAATTAGAATATTTTTATTTTAGACCTTTTTTAAAAGCTCCATAACTTTTGAAAGAACGCCAGTTCATCCGTATAATTTTATATAAGTACTCACAACAAGTTTAAGATAATTTTAACGTAAACATTGAGTCGCTCCGGTCAACGACCTCCATTATCCCCCAATTTAAATTTTCAAAACTGCATATCCATAACTCCCCCCAAAATTGATGCAGAGTGCTAAATTTCGGTTTGTTGCGATTGGAGGTCATAGTCACCCCACCCACCAAAAATCAGCTCATTCGGATAAAAACTAAGGGTATCTCCCATACAAAGTGACCCATCAAGACTTTGTTCTACGTACAACGTACTACTCATTTTATAAACTACTGTAGAACAAAGTTGTCATGGGTCACTGCGTATGGGAGGTACCCTTAGTTTTTATCCAAATGAGCTGATTTTTGGTGGGTGGGGTGACTATGACCTCCAATCGCAACAAACCAAAATTTAGCACTCTGCTCCAATTTTGGGGGGAGTTATGGACATGCCGTTTTGACAAATTGAAATGGGGGGGATAATGGGGGTCCTTGACCGGAGCGACTCTGCGTTTACGTTAAAATAATCTTAAACTTGCTGTTAATACTTGTACAAAATTTTACGGCTGAACTAACATTCTTTGAAAAGTTATGGAGCTTTTAAAAAAGGTCTAAAATGAAAATATTCAAATTTATGTTCTATTCTAACGCCGAAATATGCAATTAAACTCTAATGTGTTATATATTATTGCACAGATAATTTCATGTAGTTTTTTTCGTCCTCAGACCATTTTTCTGTATCTCTTACCATTTTTGAGATAATCGCAAAAAACCGAAAAAATGACCCCCTTTCCCCCCTTTTTTAAAGGTTGCGGCACGTTTTTTAGGGTGCAAAGTTGATATTCGGAATCAGCGCCTCAAAATACATATAACAAAATTGAGAAATAAACTTCTGTATTTTTTTCCTGACGAAAATACGATATTATTGGACTACAAGCCCGATATTAAAAAATGAAAAAAAAGGGGCAAAGGGGTTATTGAACCTAGACCGCAAGATTTATTAGAGAAACCAACTTAATTTTGACGGCTCCTGGCATTTAACATAAAAGCATGATTAGAGTCAATCACATGATTCCTTATTTCGAAGTTATGAACAACAGAACTACAGTGGATTTAAATCCGCAGGGCCTCCGCTTAGAAGGCTACGGTTCCGTTGTGATTACTGGCCGAGGCTAACAACAAGACAATCCTTCCATGTTGTTGTTGTTGTAGTACGGGAAAAACGGGGAAACACACAATTTAAGTTGCAAATTATTACATATTCGAAGATGGTGGGCATTTCATCCTCGAGGTCTAGCTTTAAAAAGAATGCTGCTTCGATGGGTTGTAACCAAAGCCATCTTAATACAAGCTTGGAAGCAGAACACGGTCAAATACTTAAACGTCAAAGCATAGGCTTGAGCGGATGGAAAATTTATATTCCGGTAAAGGCAAATCGGGTTGGGTCGCGGCAAACTTTACACGAAAAGTATTGGTTCCCGGTCGATTTTTGTCGCGAAAAGTGCAATGTGTCGTGAATTGGAGTGTCTTAAGTGCAGTGAAAGAAAAAAAATCCCGACAAAAAGTGAGTTTTCCACGTGTTTTCGCGATTTTTATCAGAGCAGACACGGTTTTTTTTACATGCGCTGTGCTTGTGTTAGTGCATCGTGCAACGTATATACGACATGATCATAGGCTTGATTTGTGTGCATGTGTTGCTGCTTCCCGGGTTTCTAATTAAGGTGGCTTTGGTTGTAACCATAACGCAAGTGGTGTAAGTTGCGTGGGATCAGCTGAACAATCGAAAATATGGTCTACGTCATGTGGACTAGTTCCGCAGGCTGGGCAGGTGTTGGCGACTTCGTTATTTCTGCGTGATAAATATGAGTTTACTCGTGGGCACCAGCCGGATCGGAGTTGAGCTAAGGCGGTACGGGTAGCTTTACACCGGCAAATATGTAAATTTAAATCGGGTTTATAATAATATTTACGGCAGCCGGTTCATCGACGTAAATCGTCCTGGAGCTACCCGTTATTCCAACGGCCAAGAGCTGCCGCCCCCCTTCGGTTCAAGAGCAAAAAAGCCCTACAACAACAACAATACTATGATGCTCACATGAACGCACTTCGGACGGAACCGACTAACTGCACACAGAACAAGCCAGAAATGCAATAATGCACACAAGTATTGTAACACAGTCAGTATGTAGACAACTTCAACTATCTGGGTTGTAACTTATCAAAGGACGCCAACGAAACCGACGAAATTAAGCGACGGATACAACTAGCCAATAAGACATATTTCTCGGTCCTCCCTATAATTAATTCGAAGCTTGCGCACAGGAACACGAAGCTCCGCTTGTACAAAACGATCATCCGACCCGTGCTATGTTATGGCTGCGAAACATGGACCCTTACCCAAGCCTCCGAAATTTTGCTAGACCGATTCGAACGAAAGGTCCTTCGGCGAGTTTTCGGGGCCGTTCGCGAGCGATACCAATGGCGTATCCGGTACAACCATGAGTTGTATCAATTGTACGATGAGCTGGAAGTATCGAAAATCGGGAAGCTTCAACGTCTGCAATGGGCGGGGCATGTACAACGGATGGACGATAATCGCATGCCAAAGAAAGTTATGAACGCACAACGAATTGACGGAGCGAGGTTGCGTGGACGACCGAGAGCTCGCTGGGAGAACTCCGTAGGTGAAGACGCCCACCAGCTGCTGGGCTTTTGAAACTGGAGGACAAGGTCACGTAACCGCGACAATTGGAGGTCAACGATTCTGGCGGCCAAGGCCCGACGTCGGGCTATCGTGCCACATTGATGATGATTGTAACACACTCGGTTTCACACAAATGTAGGTGCAATTTTTTACACCAAAAACATAATATTACCTGAAAATTTCCTTAACCTTCAAGCGGGCGCGCATTTTTTGTGACATTACCGGGCGCGCGGCGGTAATTAACCGCCCTCGTCTTTCCCCCTCCATTTGCGCTCAACCGTAAAACTTCCATTCTCATAATTATGGTAAATTGGAAGATGAGCATGTCCCAAATAAGTTATCATCATAAAAAGTATTATCTGGTGAACAATAAAACAAGTTCAGCAGTTTTAGCAAAGCATGTCACTTCAGAGATATTACACAAAGCATACACATTTTGAGCATAACTACATATATACTAAAATGTACAATCCCGGAACGTTTGATGACCGCTGGAAAGGTATGGAAGGTGAAATTTACCCAAAATTTTATTGTATCGTATCTATAATAGTATGACTTAAGAATACATACTTCTCCCACCTCGATCCGGCCAGCGGGGAAAAAGCTATGCGTGTTTATATGATCAGGGCGGTAAATTACCGCCCGCGCGACCGCTTGAAGGTTAAAATCACAACTTTCCAAAGTAAAGTAATGACACCACCTTTGGTGTGTGTAAAATTACACCAAAATTGAGTAATATTAAAAATATGTGCAATATTACACTATTTTGTGGGTTTACTAGAAGTTTTGTTCAAAAATAAAAGTTTAATTTGCGAGAAAAAATGTGTAAAATTCAACGAGTTTTCGATATAAAATTCAACTTTGTTTTTACAGTGTAGATCCTTTTACCACAGACGCAGCACATCCAACGACCTGGGTTTGTTTCGATGCCGACGCGTAAAAGCAGGAATTGGAGAAACTGGGCTCGGGTTGCTCCGATGGTATAAAAACGATGTTGTAAATGTACAACTTTTGAGTTTCCCCCACTTGTGTCGAGGGGAGTTTGCGGTTCTTGGCTAAGCAAAAAAAAAATGCATGGGTGGTTCCGGGATATAGAACCGACCGCGATAGGAACCTACAATCTTTCCATAGGTAAGGATGGCGCGGATTACTGCCGCATACATCTAAACAACGGTGTTGGACTTATCTTTTTATAATTCTTTCTTATAGAGGATTCAGACTATGCACAGAATACTAAAACCACTAAATTTTTCCAGACAAAACCCTTCTACTAGTTTGAATCGAATGTCACCAAATTGAAATTCATTACTAAAAGTGAATATGGTTCAACTGTTAATGAAATTCAGATTTAAAAGGGGAAATATGAAAGACACTAAAAATATGTCCTTTTTGCACAATTTATGCAGTTGTGGGAGCTTGAAATAAGGAAATAATACCAACTACCAGTACCATCATGCCTATTTTTTTTAAGAAAAAGTTTGCATTCTTTTTATGTTGATTGTTTATAATATTTTTCCTAACGAAAAGAATGGTAGTATGTATCATCAATGTCTATAGTCTAAAAAGTCTAGCATAGTATTTTTGTTTTGTAACCGCTGCGAAAATGTGAAAGCACACAACATTTTGCCCTTTTTACCCACGGCGGCTTTAGAGCCTTGAAATTACAAAATTATACCGGACATAGATTGCACTCGATTTCCTTTTTACTATGATACCCCTCATCTCTCTGTTAAGTAAGGAAAATGTACAAGGTTTTAAATTTTTACAGCTTTCAGAGTAGGCAATTGGTTGCCAACTTTAAATAAAGTATTTAAAATTACATCAATATATTTAACCCATTTACAACAAAGATTTAATTTTAAATTCTTAGATTTTAGATCAGGGAGATATTCCAGAGGAATTCATGGAGGCGGTGATTTTTCCTCTGTTTAAAGCCGGAAATGTCAATGACCCTGCATCGTATCGAGGCATCTCTTTTCTAAATGCGTCGGGAAAAATTTTCACCACCATTTTATAAGCAAGATTTGCTAGGTGGCTAAACGAACGTCAAATTTTATCAGAGAATCAAGCGGGATTTCGTCCAGGATACTCCAAGAATGACCATGTCTTTGTTTTGTACAATTTGGCACAGTTGTACTTGAATCAAGGGCGCAGACTATATGCTTTCTTTGTGGATTTCAAGTCCGCTTTCGACACTATCGATCGACCGTCTCTTTTTTATAAGTTGTACAACCATGGAATGTCGTACAAGTTTGGATATGCCTTGGAACAGTTATATGAGGATACCACAGCCATAATATGGAACGGGTTCCGAATGTCATCGAAATTCGGTACAAATGCAGGAGTGCGTCAGGGGTGTGTCATAAGTCCGGATGCATTTGCGACGTATGTGGACGACATATTGGACGGTATGCCTGGTGGTGTAGATGCTTTTAGAACAACGCTCAAAGGACTATTTTACGCGGACGATATGGTGTTTTTCGCCAAATCACCGAGAGATTTGCAAAGTATGATTAACCATATTGAGGAGTATTGCAAGCAATGGAAGTTGACGGTAAACCTGCAAAAATCGACAGTGATGGCGTTTAAGAAGCGGCATATACTGGCACGAAATGAGAAGTGGACTTTTGACGGAAGGGAAATCGAAGTCGTTAAGAGCTATAAGTACCTCGGCGTTCACATTACCAGCAATCTGAACTTTAATTATCATCTTGAGAAGAAACTCAATGAGGCTAAATGGGCGATGAACTCGATTTGGAAGAACTGTTTCCATAATCCTGACTTATGTCACACGGTAAAATATAATATCTACAAAGCAGTATCGAAGTCAGTGCTTTTATATGGTGCGCAAGTATGGGGTGGGAATAAGTACGATGAAGTTGAGAAACTACAACGGTACTATTTGAAGCGCACTTTGCATCTTCCCGTAAAAAGCCCCAACTACATGCTTCTACGAGAGACTGGGCTAAAACCGTTATTTGTTGAAACGTTGCAAATGCATATTAACTACATCATAAAGGTTGCAGCCTTAAGGGACTACAGGATGCCGAAAATGTTGATGAAATATTGTGTGGCCAACAATAGTGGATTTTTTGCGGAACTACAATCTCTGGCGAGCGAAATAGGAATCGAAGTAAATTGGAACGGGGACCACGAGACATGCCACTTGCTTCGAAGATTTGTTAACGATGCGATACATTTTGAAGTGACGAAAACGAAGGAAGATGCAGTGGCGTCACTTCATCGGGAAATTTACGTAAAACTATACCAAGAGCTTCAGCACAATACGTATTTCCAAAACGGCTACAGTACGCACAAGATTTCGACGATCTTCAAAGCTAGAGGGGAGATGCTGCCTCTGAACTATATACCGCATCGAAATGATTTACCGATAACTTGCGATCTTTGTAACCTAAACACCAGAGAGGACACGCGTCACTTTATAGGAGTATGCCCAATTCTAAAGGAAATTAGAAGATCATGTTTCGGTAAAAATGCCCTGAATGATCATGAAGTCGAAGAGTTATTAAACGGATCCAACTGGGATGATTTATACGAGTACTGCAACATAGCGCTGAAATATCGACACCGAATAGTAAACGAATGTATGTAATGAGCTCAATCTATTATTTAATTTAATCATTTAATATTTTATTACTATTGTATAAGATTATGTACATATCTAATTATGAAAAAATGAATCAAATGAATATGCTAAATGTAAACATTTGAATGTAGTTAATGTATTTAGTCAATCAAAACGGGCAGACGCCATAATCGTTTTTAAAAAACTCCTTATAAATAATTGTGAATTTTGAATAGCAAATAAAACGTTTATCTATCTATCTATCTATCTATTTAAAATTCCCATAAAGAATTTAATTAACTTCCAACAGAAATTTAATTTTCTATACAGGAATACTATTCTTATTCTCAGTACCTATAGCCCCATGTGGGGCCATGGTGCGTTAACTCAGCCGATTAAAGGCAATTTCGAATCAACTAAAATTGTATATCATTTCGGAGTGTACATAATGTTGCAAGCACTATATATTTCCTAACCGCACATGCACGGAAATTTCGGACCACGCCGAGATTCGATCTCCGGACCTCTAGATTACTAGCATTGTAGAATGAGACTCAACCAAGTGAGCCACAGAGCATGGCAGAATACTATCGACAAGATTTACGAAATGTGAAAATGAAATGATGAAAAATTACATTCACTAGATTTAATTTTACATTAAATGATGAAAATCACATTCACCTAATTTAATTTTACTTTTTTTGTTTGTAAAATTACAGTAGCAATGTGATTTCACAACATTTTATTTAAAATTTATATAGCGACATTTATTTTAACCTTCTGCTAAAGAAATGTATAACATTAAATTTCAAATTTTTTTTAGTTTATTTTTGTAGTAATTTTTACTACACTTTGTGTGGAAAATTCAATAAATTTTTTACTGTGTACATATTTTTCATCCTTTTTAAGATTTTGCGCATAATATTTTTCCGGGCAAAATGAGTGGGTAGTACTATTGTGTAGTTACACACATGGCCAATACGAGAGTTACTACAAAAGTTTCTAGAAAACAAATGAAAACGATTGTTTTTTTTTCAAAAATGGTTTTATTGTTTTTTTAAATATTCGTTATGAGCATGCGCACAAACCGATTTTTGGAGGCATTTTTTACACTCCGATGGAGACACCTCCAAAACATAATGTCTATCCCCCTCCGCTTCATGATATCCTCAATCTTCTCGCTCTCCGACGTCATGGAACCTACATTCCAGCTTGCAACCCTCAGCTTCTCTACAGTGTAGTTTGACTGCCTTATATTGCTCGCCCCCGGAAACCGTCGAGCTCTGGCGCGAACTAAGTTCGCCCCTGAATCACTCAACCGCATAGCATAAGTAGTGCCCGGCACACACACCAATCTATGGGAGATCTTGCTGATGTTAAATTGTGCCTCAGGCTTGTTCAGATTTAATGGTTGCCTGCTACCTTCGCATACTAGGGCCAAGCACCCTCTTGACCATGCATCCCTCAGCACATGCTGATTCACCTTGGATTAGGGATTTTTTGTCACTGTAAGAGTTCTCATCTCTCCTGTCCCTTTTTTGTCGCCTTCTACGAGACACTCCGGGAAAAGCGGTGGCATCATTCGTGACCTATGCCACAGGGCTCAATTATTATTATTACATATTAGGGATGGGCCGATATTCCAGGAGCAGTGACTAGGAACAGGGTATTTGCCTGTCACTGTGACTATCTGTTCCCGACGAGCAAAAATACCTGATCCTGGCAGTCACAGTTTCCGCGCTTTTGTTTGCTTTCTTTCTTTCCTGGTTTAAACACTGCTGGCACCATGGAATAGACAGCTAAACGGAAAGGTAAATCAGCTGTCATCCCATACAAACTGCATGGTCCGATTTTAAAAAGCGGTGTTCCCTATCTGTCATGTGTTATTGTGAAGTTTTTACGAAGTAAGTGGGGGGAAAGATTGTTGATGGAGGAAGTCAGGAAGTGTATCTATAAAATGTAATAGTCATATCGCAGTTTCAGTGCGACACAAAAGTAAAAAAGACGAATGTTCCCTACCTGTCAGATCCAGTCTGATATGAAAAATTGACCCATTAGTCGTTTCTACGGGCCTTTCCTTTAGTTTTTTTCTTCAATGGCTGGCACTGTCACTGTTGGTCGCAATCAGTCACTATACTATTACAGTCACATCCAGTCACTATTTTCTGTCAGAGTCCACAGTCACGGCTGTCACTGTTGGTCGCAACCGGTCACTACACTACTAGAGGAGTGTTAACCTAGCTTTTCCCCCGTTGGCCGGATCGAGGTGGAAGAAGTATGTATTCTTATATCATACTGTTATAGATACGATACAATAAAATTTTGGGTAAAGTTTACCTTCAATACCGTTTCAGCGGTCATCAAACGTTCGGGGATTGTATATTTTGGTATACATATAGTTGTGCTCTGTGTAATATCACTGAAGTGACATGCTTATGCTGAGATATTATCGCCAAAACGGGCGATGTACCTACACTGCAGGTCGAGCAACGCGAAACCATGGAGCGGTATAAAGAACGAGGCAAGGAAGAAGAAGAAGACATGCTTCGCTAAAACTGCTGAACTTATTTTATTGTTCACCAGATAATACTTCTTCTAATGATAACTTATTTGGAACAGGCTCTTCTTTCAATTTACCATTATTATGAGAATGGAAGTTGTACGGTTGAGCGCAAATGGAAGGGAAAAGACGAGGGCGGTAAATTACCGCCGCGCGCCCGGTCATGTCACAAAAAATGCGCGCCCGCTTGAAGGTTAATATTGATAACAATATTAGATGCATTGAGCATAAAAATAATGGCATTCCTAGAATAGAAGATAATCCAACCTATTTGTGAAGTGTTAGTTATAGAAAAGAGTTTAGAGTCACAGCCAGTCACTATTTCGTACCACAGTCACAGCCACAGGTAAAGCTAGTCACTAAGTATTTGTCATAACCACGAACATTGCCATGGCACAGTCAGGGGCGCTGTCACAGGTGGCACAATCAAGGACGCTGTCACAGTCAGCGAAGTCAGGGATGCTGTCACAAGTCACAGCAGAGAGACTTCTTTTTATGCCAATTTTCGTACAATTTCCTATCGTTGTCGCATTTGAGGGAAGTCCCCTTTTTTCGGGCAACTGTGGCTTTCAGTTTCAGTGAACGAATTTAAACGAGTATCAAGTGTATTGCGCAGTGGAATATTATTTACTCTGTCTTATAATTATTTTAATACAACAATCAAGTCATCAAGTGGCATTTTCAAAGCTGTAGCAATGTCGAATCGAGTAAAAAAGAGCCTAATTTGGGAACACTTTTTGCAAGTTGATAGTGTCACGTACATACATTGCTTATTGCACTCGAGTAACTTGCTTTGCGACGTGATGTAATTTACAATATTAAGAACAGGAACTGGACCGGTAACAAGGAACTGTTACTTGCGAGTCACAGTAACAGTTGGAACTGTTACTCAAAAATATCGGTTGGGCCCATCCCTATTACATATTATGTTTCCCCCAAAAATGTTATCCTCCTAGGAGCAGGGGATTTACCCCTAAATTTGTATCATTGTTTTGTATGTTTTTAACAGGTCTTTGGGCGTTTTTTGTCTGTCCTTGGAGTTTTGTCTAGTCCTCGCCGATAATTGAAAGATAACGGTCGCAAAGCAGAAAAAATAGTGGAAAATTTGACCCTTCGAATAGGCCAGCTACGGTAGTAGTAGCAACAACATTTAACATTAAAATATCTACAATAATTTCCTTTTTATGTGGTTTATTTTAATTTGGTGCACCCGGTACATAAAAATCTAAGATGTAGCGAAACTTGTATTCACTGTACTAATGTAATTTGCAAATCGAAAGTTCATATTTCTCTCTTGTTTCAACCTCGAATTATAAATGCATTAAATTCTCACTATGGGACATTCAAGCACACCAAAGGCAATTTGTTGAATTTTAATTGTAACCAATGAAAAAGTTCATCAAGTTTGGCCTAGAACTTTCATTCACTCATTCCACCGAGTAAATTATCAAAATGAGCCGCAGAATTTCTACAATCAACAACTTTGCTACTCTGCTGATGAATGTTGTTCACTGACAGGAGTAGACGGCTTGTCTTAACCTAACTACAAAATTCTCAGATTCGATAAAACAGTGGACGACGACGTTCATATTTAAAATTCTATTATGAATAATTAAATTGGGATCTGTACTTGATTGTTTGTCGGATGAATAAAATTGGATGTTTTTAACTTTTCACGAAGAAGCGGAAAAAATGAGAGTTGAACATGAAAGATGGAAGTCGTAAGTTCGGTTTGTTTGTCAGAGAATAGAATGGAAATTATTCATTAAACATATTTTTAGCTGTAATTGAAAAAAAAAATAATAGCCAACAGGAAGAAACAGGGTACAAGAGAAAAAGAGTAGCTAGCTTTAAGAAAAACCTGGAAAATGTACTTTTTGGCTAAATAAATTGAATTCGAAATGAATTTTAATAAAAGTATAGAAGGAAATGTTTGGGAAGAGAAAAAGTTTTTTTAACATAAGTATTTCTGCAGGATGCTTAATGTCAAGTTTACTATCTAAATTTGTTTTTCACAAACAAATCGATAAGAATGATTTTCGCTTCTTAATAGCACAACTTTCTTCCTTTACAAATAAAACGAATAATATGCGATTTGATGGATATTATTAGCACAAGATTAACGAAGAATTCTTTAAAATGAGAGGACATTCATGTAATGTGTATTTATTGTCATCCTATTGTCGAACATTTAAAGAGATGAAAAATATTTACTGTTCAGGGTTATGTTTTTGCAGAATTGTGTCCTTAATAGCCTATATTCGTCAACTAGGCAACTTAAAGGATCATTCAAACATTTTACTTTAAAAAAGCCGCCGACATTTGTTTCATGTTCCATTCGAATGAACATGTGTAAAAAGATTGTTACGATAGTAACACTCAACGATAAGTTAACAACATAACAGAGACAACCAAGATGTTTCTTTCAATAATGGTTCTATTTTCTGAGATTTCAGTTTAAATCCTTTTTATTTAAGTATGTGAACCACATCAATCAAATATAGCTGGGAGAATAAAAAAAAAAACAAGAAAAGATACAAAGGAAATCGGAGCTCCTTTGACGCACTGAAGCGTGGAAGCGTATACCATTTGTAACTGATCTAAAACTCTTCAGACTTTTTTTTAGAGAATGTTGTTTGAAAATTGTTTATCAGATTGAGTTGATATGGTATTTGGACACAAAAATCTTTTAAGTAAAATTCAAATGCATCCTTAAGACTTTATGTTTAAATTGCGTACAGCATCAGTATCTCTTCGCACCGATCTTTGGTAAACATTTTGACTAAAATCGTGTTTTTGACAAAGTGCCAATTTCTTTATTCCTCTATCTCATACTCGAAGTTGGTTAATTAGTAATATACATAACAAAATATTTTTATTGCCGCTAAAGTATACTATTAAGGCCGTACGAAAAAAAAAGTCCCATCAGCTTTCGGTTTATTTGTTATTGCAGTAAAGTTTATTTACGTTTCCCAGGCACGTACTCCAGAATAAAACCAATTGAACTGCGATAACACGAAAAATAACTTTCTGCAATTATTCTGTATAGCCAATAAGTTGATGCAGCAGCCAACGTTCTTCCAATTTCTTAATGCAGCCTTTTTAGAAGTTTTGTATTACACGACCGAGCAGCGTCCCAATTTCCACCCGAAAACAAACACCAGATGTATGCATACAGAATTGCGTTGGGTGTTTTTCATAGCGTACAAAAATATTTCACCAAAAATAACTCGAAATTCATGATGATTCTGCGGGGTGATTTTGATTCGATATAGAGTGCGGTATTGTGCAGTTGAAAAGTCCCAATAAAAAATCAAGTAAGGTCGGGGACGCCGGAGGAAGGTCAATTGGCAGCGAGGAACGTAGTCCCAGACCTAGACGTCACACGAACAATAAATTTCACATACCCGTACGATCACATATCATGCTAGCTCTGCGCCTATTTAGAAACAATTGCTTGCATTTATTGTATTGCTTGTACTGAACAGAGAAAATACGGTGGATTTATTGTAATGAAAATCAACTAATTGTACTAATCATTGCAAATATTTATCTTGGATTTTCACATTATTTTCTTATTGCCGTCCCACGTGCAAATCGACATGAGATGAACCATTCGTTGGGGAATTGAACATGATCTTGACGTGGATTAATTTACATCAATTCGGCATATTTATATAACCCCTATGACGAATGTGGAAAATTCTTGTTTAATATACATATATATGTATGTATTACTAAGAATATTGATATTTCAGCATTCATTTCGGATTTATTGAACTGTAATAGAGCAATGAATTGACAATTGATAAAAGCCTCTGTTTGAATAATGAAGTGGCCACAATGTACTCAACGATATGGGACGCGAATATTTCACTTTAGTAATATCGTGCTACGCACTTTGTTCCATTAGAATACTCCGATAAGATCTCTGCTGATAAGAAATGTCTAGGCGTTATCGAATAGCGCAGTTAATCACATTTCACATTCGCGAGTGAAGAAAGAATAAGTTTTCTTTTTATTCATTTATTCAATACAGTTAAGCTTTTGGGGCCGTTTTTAAAAAATAGCATACAGAAGTGCTGCAAGAAATGTATAAAACTAAAATTTATGTATTTTGTTTTATTCATAAACAAGGAAGTTGAGAGATATTCTCTTTCAGAGACGATCAGCTTTCTTTTTCTTTAACCTACGGAACATAATTGTCAAAGTTAACCAATCTATCTCTCGAAATAGGAACATACCTAATGCTTTTTTTTGTTTTCTTGTTTTGCTGGAAAACTATTAAGATTAAAAGTCTAAAAAAGTACACATAATTAATCACAGAAGGGCACCATATCAAAGAGGATCCTGAGCAGATTTTTTTTTTCGGTAAGGTTTTTTGTTTATAAGCCACCTAAATTTATATTTTTTCCCAAAAAGTCCTTTTTGTTTGTCAGAATTTTAATTCAAATAAACTTTTAAAACTATTAGATAAGTTTTAGACTGAGTGGATTTTCCTATTCAGAGGTAGGCATGATGAGTATCATATCAAACAGGGTATCGACCACATTACATAACCAGTTTGTCAGGCACCCATCACAACTTCATATTTTCCGATTTTATATTCCCAAGGATATAACTAAATAATCCCCAGCAATTTACAGACCTCTATTAAACCTATAAATATAATTTATGATAGGTACCACTCATTTTTTCAGGAAAAATATTATGCGCGAAGGTTGGAAAAATGAGAAAAATAGGATGCTAACTTTTCTTTACAAAATATAAGTATATGATCTATGCTCGGTTTTTTCCTTATTTCAAGTCCAGAACGCTTTTCATTGGGTAGGAACGACAAAATCTTTGTGTGTTTTCACATTTTCATTTGTATGTTCCCAAAACCATAACTACATGAAAAGAATACAATCCTGCGTAAAAACTTTGAAGTTTGACATTTACAAGTGTAGTGCTCGATTAGAGATTAGGAGTATTTCAGTCACAGTTCTTATACTGTTCACTCGAGTAAAGTAAAAGTATTAACTTTGTCATGAAGTTTGTAATGCATTGCAAGAAGCATCTCCGACCATATAAAATTATATACATATTTTATATATGATGAACATACAGTAGACTCGCGAAAACTTGAACATCGAAAACTTTAACTATCCAGTAATTTGAACATGTGATTTTCTACGTTACATATTTAGAATATAACTTGAGCATTTTTTCGTATGTGTTCAAGTCTTAGAATACGCAATAAAATGAGACTCTAAGGCCCGTATTTATGAACATTCCTTAACTCAAGGAGACTTTTTTTTCTATGAAAAAGTATGGGAAATGACATTTAATTTATTGAATTTCGGCATCCTTGACCCAAGGTCTCCTTGACCTGTGGACTTTCGCATAGCGGCGGTGACATCACACTGAAAAAAATGGTTTAGACTTTTTATCTAAAGTGAAGTAGTTGACTTCAATTTAGATAGTTTTACCAAAGAAATAGCTGATTTCTCTAATCTTCGTAGCTGAAAATACTATTAAATTCGTTCATTTAACCACGCAAGATTAGAAGAAAAAGTTTAGTCAATTCTTCCACAAAAGTTGTTGATTGTACTATTCAAATATAAAATTCAACTACAAACAATCGTTATTTATTCTTCAACATAATTAGCTATCCAACATTTAACAATTTATAGATAATGAATAGCTGTCTTTACAAATGAATTAATTGAATTTGCAAATATAGTAGATGTTTCAACTAATGACGAATAGAAAAATAATCCATATCTTCGTAACTGTTTCAACTACATAGAATCATAAGCTGAAAATCAACGCGAACTTTAGATGAATTCGACTATTTCTTTAGATAACCATTCTAATTTTTTCTCTCTGTGCAGGAACAAAGCACCACCCTGGTCAAAGGAGACAAAAAAGTCTCCTTGAGTTAAGGAATGTTCATAAATACGGGCCTGAGACTTGACTTCTGAAAATTTGTATGATTTGTTTCATGTCTGATGGTTGTAAGTACACGTTATAGATTGAACCATTTTATGGTTGTTAGGATTTCATTTCAAAGCTATCCTCAGTGTGTTCAGAAGTTGAAGTTGATCCATAGTTTGTGTTTTTATATAAGTGATGGCACATAAAGGACAAAAATTAAATTGTCTAAGCCTTGCTAAGATGGGTCAAATTATTCACTCCTTGAAAAACGGAGCTACTGTAACATCATTGGCTGAAAAAATATGAAGTAGCCAAGTCAACAATTTGCCATATCAAAAACCAATGCAATTCGATTATATCAGCAATATCATCAACTTATACTGGACCTGTAAAAACTACAGCTCTGCGAAAAGCAGAACTTCCAAACACCGAACGTTTGCTGTACAACTGGTTCCTTGATCAAATGCGTCGGCATATTCCGGGACCATCTTAAAAGAAGAAGCGAAATATTTTCACCAATTATGTGAAGATAAAGATCATGGAAATTTCAATGCCAGTGATGGCTGGTTGCAAAAATTTAAAAACCTTTAAACCGCTTGTAATAGGAAAGTCAAAAATCCGCGTTGTTTTAAAAATTGTATACACTCCCTGTAGAGTACAAACATTCTGCTTCAGTCTGGATGACATCCATGATTTTTCATCAATCATTTGGTCCAAACGTAAGAAAAATTAGACAATGCTTATCGATTAGCACTTGAGAAGACTGGCCATAGGCTCATTTATCAAAAATAAAACTGCAGGTACGCTTATTTTCTGCTGAAAATAACATACCCCCTGAAGCACTCCTTGTTATCGACAATGCTCCAGGACATCCTCCCGAATCGGAATTAATAAGCGATGATGGATATGCCACCTAACGTCACACTATTAATTTAGCCGTCATATCAGAAAGCTATCAGGGTCACCAAACTTTTTTACCGAAACAGCCTTCTATAGAGATTCCTCGTGGATAGACGCTTTGTAAAAACTGAATTTAAAAGACGCTCTCTGGTGTCCTCATGAGGCATGGAACAAGGTGGAAAAGGAAATTATTGTCAAGTGCTGGAAATCGCTTTTACATCAAGATGGAGAATTTTCCACTGAAGATGGTATACAATTGTCAATACTTCGGGAGAAATTGATTTCAGACAGCCCGGAGTCCACGACAACGAACATCATTAATTTATAAAATTCAATAAATTAACAGGTAAATATTAGTTATGGAAAAACGTGTTTGTAACTCCATTCATCCTCAGCCATATACAACTGATGGATGATGTTGAATATGGGCGGCGGATATTCGAACTGATGATGAAGCATGAAGACTCCATTACAGCTCCGATCCCAAAGTAGTGGTTCATGAACCAGTAACCACACAAATTACCGACCCAGAGGCTATACAATTGTGTAATATATTGTTACAATGGGCCGAGAAAAAAGATGTTGAATATTCTGATATTAGGACACTACAAAAGCTTAGAAAACAAGCCACGTAGCACACAAGTAGCAAGCAAACACTGTTGACGAGATTTTTTCACTAATATACAATTCTATTTACTTAATGTAAACATTTGTGCACTGTATTACCATTAAACTTAAACAAAAAATACCTATCCAATAACTTGAACAAATCTTTAACTTGAACTAGTCTTGTTTTTATTAGTTCAAGTTTTCGCGAGTCTACTGTATATGATCAGCATGACGAGCTGAGCCGATTGGGCGATGCCCGTCGTCTGTCTGTCGGTCTGTCCATCTGTTGCTATGCGTTTTACTCGGCCAGTTTAAAAGCTATCGAGCTGAAATTTTGCACACATGCTTCCTTTTATTGCAGGCAGTTTGCATGTTTGAATCACTAAAATCGGACCGTAGGGTCATGGGGCTGCCATACAAACCCAACCCCCCTATTTGGTTTTTCTAAGAAAAACTTTTTTATTTGTGCACCAATTTCAACCAATCCTCAGAAAAGTGCATTTCAATTGATGCCACAAAACATATGTAAAAGTGAATGGAATCGGACAATGGAGTCATGGGGCTGTCATACACGCTCCCGCATCCCCCCAATAAAGTTTTCTGAGTTATTATTTTCCCACTAATTAAAATCATTCCCGTAAGGGGGAGGATAAAGGTTGAAAGGCTCCGGCCGATTCCTATATCCTTTTCAGTTTTGGCATAACTGCGGACCCTTAGCTATGCAGGAGGAGTTTCATAGGGTGAACGGCTCCGGCCAATTCCTATGGTTCTCTACGGGGCGTTACTTCCCCGCATTATCCGAGTAACCGCTGCGCCTGAGTGCTGTATTAACAACTTCAGCGTCTCAGGTTACTAAACGTAATAGGGTGACAAAAACCAAATAGTCAATCACCGAAGCAGCACCTCCGTGGCCTCTCCATGATGGACCTCTTTCGTTTACGAATACTATCATGGTTAAGCGATGGGCCGACAACTCATCCTTGTAAAAAAATTTCGACGTCAAGAAACCTGGAACGAAAGCTCGGATTGGACGGATACAACTCAACGACGACCTCGCAAACGAACAACGGATTACTCTTTCGGAACCTGGAATGTACGCTCCCTGAATAGGGCAGGGGCCTTAAGGGCCCTCTTGGATCAGGTTGAAAAATATAAGCTGAGCATAGTTGCACTCCAGGAAACAAAATGGCTTAGTAGCGAGATTGACGACTGAAATTCGTACACAATTTTCACAAGTGGAAAACCTTCGGGCCACAGGGAGTTTGGAGTGGCGTTTATTGTAAACAATCAACTTAAGCCACATGTTATCGACTTCAAACCCATAAACGAGCGGCTGTGTGCGGTTCGCATTAAAACCCGGTTCTTCAACCTCTGGCTCATAAACGCGCATGCCCCCAAAGTCAGTGAAGACGCGGCCAAAGACGAGTTCTACCACCGCCTAGAAAATCTCTTCGATTCAATCAAACGATGTCAAATTGCTGCTGGGGGACTTCAACGTAATGTAACGATAACGGCCAACGACTAATAGACTTCGCGACCAGCAGAAACATGGTCATTAGCTCAGCGTGTTTTCCGCATCGTCGTATTCACAGACAGACCTGGAGAGCTCCAGATCAACATACCGTCAACCAAATTGACCACGTCCTTGTCTGCAAGAGATGGGCATCGAGCATGATGGATGTTTGGTCCTATCGTGCAGCAAATATTGACTCTGACCACTATATGGTGAGGGCGACTTATAGGTGCAGAATTTCTTCGGTGCATCATTCGAGGTTCAACCCGGCAAAAATTTTTGCGGTTGACAAATTGTTGGATGATGCCACGGTGGTCACTTATACGACTGCCCTTGAGGCGAAGCTGACGCCCTTGCTAAATAACATCAGCAACAAAGGCGCCCTTGAGATCTGGGATACACTCAAAGACACTATCAAAGGGGTCGCAGAGGAGGTTGTGGGATACAAAGCCCGGCGAGCCCGAAATGATTGGTTTGACGAGGATTGTCAAAATGCGGTTGATGCGAAAAACGAGGCATATCGCCAATGGACGAGCTTCGACGATTTTCGAATAGGTTAATTAGACATAAGAAACGTAAGCATCTTGACGAGTAGTTGATGCAAATAAACCAAAGACTAACTAGTAGGAACAGTAGACAAGCGTACAAGCTAATTAATTCAATTAAAAGTGGATACCAACCCAGGACCAGCCTCTGTAAGGATAAGGATGGTCATATAATTAGCGACACCGATAGCGTTGATAAACGCTGGGCCTCACATTTTAAAGAGCTCCTTAATGTTCAACCGAACAACCCCACACAAGAAGCGCTGGAGCTGACGGCTGAAACAGGCTCTCCCGTTCAACTCCCAACATTAGAAGAAGTTGATCTCGTCATGCAATCACCAAAACATAATAAAGCCCCGGGCGCTGACGAGATTCCAGCTGAACTGCTGAAGCATGGTGGGGAGAGCCTTGTTAAGGCCATACACACACTTATCGTTAAAATATGGAACGACGAATTAATCCCGGAAGATTGACGCAAAAGTATAATTTGCCCAATCCACAAAAAAGGGGATAAGTTAAAATGTGAGAACTACAGAGGCATCTCATTAGTTTGTACGACTTATAAGAATTTATCTAAAATTCTAGAAAATACACGGTTAAAAATTCTAGTGTATTTTTTATACCAACTGATGGTATATATGTAGCTCATGTATACATTTTTTAGTATGAATTGTATACAAAAGCGATGTATAAATTTTGTTTATATGAATTTTTATTAAATTTATCCGAGGTTTGTATTAAAATATTGAATTTGAGATGCTTGTATAAAAATTATACGAAGCTGTTACAAAATTAATCCAAAAATACTATTGAAAATTATGCAGCATTTATATGAATCTTTTATAAGAACGTGTTATTGATTTTATACTATAAATTACAACTTGCATACCAATCGAGAATTTGTTTAATAATATTGAACTGATAGAAAAAATTTATACCAAAGTGAGGTAAACTTTATCCTATATTGTACATTTCTAAAAAAAAATTCATTGCATTCGCTTTTGGAAAGGTGGACTTCGTGCGTCGCTGTGGCGCACCTGGTTGAGAGTGCATGCTAGTAATCTAGAGGTGCGGAGATCGAATCTCGGCGTGGTCAAAAATTTCTGTATGTGCGGATAGGAACAGTATGTCCCAGAAGGGGTTTTCTGCAGGCATACATTATCCTTCAGATGTAAATGAATGTCGTTTTTTTTTAAATTTTGAATAAAAGAATTTTTTGTTTATCATATATCTGGATAAATACTATTTACACCTTATTAAGATTATTTTTATATTGTTAGCTTATAAAAATATTTTATACGCGATTAGCATGAACTGTATAGCTTTAACTGATAACTTCGATTAATAAAGAAGCTTGATATAATTTGTATACAGAAAGTCTATGGAACTATATGTATACCAAAATTTATAAAGTTTATACCATTTTTTTTAACCGTGTAGAATTAATCCGTACGCAGAAGAAATCATTGGCGAGTACCAAGGCGGCTTTAGACCTGGTCGTTCGACGACAGATCAGCTTTTTACAGTAAAGCTTTTACTCCAGAAGTGCTAGGAATATAACATCGACGTATACCAAATATTTGTCGACTTCAAGCAGGCATACGACAGTATCGATCGAAGTGTACTGTACAACATTTTGCTGCATTTTGGTATACCGGCTAAGCTAGTGCGACTCATAAGGATGACGATGACTAATACCGTCTCGCAGGTCAGAGTTCAGAACAGACTCACTGACCTATTTGAAACTCGTACTGGACTCAAGCAAGGCGACGGGCTGGCGCCGACGCTCTTCAACCTGGCTCTAGAGTATGTAATTCGAGCCATGAATTTGGACAGCAGCGGAACGCTACTCATTAAGTCGACTCAACTAGTAGCGTACGCCGACGACATCAACATCATGTCTCGAAGATTGGGTGATGCAGAAATCCTTCTGCATAATCTCAATAACGCCACCAAAGAAGTTGGACTACATATCAACGAATCTAAAACCAAGTTCATGATGCAATCAAAAACTAGAACGCCAGTAAATTCAAGCATCACAGTGGGGGACCTCAATATAGGGTATGTAGCCAACTTCACTTACCTGTGTTGCAATTTGTCAAAGGACGCCAACGAAACAGATGATATAAAGCGACGGATACAACTAGCTAATAAGTGTTATTTTGCGGTCCTCCAAATTATGAATTCGAAGCTGGTGCACAGGAAGACGAAGCTCCACGTGTATAAAACCATAATTCGACCTGTGCTATGCTATGGCTGCGAGGCATGGACCCTAACCCAAAACTCTAAACACCTGTTGGACACATTCGAGCGAAAAGTTCTCCGAAGAATCTTCGGGGCCGTTCGTGAACGAGGTGAATGGCGCATCCGGTACAACCTTGAGTTGTATCAGCTGTATGATGAGCTACAGGTGTCGAAGATCGTGAAATTGCAACGACTGCAAGGATGAACGACGATCGCATGCCCAAAAAGGTGATGAACGCGCAACGAGTGGACGGAGCCAGATTGCGTGAACGACCAAGAGCCCGATGGGAGCATTCTGTATGTGAGGACGCCCACCAGATGCTAGGCTTTCGGAACTGGAGGACAAGGTCGCGTGACCGCGACAATTGGAGGTTTTCAATTCAGGCGGCCAAGGCCTGACGTCGGGCTATCGTGCCATAAAGAAGAAGAAGAAGGGGATGGAATCTCTTCAAAAATAAATAAAATATTTCAATAGAATTCGGTCATATTTTCGATCAATTATTGTGCAAGGTCCCTTGGGACGGCGTCACAGTGGGGCCAAATGGCAAAAAAGCGGTCATAAATTTATAACTTTCGTTCGGTGCATACTAAAGCCTGAACGATTCTTTTTCTTTATGTATTTTTCATGCCGAATCGAATGAAACATGTTTGAGAGCGCTAGGACTTACCCTTCCTGAAATATTAACGGTTTTTTTTGTATAAGTAAATTTGAACTTTTTTTTATTATTGGTGTACATAATTAATGACAATTTATTACAATTAAAAAATAAGAACAATTAAGTCTTAAACAAGTGCATAATAATAAATAAAATATTAATAATAACAAAATAAATGGAAGGTTTGGGGAGCAGTAACAATATTAGTTAGTTACAGTAAGTATATATTAAATAAAATCTAACACAAATAAAGTAATGCGAAAATATATTTTAATTTTGTGAAGAAATGTTAATCTTAGTCATCGTCCATCAATTCTAAGTCTTCGTTCCCCTGGGAATTGGTTTTTAAAGGACCTTTTGCCTTTTCTTCAAGCTCCATTGGGGGTTTCTCCCAAAAATGTCGCAATCGGGAAATCAGTGGGTCTGATGAAATTATAAGGTGATTCATAAGGTCTTCATTAGTTGCAATCCTAGATGTTTTGCGCGTATTAAACTGCCGAAATCGTTTGAAATCCTTATTTCTAGACTCCTGTGCTTCTTCAGACATCCAGCTAATTGGCAGCATAATGGAGTCAATTGCCACCTTGTTAAGATATATATAAAAGAAAAGTGTTAATAATACCTGGTAAGGGTTTAAATTATACAAAGTGAATCAAATTCTAACTGTGCTGGGGTCACTTTGTTTGGTAATCAAAGTAAAAGTCATTGTCAAGCGCTGGAGCTCGTTCATCTCGGACGGTTTGGCACCTCATATGGGACAAGAAGCAGAAGAAGGAGTTCCCGTTACTGCTTGGTAGACTCTTCCTTCGACCATTGTCATATGTAGCTGGTGGGTGACTTCAAACTGTTGACCTTCAATATTTTCAATTGTTGGATGCAATTGTCCTATATTTGCTTTTACTCTATTCACTTAATGGATGATTTTGGAGTGAGTTTCTTTTGTGAATTCAAACATAAGGGGTCTGCAAAATTTTGTTGATGAAGGATGAGGGTTTGTCCAAGCAATATTTCCATTGCTTAATAATTGTAGAGGCACTATCGACATCATAAAAATTGAATCGTCTGTTGCATTGGTATCACTAAAATTTTGTTTGTAATTAGTGAAACCAGAGGATCCATCAGTGTTAGTAGACCGTCATTATTAGAGAGCTCCTCCGCCTTCCACATAGAGCTCAACAGTCTTGACGATGTTACATCCAGCAAATCTTGAAGGTCGATGCTTGCACCGGTTTCCGTTACAGTAACTTCGGGGAACCAATCCTTTTTTGCTAGGACGATAGTTTTATATGACGGGAAGACCGTTGTACCCATCTTTGTAGAGGTCAACCGAATCCGATTGTATTGATACCTCGTTAGCTTAGTATCAATAAACATCGCGAGACTTTCTTCTTTTGATACCAATGGTTCTGACAACCTAGCCTCTTCAGTGGTTTGTCTGTCAGACTCTTCGAGAGAAGATATAATTTCTTTTATTTTGTCAGCAGCTCGTTTGTGTCCTGCTTGTCACAAATTATACTGTAGAGCATATTGTAGCTCCTCAAGAGAATATTTTTCTGTTAGTAATGCAGCTCTCCGGCTTTTTGAGCGTTCACTAAGAAACTCAAAGGACTCATTTAAACGTCCCCTAGACACTGAATGTGAAACTTCAGGTACAATTTGTCGGTCTGTATTCTCGCACCACTCATAATTACATTCATGTAACCAAAACTGATTTCTATCTAGAAATCGTTGTTTTGTGCGGTTTGATTCCACCCACTTTTTATTAAATATTGCCAAAAAAAATTTACCCAAATCTACCCTTAGTTCATCGCGACTGTGCTCACTTACATTATATTGCGCTACTAAATTATTCACAACATGATCTAAGTTGCGCGTTCGTGACGAAACAAGTATTTCCACTAAAACACCGTATTTCACACTTATACGGACCATATTCACTTTCACTTTTGTAATTTTCAAAACACAATTAAACTTCACGTGGACACTTTGTCTAATCTTTTGAAATTGACAGATTACCGTTATACTTCAAAGCTTATAGAAGGATTCTACAAATTTATCAATTCTATTACATGGATTCTCAAATTGATTGTTTATTACAAAAATGTGTACAGTGAAAGCTTTCATAAGGGGACAGTTACGGTTCCAATATTTTAGTCCGCTTGAAAGAGATGTTCAGATATTGGATAGATTGAAAAAAAATTCTGAATTAAAGAATAAAACAAAATTTAATTCATTTGTTTTTGCATTAATAGTACTGTTAGTTACGTTTTTTAATGTAATTTGACCGAAACAATGGAAAATAGCATGAAAACAAAACTGAAATCTAAAATTTTGAGAAGAAACTTTTTTTTGCATGTATTATATATATATATAGATATAAATCCAGTGTAATCGAAGTTTTAAAAATTGAATGTAGTACACTTCACATTGTCAGGAAAACGTAGAACTTATATAGTTACACTCCGAAAGGTTTCTACGTTTATTTAGAAAGAAAAAAGAAAAATGATTTTTGTGGCCCCCAAATATGTCGACCCTTTCACATCTAATTAAAAGGGCAGTGGCAGCTGCGAATGGTATAATTTTATCACACACATCTGCCTAAAGCTAAACCACCCAATTACTTAGATTAGCATGGATTAGAACTTTTTACAACTCAAAAAATACACGTTCAACAGCACATTTAGCTCACATTCAATGACCTTCTTCTTCCTTGCCTCGTTCTTTATACCACTCCATGGCTTCGCGTTGCTCGACCCGCGGTGTAGGCACATCGCCTGTTTTGGCGATAATATCCCAGCATATTTCTACAGGCAGCTCTATCTTGGATCGTGTCATCGCCGAGACCAATGCGTTGTTGTTGCTTGCTGTGACCCAATGACCCAATAATGGTAAAAAAGATTTTTTTGTTTTGTTCATACATTTTTTTTAAATATTGGATTGACTTTTCATAATATCCCTTAAACTTTAAAAAACTACTGTTTTCACAAATTTCAAATCCGAAATTAGTCTAATTCAAAATTTTCCTAATTGTTACCACGTTTTTCGCTCTTTTAAAATTTATCGCAGCGATCTGAAATTTCGGATATCAATACCTCTGATATGCACTTTCATTTGGGTATCACAAAAAAGTATCTTTGAAAAAAAATTAAAAATGATTTTTGACCCCTTTTTTGCCATTTGGCCCCACTGGGCGGCGCAGTAAACATGTTTATTATTTTTATTCGTTAAGGCAAATGAAACTCTTGGAATCCATGGTACCGCCAGTGATATAATTTACGGAAACGAAAATTTCTGAACGATCGAAAATCAAAAAGGTCCTAGGACCTTCTCGAAAATCCGAGGATTAACAGCATTCATGCACGTCTTCGTTCATTATCCCCATAGATTTGACTCCAATTTAAAGTAAAATTCATTGCATTGCAACTCCTTGGCGTTAAAAGAAATATTTTTTTCACTCCCTTTTTGCATTTTTTATTTTTTATAAATACATTATGCAGAAAATTACTTTACATAAAGATAGCTTCCTACCTTTTGAACTCCACTGATATGATGAATTTATGCAACTCTGCCTCCCTTCAAAACAGCTGCTTTTAGGATATGCTTCAAACTAACACTTCACTAGGTCATTTGCCACTGTGCACTCTCAATGCTAACTTCAAATTTTCTTAAAAAAAACACAAAACACAAATTTTCTCACATCACACAAAACACAAAACGTTGCGTTGCACCAGTTCAATCACAAATCACAGCAAATCACATACCCCCGGCCACTCATTGGACTGACCACGTTCCGACAAGGTAAATAAACTTCCAATCACAGAACGCCCGTCAAAACAAACTTCGCCTCCGACCGCACCAGTTCCCGGTATGTATCAATTATTGTGCTGTTTACCGCACTATTACGCAATTACGGCAAGATTATGACGTACCATTTGAACACGACCAGCAAGTCCGGTCCGGAACTAGAACAACGCACTGTGAGAACGAGAACGTCACCATTCGCCGATTACAATTCACAAACGCGAATGTCAATGCACCACACACATGACTTTTGCCACAGCACGACCCATGGGAAAATTCACACCAGGAGCAGGAGAGCTTGTTGATTGACTGTCGGGGGTGCGTTGCGTTCCCGGATCCTTGTTGACGGACAAATACGACCCAAACGAGAAAACGCGTCCGTACTATTCGCGCGATCTGACACTTCTGGGAGAACGACACACTACGACAAGCCAGCTGTGTGATTACGAGAGAGAATGCAAAATGTAAATAATGCGACAGTGTCATCTGGCGGAATATAGTTGCAAATCGGTCACCCCATGTTGCGCATAAACATAGGAGAAATTAGTACGCCTGAAGGTATGCACGCACTGCATCATTGAGTGGAATTTATTCGACGTATGAAATAGTAACGTCGGAATTTTGAGTGAAATCTGTTGGAATTGTAGGATTGTAGGAGTTAAAATAAGCTGACCAGACGTACAGCATTTTGCTGTACAGTACAGCATTTTGAACTGTCGTACAGCATTGGGAAAAGTACAGCAAAATGTACAGCATTCCCCATTCCACACAATGAAACCTAATTCACAAAATAATAAGCTCCTCGATGAGGCATGTGATCAGTCATGTCTGCTTTTCAGTTGTAAAGTTTGACCCCTGTACCCTGTGCGATCGATATTTAGCGCGATAATCGCACTTTTATGTTTGCCAATCTTTCATTTTCGATAACTCGGGAGTCCTTCCCGATGTCTCTGAAAAATTTGCATAACTGTAGAGCTACTTGGAACTCATTTCTTACAAATTTTACGGTGCACCTGTCCGCGTTCGGAATCAACAGCTGCCTAAATCGCTCTTCTGTGTTTTCTAATCGAAAATTGTCCATAACTTGGAAATTCTTGGGCGGAATTTTGAAATTTCTTTTCATGTCTATACAGTAGACTCGGGTAAACGTGTACTTCGCCAAACGTGAAGGTGAACAATTTTATGTGAGCTACTACTCTGAAACGTGAACAAGTCTTGAAAGCCCTAAAACATGAACATTAAGGGAGGAATTCATAGTCCTCACTTAAGGAATACGAATTCCCTTAAGGAATAATTATAAAGGAATGCTTATTGGGACAAAACGTCACTTTTAAATGCATTACCTCATTCAATAAAATAATTTAATTCGGAAGCCTAATTAAAGTAACTGACAAATAAAATATAAAGAAGTATCTAGTAGCTGCAAAATTTAAATTTATTTTTCAAATACGCGCGACTATGAACTGTAAAATTTATAAGGATTCCCTTATAGGTCAGTCAATTTATGATTTTAGGTCGCAAAAAATAGCTCGGCTCTGTTTTTTTTTGGATACTGTTAGGGTAGATACCAGAAGTGTAAAACCAAGTTTGCAACTTCGAAAACCTATCCTAACCCCGTGACCCTCAAAAAACCTAAAAAATTTCGAAGGTTTTTCATATTTTGGTTTGTGATTTCCAAAAGTCGTCTGCTTGATTCTCAAAGCTAATAAAACCTTCTTTAATTTGAGTCCAGCTTTGTAGGTGCAAAGGATCTCAAAATACTCGTACAGCACTTTAAACATTGTTTTTTTTTGTAAAAAAGTTCGAAATGCTGTATCTTGGGATCCTTTGTACCTATAAAGCTGGCGTTGTACTCAAACTAAAGAAAATTTTGATAGCTTTAAAAGTGCAGTGGACGACTTTCTTGTGCCTTACAGGCCTTCTACATCTGCAACTTCGTTGCCAACCTAGGTTGCAGGTACCTAACTACACATTTGCAACATTCCGGCAACCACGCCATTCACGTTCTTGCATCCTGGTACCGCAACCTGCACCATGCCTACAAATGACTTATTTTCCGGTTTTTTTTTGCGTGTTACCAACTTAGGTTGGCAACCAAGTTGCAGGTGTATAAGGGCTGTAAACCACTTGTGGAAAATAGAGAATCGACTGCACTACGTCCCATAACGTATACGGTTTCTCGCAATGCCTCATAATTTGACCACAGTTTTTCAGTCGAACTCTATGCATTCAGAGAACTAGCGTGAAATTTTGTCGGCCTGTTTGCATCGACCAGTAATTTAGGTACGCTCTCCAAGTACTACTCCCTTTCAACAGCTTTGGTTTTTACAATTTGGTTTGCAAAATTTTGGACAAGAACTTGACTGTGGAATGCTCTTGATACCGCCATCCGCGGCAACGATATTGTCTAAACAGATGAAAATCAATCATGAATGGGTACTCGTTTAACATCTTGAGTGAGTTCATAGTTCGTCACAAGGGGCGCGAGTTCGAAAAACGAATTAACTCAATTCGTTCACGGTGAGTCTCGAACCCGTGTGCGAAGAAGGTGCGGCCACTAATCATTACACCAGCTAAAATACTCTAAATTTTGCCTAACAATATTTTCGCGACCAACGATTTGAAATCCTAAGATAATCTGGATATTGAAAAAATTTCGGGCTTGCCCCCCCCTGACCGAAATCCTATGGCTACGCCCATGCTTGTAGGGCACGGCACTGGCCATATTTGTGAATATTTCAAAGTGCCAAGGTTCAGTAACAACCGTGAAAAGATAAAATTGTAATTTATTTTCCATATGACAAAACGATAGAAAAATCAGCCCCTGTACTCCATCGGATTTCTTTATTAACCTCTATAGGAAAATGCATGCTAAAGGAAGGACTTGGCATTGTTAATAATGGTTAAATGGATTTACCAGATGACCAGTGTTTGTATATGCCGGGATCGAAATTTTATTTCATTGGATGTTTTTTTATTGCCTCCACTGGCGATCCTCGAAAAATGAAACCAAGTCTTGGTTTTTTATAAGCGACCAATATATTTCGGTATTGGTTTTAGATAAAGTTTTTTCTCACATTTCCTTAGAATCAATTTAAAACGGCGTTAAGAGCCTAGGAAACCGGCATGGCATCAATCATAGAGAAATGCATACTCTGCTCCAGAAATATTGCAATCAGGTTTAGATAAGATTTAGACATCTGGCTCGTCTTTAGGCTTACTTAAATTATGTGCCTCGCTCTTCGCTCCGCTCGGACCTTGCATTGTCTGTTGCGCATTAGAGAATTCACCAACATTTTTGGGGAGCGGTGCTGTTGCGAAATAGGATAAGGCGAAGTGCAAGCGCAGCGAGCGGTGAGCCAATGTAAGACAATTCGTAAGATTATATCTCTGGCTCGTCCATACATTCACTCAGATCCTGTGGCTCGCCCTTGGCTTCGCTCAGAACTCACTTTTTATGTCGCATATTTCATAATTTACCAACATCCTTGCGACCAGCGCTATTAGGAAGTGAGTAAGGCGAGAAGCGATCGCAGCAAGCGGTGAGCCAATATAAGGCAATTGGTAAGATTTATACCTTTGGCTCGTCCTTAGGATTACTCAGATCCTATAGCTCACCCTTCGTTCCGATCAGACCCCTCTCACAGCGAGCCAATGTAAGACTCGTCCATACATTTACTCAGATCCTGTGGCTCGCCCTTGGTTTCTCTCAGAACTGACTCTGTCTGTCGTGCTTTTCATAATTCGCCAACATTCTTGCGACCAGCACTGGTAGGAAGTGGATAATGCGAAGTGCGATTAACATTTAAGACAATTAAGACTTAGTGCTTTGGCTTGTCCGATCAGACCTCGCTGTCTGTCGCGCTTTTCAGAATTTGCCATTTGATACGTAGCGCTGCTGGGATAAAGGATTGGCGAGCGGTGAGCCTATGGAAGGCAATTCGTAGGATTTAGACCTCCGGCTCGTCCATACGTACACTCAGATCCTGTACCTTGCCCTACGCTGCGCTCAAACCTCTCTCTATCTGTCGCACATCAGAAACTTTTTTGCGACGTAGACCACGGACCTGGATGTATGGCTGAGGATTTGCTTGAAAACCTAATTTTCGCAAGTATGTGTACAGCATTGGGCCTTCGGCAGTCTGGTCACCTTAAGTTAAAAGATTATCTACAATAGGTATGTTTTTTTGGTTATCCCGTGTAGGTTTGGGTAACGAAACTTCATTAAAAAAAATGACAGGTGGATCAGCTGCCATTTTTTTTATATGGAGTTTCGTTACCCAAACCTACACGGGATAACCAAAAAAACACACCTAATGCTGCTAGCCACAACTTAAATTTCCATCCAGAATTGGACAGAGCAACTTAACTTCCTTGACAGGAGGTGTCCTGGATAATTTTTTACTGGTGTATTTAGTAAAGATAGGTGGCTCTGGACCACAGAGTAAATAGGGCAAATTTGCTATTCATACCTCTGCTTTGTGGAATGCAAGAGCTGTCGACCGTTTAAATAGAAACATTTTGAAAGGATTGCATTATTCACCGTAGCTTGACTATATTTACAGAATTACGCCGAATTGGCCAATGCTTTGCACAACAACCATGTTAAAATGGAGAACATTTGAACATGTGAAGAATTCTATTCTGCTCACGCACGATAAAAACTCAATTAAGTTCTTTTATAAAACAATGAAATATAATCTTCGAGTTTTACAAAGGGTAATTATAGTCTAAGAAAAAAGGCATATTTGGTCGGCACAAATCCTACATCGGAAATTTGTTTGGATTATGGTTGGGAATGGTCCCCAGATTATGGCATTAAAAGTCCCAACCGATCGGGGGTCCGCAACCTTAAAAAAGGGGGAACGGGGGGCATTTTTTCGGTTTTTGGCGATTATTTCAAAAACGGTAAGAGATACAGAAGAATGGTCTGAGGACGAAAAAAACTACATAAAATTATCTTTGCAATAATATATAACACATTATAATTAAATTGAATATTTCGGCGTTAGACTAGAACATAAATTACAATATTTTCATTTTAGACATTTTTTAAAAGCGCCATAACTTTTGAAAGAATGCCGTAAAATGTTGTATAAGTAGTCACAATTCACAATAAGTTCAAGATCATTTTAAGGTAAACATTGAGTCGCTGCGGTCAAGAACCCCCATTATCCCCCCCCATTTAAAGTTGTCAAAAAGGCACATCCATAACTCCCCCCAAAATTGAAGCAGAGGTCTAAGTTTTGGTTTGTTGTGATTGGAGGTCATAGTCACCCCACCCACCAAAAATCAGCTCATCAGCTCCCATACAAAGTGACCCAAGACAACTTTGTTCTACAGTTTATAAAATGAGTAGTACGTAGAACAAACTCCTGATGGGTCACTTTGTATGCGAGATACCCTTAGTTTTTATCCGAATGAGCTGATTTTTGGTGGGTGGGGTCACTATGAGCTCCAATCGCAACAAACCAAAATTCAGCACTCACTCACCAATTTTGGGAGGAGTTATGGATGTGCCGTTTTGAAAAATTTAAATGGGGGTATACTGGGGGTCCTTGACCGCAGCGACTCAATGTTTACCTTAAAATGATCTTGAACTTATTGTCAATACTTATACATATACATTACGGCTGAACTAGCATTCATTCAAAAGTTATGGAGCTTTTAACAAAGGTCAGAAATAAAAATAATATAATTTATTTTGTTATGCTAGCGCCGAAATATTTAATTAAACTCTAATGTGTTATATGTATATCATTGCAAAGATAATTTTATGTAGTTTTTTCGTCCTCAAACTATTTTTGTGTATCTCTTTCCGTTTTTGAAATAATCGCAAAAAAACGAAAAAAATGCCCCACTTTCCCCCCTTTTTTAAGGTTGCGGACCCCCGATCGGTTGGGACTTTCTATGCCATCATCTCGGGACCATCCCGATTTCCGATGTAGGATTTTTGCCTTTCGATGGCCATGTTTTGGCCCAATTTTCTTAGACTAATAGGAATGCGTTTTAGCGTTTTCAATCGCTAGTTTTTCTTAACAAGAAAACGCAATAACCTTTATTGAATGAATTCGAAAACGAAATCTTCTTCTCGAAAACTAAACATTTTTCAAAGGTTCGAAAGTTCCCGCTAGAAAGATGTTACTGCCATACCCTAGTTACTCAGTATTTAAACTAGAAAATAGGTCAAACGCGGATCACATTAACAGTAAAATTATAATTTATCACATTGTAGTATCCAGATGATAAACGCAGCACCTATATGAGATTGCAAAATTTGGTGGAGAATTTTTTTTTTTGTTTCTTTTTTTTTTGTGCTGAGGACGAATCCGGAGCTTCCCATCAAAATTTCGTTACGGAGCAGTGTCCAAATCGCGAAAAACCCTAAAATTTTCGTTGTTTTTCCGTTTTTTTGGCTCTGAACTCCGAAACTATTCATTTCTGCGAAAAACTCTCCAGGAATAGGTATGTTAGAGAGAACATGTTTACGCTTCCAAATAGGCATAAATATTATAATTTCGTTTAGCGGTATTACTACGATTGATAATAATTTATATTTGCCATTTTTAGCATAGTTTCATTTTATGAATTAAATTTTGAGATTGAACGGTTTTTAATTTTTGGTCGCAAAAGTTGCATTTTTCTTGTTCTTTATGTATGTTGAGATGCTCAGCCCGAATCCGTAGCTTCCCTACATTTCGTTTCGAAACAGGGTCAAAATAAAAAAAAATACCAGCTCCGGATTAAAAAAAAAATAACAGGCGCGACAATCCAACATTGGACTAAGGCCGCAGGATGTGTTAGTGACATCCTATTTCCAAGATCTTATCTGGTTTTTGTTGAGGTAATGAGATCAGCATCACGCTCAGCAGTGTTATTTATCCCCATAAATGGGTACTCGTTTAACATCTGAGTGAGATCATAGTCCGTCACAAGCTCGTGAGTTCGAAAAACACCATGGAACACGGTGAGATTCGAACTCATGACCCTGTGCACCGAAGGTGCGCGCACTAACCGCTAGACCAGCCAGACTACCGGATTCAAACTCAGCAAAAAAAAACATTAAGAAACAAAAACAAAATTGGTCTCTGATGAACAACAATGAAATCAGGAACAAATGATGGCTACAAAAACTGAAAAACTAAAACTAAATCTGATTGGACATTTTTGCTGTTGTTGCTTACTGCCTATAATCTATTATTCGCGTAACGTAACGACTTACGTTTTCTGCGGCCTTATGCTTTTTTATGAGTTAATACTGTTAATTGTTGAATTTATTAAGAAAACTTACAAAAGCCAAAAGGTAATGTTATATTTTTCTCGTCTTTTCTAGACGCTCCAGTGGGCTCGATAGATTTTCGCGTACACGATAATGAATAACACTCGCTTTACTGTAACACCATTTATTACAACACACACGGATATATACACGATTTACTATTTCACTAATTACTGATAAGTTATTGATCCGACATAATCCACGAGTAAAACTATACTGACTGACTGACTCTAGTCGACGCCCTTATATAACTATTTCCAGTGTTCCGGAAACTTCGTTGATGCACTTTCTAGCAACGGCCAGAAAGTCGTCTCGCTAGTGTAAGCTGACCATACGTACAGCATATTGCTGTACAGTACAGTATTTTCACCTGTCGTACAGCATTGGGAAATGTACAGCAAAACGAACAGCATTCTCCATGCCACACAATGAAGCCTAATTCACTACATAATAAGGCCCTCGATGAGGTCTGTATGATCAGTCTTGTCTGCTTTTAAGATGTAAATTTGGAGTATACTGTACCCTGTACGATCGATATTTAGCGAGATAACCGCAGTTTTATCTTCGGGAATCCTTCATTTATGATAATTCGGGAACCCTTCCCGATCTTAGCACTTGTAGAGCTAGCTGGTACTCACATTTTCTCCAAATTATATGGTCCTACCTATATTCGCCCAATTCGCAATTGAAAATTGTCCATCAATCGGAGATTCGTAAGCGAAAAACTTTGGAATTTTAGATAACTGGTAGAGCACCGTACTGTTCATGTTTGATACAAACAAGGCTTTAGCTGTCAAGCGATATAATCGCACTTTTATGTTTTGCAATCATTAATCTTCCATAATTCGGAACCGACCGAAATTTCTGAAATTATGCACACTTTCAGAAATACTGGTCAAATATTTCATTCAATTTTCAAGGTCCTTCCTATCCGCGTTCGGAAGTTGCAGCTACCAAAATCGCACATTTGTGTTTTCTAAGGTTTTAAATCACTTTGCGGGCATCACAAAAAGTCAGATACGAGATTATACGACTGTGCAACTTACAGAAATCTTAAATTTCCGAAACCTATCTTTTATTTTAAGTGTTTTATCTTATTTCGAGTACTCTTCTTTGTTTTGGCTTTTCGTGTTAAAACATACGTTTGAGCTTCGCCTGCTGATGATTTTTTTGTCAAGGAGAACCAGTGGCGTAGATAGCTGTTCGAAGGGTGTGTGGATTGATGGTCAGTATTATTTTTTCAGCACAGAGGAATGAACAATTTGACTGTTGTTTGAAGACTGAAATTCTGTAGGAATAGGTTTGGCACAGCGAAGCAAATATTGCTCGTCGAAGAATATCGCACTAGACTCCCGATGTAGAGTTTTCATAATCCCCCTCTTAATATTTGTGTATCTTCTTATTCGAGGTTGGACTAGCGACTCCTGAATGATACGCGGGGCTTTAATTCCGTCAGTCAGACGACGCATCTTAGGAATAGCTCAGAAGATTATATAATCACCTAAAGATTATAAGTGCGCAGAATACGCTCTACACTTTGAAAGATCGATCTTCGAAGGTTACGAGGTGAACTTAAAATTGAAGGTTCCGAGCGCAAATGTTGTAAAGAATCGCTGTGAATTGTTTGTCTGCAGCATATTATAATGTTCAGAGCGAGGAAACAGGACGTAAATATACGTTGAGACCGCCTGTGCGAAGTATTACCGAGAGATGGTCCGTCGTATGAGCGAATGGTTGTGATTTTATTCGAAAAAAATGCAGCATTGTTCAAGCAATTAGTCCTGCATGTGCCGTAATGCCGCTCAATTAGAAGCCTATTCCATCACTAGATATTCACAATACTGATATTTGCTAAAATGCCAAATTTTCTTAGTAAATTCCACCTAATCTGTTCCTGTGCAACACTATCTGAAAAACAACGCATTAAGAAATCCAAAACTCATGTACGCCAGTATACGCTATGAACTGTCAAAATTGTAGCCTAGGCATCAGTAACCATTATGCAATTGATAATACTATAAAAAGTGTTAACTCCAGAATCCCCCTGTTGATGGAATTTCGGTAAATATTGTTAATGTACCCAATTAACAGCAAAGAACTAAATTGATATAATTTAATATGAAAAAATATGTGTGACCACCCTTAACCTTAACCTCCTCCCCCTTATCTACGCCACTGAGAAGAAAATTGACCCCAAAATTCTCGGGCTTCACCTAGAGAACATGATGACGTCGGCGAATCATGCAGCTTCAGTCTGTGAAAAAATGCGCAGTAGGAACAACATCCTAAAAGCTCTAGCTGGCAGCACCTGGGGCAAAGATAAAGAAACCATGCTAGCTACTTATAAAGCGGTGGGTCGAGCGGCCGCTGATTATGCAGCCCCAGTTTGGACACATAGTCTATGTGACACAAACTGGTCCAAAGTTCAGGTCTGCCAAAATGCCGCTCTACGCATCGCGACAGGTTGCCTTCTGATGTCTGCCCAGGATCACTTACATCAGGAGACAAAATTGATGCCAATACGTGATCACAATCTCCTACTCTCAAAACAGTATCTTGTTGGTTGTTACCGTGAGGATCATCCCAATAATCATCTCATGGACCGAATTCCTCCACCACGACATGTCAGGCGTGGTTTACGAGACCTTGAGAAAGAGGTTCAGGGATACAAACGGGACTCTTACGATGAAGTTACATACCGAGCCGCCATTGCAGCGATCCACACTGAAGAAGTGAATCGGTCTATCGCGAGTTTAGGTGCGAACAGAGTCCTCTCAGAGCGCCCACCACCAATTTCGCCTGAGGAGATTAGGCTCCCGAGAGCCACCAGAGTAACACTAGCTCAACTTCGGTCGGGCTTTTGTTCACGCCTTAATTCGTACCTTTCTCGCATAAACCCGGACATCCAAAACATCTGTCCAAACTGCAATGGTACTCCTCATGATGTGGGCCACTTGTTTCAATGCCCCGCTGCGCCCACTGATCTTACCCCTATATCACTGTGGGAAAACCCTATCGCAGCAGCTATGTTTTTGTCCTTAGACCTCACGGACACAAACATTGACGAACCATAAATCGTACCCACATAGATGCACAGAGGTTACACACCTTTCTGCACCGCTACAAGAAGAAGGAGAATATTGAGAACTTTAGGGTTCCCTGTTTAGTATCAACAGAACCTTGCCGTCCCAAGGTTCACCACTTATTTCCCAGAATATCAGCTAATATTCTCAGTTGTCTTCACGAAGATATCACTTATGAAAAGAAGAATCATGGCCTCGTGAGATATTATTGTTTCTCCAAATCGGCGTGAAGGGGAGAGGGGGTTTTGTATGGCTGATAATTTGCCTGAAAACCGAACTCCGCAAGTATGTACAGCATTGGGTCCGCGGAAGTCTGGTCACCTTACGCTAGTGGCACTAGCGCCATCAGGTGCCAAGTACAGGAATACTAGTTGGATTGACGTATAGACTAGGCGCATTACATTACTCCCTCCTTAAACCTGTTCGTCCCAAACAGAACTCGCTTCGATCTCCTCCGTATCGTTGCCTCGATAGGGTGCCAGTCGATCCACATGTATGATTTTCATTTTCGCACTCGGCTTCCGATGCTCGTCCTTTAACAGCTACACAACTCGTACACAGGCGGCACCACTCCTCAACGTCACCTCGAGCATCCACCCAGTAGAATCGTTTGTTTCCCGATTCACAGACAACGGGAGCAGATTGTTTCGCACTTCGCCAACTCATTCTTCTGGTTCGCTGCACGCATCTCTTACAGGATGTTCCTGCCTTTCTCGGTAGACGACAGTTCCTTTGCAGATGACGATTTTCATCACAATTCCAGCACCGAATTGAATCACCGTTGACAACCTTCTTGCTGAGTGTGCCTGCATTCTTCAGCTGTTCACAGTTGCTTCGCAAATGCCCCTGTTCACCGCATTTCCAGCATCGAATCGGAACTTTGTTAACAAATCGTCTCGATACATCGATTCTCCGACAAACGTAATTATCCGTTACTTCTCGAACTCGGTTCGCTTTTGGCCAACTCGTTTTTCTCGCCTGCTGGGCACACTTCTTACAGAATGGTCTGGTCTTCCTCGGCTGTTGACAATTCCTTCGGACATGACCCTTTTCACCCTTAATGCCTCCATTCGCTGACAGGCACAATCATCCACCACCTCTCGGACTCGCACACAGTTACGGGCGGCTTGCTTCGCAGCTTCAAATGTCATGATCGTCCGCTTGTCAGCCAGCCGTAACGCCTGTTGAAGTTCAGCGAACAGGAGAGCCGTAGTGAACACATCCACTGCTGCTTTCGATGTTCAGGTTCCTATGTCGGGTATGACAAAAGAGCCAGCCGTTCAATGTCTTGATCCAATTGCTGCTGTGTTTCTCCTAGCTTCTGTGTCTGGTTTCGAAACTGTGATCGATATATTTGCTTCATGTGCTCGTCTCCGTATCGCACATCCATCGCCTTCACAAGCTCCATGTAAGACGTTTGAAGTGGAGCAGGAATCGATTATAGAATCTCAGCAGCAGGTCCTCTCAACGCTAGAATCAAAGCCGTGGCGCGCTCGCTGTCCGACCAACCATTTACCGCCGCAGCACCCTCAAATTGTGTCTTGTAGATGTTCCAAAAAAATTTGTCCATCGAAAATCGGCGCTTTCAGACTTTTAATCATCGAGTCAGGTTTTATTTCTGCACTTGTTCTCGATGTTTCTCGGTGGACTTCCAGAAAGTGGTTGATGTTGTCTTATCGGTGAACCCTATTCTCGCTAGCGACACTAGCGCCATCTGGTGTCACGTACGGAAATTCAATTTGGGTTGACGTATAGTCTAGACACATCACAATATGTACATGAATGTTAGCTATAAGGGAGTAATCGGCAGATCCGTGATCAGAGGTCAAAGCACCTGAAAAAGCTATGAAGTTAGTTTTTTTGGAATTGTAAATGCGTGAACCATAACTCTTAACTCAATACCAAAGGGATCAGTTGAGCCAATTCAATGATGTAGTAATAAGGAGTAGAAACTGTCATCATTTGCAGCGTGTTTCAATACAAGCCATCCCTTACTTCCCGACATGTGTATCACCTTATTTCGTGCGAATTAATCAACAATTTACAAGCGCAATCTATTCCTTAAATTAACTTTAAAAGACAATATAAAAGACGTTTTATTAGTCAAAAACAATTCCAAAGTTCTCACAAACGATTCTGCTAATTTTTCAGAAAATCACGTCTATCGGCGCTTCCAAACAAAGACTCATATAATACAGGAAAGTCTCTCCAATACCCGATGTACACGTGCTTTTCTACCCTACTCCTTCAAAACACCTGTAAACTTTATACCACACAATCTAAACAAATCCGCCCTTTCTTTTAAACGAACAAATAGCTAATATTTTCCATTGTATTCAGGGACATCTTCTATACATTCTTATCCTTACGCCATGCCAAAACGAGCGAGACTCTTGAGACATTTCAATTCATCGTAAATTCCACGAATAGCTATTTCATCGACCTAAATCAACTTCCTGAGGGTGAGATTGTTGTGATGTGAACGTGAACCCTTTCACTCTGAACTGAACCATGCATGTATGTGAGACGGGCATTTTGCATACCATTGAAACATTGGCATGGCATGCCTGAGGATCCTTAACGGAAAATGGCAAAAGGACGCGTGCTTTTACTCACTTATAAAGCTTATAGGGTATGGTAGTGCGACCTTGAAGTTTGGCTGCATACTAATGAGAAGGACATCGTATTGCCTTGAGGATTGCATGTTTTGAAAATGGCATATACTAGGGTGTCCGGAAACTGCAACGCACCGGATTATAATTCCTCATGTGATTTCCAGCAAAAAAGTTGTTCCGAACATACCCCCTTCGCTTAACCCTTTAACTGCCACACGCATTTGAAGATTTTTGAAAAAATCATTTTCTTCTACGACTAAAACTTCAATATCTCAAAAGCTGGACTAGCTAGAAGAGCAAAGTAAAATGATTATTACAGCCAACAATTTACCTAAAAACTAAACCTAACCGCAGTAAAATCGGATAAGAGGTTTGGTTTTTATAGAACTTCAAAGTCAAATTTTTGTGAATTGACCCAAAAACAAAATACTTTTCCATCTCAATTTTCTCCAATTTCTGCCAGAAGAGGGGCTTGTTCGAATCTTTAAAAAATTGGCGCATAGTCTAACCATCATTTCTTTCTTACATCATTTTATTCTAGCTTTGTTATTTCTAACAGTTTTAATGCCTTAAGTGCAGAAAACTAGGGTTCATTTTAGCTCGATTTCAATTCAATTTAATTCAAACTTCCCCAAGATCTGCAATTTGGTAAAAATTTGTTCAAATTATATCAAAATCGATCCAAAATTAACCCTAGTTTTATGCAATTAAGGCATTAAAACTGTCATAAATAACGAAGCTAGAATAAAATGATGTAAGAAAGAAATGATGGTTAGACTATGCGCCAATTTTTTTAAGAATCGTACAAGCACCACACCTTGGCAGATGTTGGAGAAAATTGAGATGGAAAAATATTTTGTTTTTGGTTCAATTCACAAAAATTTTACTTTGAAGTTCTGTAAAAACCAAACCTCTTATCCGATTTTAGTGCACTTAGTTTAATTTTTTAGGTAAATTTGTTGGCTGTAATAATCATCTTATTTTATTTGGTGTTCTTTTAGCTAGTGTAGCTTTGGAGATATTGAAGTTTTAGTCGTACAGGAAAATATTTTTTCAAAAATCTTCAAATGCCTGTGGCAGCTAAAGGGTTAAGCTAAGGGGGTATGTTCAGTGCAACTTTTTTACTGGAAATCACATGAGGAATCACAGTCCGGTGCGTTTATGCGGCAGTTTCCGGACACCCTGTATATTGGAACGATGGGAGTAATGTAACAAATTGCGCTTAGATTGGAGTAAACGAGAGGTCAGCAAAAAAATCAAAACAGGAATGATTTTATCTAGTTAAGCAAATAAACTCAGAAAAGGTCCTACGCGTATGTAATTGGACTTCGGAAAAGTTCATCTCAATTCCTAAATACATATACATATTTTATTCCGCAATAAAGTAAGATAGGCGAGAGGCAGTGGCGTAGATAAGGGGGGGATTAAGGGGATCAATCCCCCCCTTCGGTTACACTTTTTTCTTGTTACTTTAGGTACGTGTGCAGTGTTTCAAAAAAACCTGAAACCATATTCAGAACTGCAATAGAAAATCTAGCACTTCCTCAAATTTATTGTATAATAGAAGCGTGTAGATAGAATAGAAAACTTCAGCAGAGGACTTTACGTTCATCTACTTTTCCAAATTGGATCTAGAAATGCTGCTGGAAAAATTAAATGTAACCACTGATTGAAAATTTGTCGCCGGAAAATCTTAATGTTCCGCTCTTCCACAGAAGTGGAATTTCCAATTTGCTTCCAATTTTTAAGCTTCCTTTATTGCTTGAGCTTATCAACATTCTTTTTTTTTTAAGTTAAAATTCGACGAAATGTTTTATCGTATATATCAGGCAAAGTAATTGTTGACTTTCTCTGTAGTTGTTCGCAATTTAATTGAATTTAATACGAAGAACTCTCAAAGCTATAACCAGGATTCGTTTTTTAAACTAAATATAATATAAAAATAAATTGTAGAAATTCCCAAAATTGAAAAATATATAGTCATATGCAGGCAGTAATTCGAAACTAATTAACAAACAAACAAACGAAATTCCGCGGTGCCCTAGGGTTGATGATTTCTCAGGGGTTCCGCAAAGATATTCAAAAATTGGAAAAATGCGAACAAGTTTTAAAATTCCGAAGCTTAGTCTGCTACACTGTACCGGAAATCAACTTGACTGTAAAATATTTGACCAGCATCAGAGACTCAACCGATTTTCTTTTACAACTTTCTACTATATCAAATGGAAAGGAAGTAGTGTGTACCAGAAAATAAAGCATATTGTAATAAAACATTTGTGTCGAGGTTCTTGGGATTTAAATTAAAGCGAAAATAAATTAGAGGATTAAATAAAGAGTTAATCAAAACTTTTCTACAATTTTTTTAAACGAATGTTAACAGTCCGAATTTTAAGTTCTACTCCCATTTTTGGTATCCTTTTCAAACAATTGGCTAATAGGTGTCAAGTTTGGAAATTTTAGAAATATCTACTCACGAATTTCTGAGTTATCGGAAAATTTCGATTTAAAAACACAAATACTGTACTTTATCCACATATACTGGGCATTCCCAACGAGCTCTCGTCTTCACAATTTCCCTTTTCTGGGCATATAACTATATGATTTATTTTAATCCCTGTTTTGAGGTGTTTCGGCCTGAAAAGCGGCGATGCTAGGTGTTACGAGACTCCGAAAAGTTTGGGAACCACTGGTCTTACCCAATATAAAGCCCTGATACTCCAATCACAGAAAGGAAAATATGTACGAAAATTGGAATACTAGCCGTAGTAAAAAAGCCAAAATTATCGATGAATATTTTCAGGACTCAGTTTTTTTCGTATGGTATAATTGCTACCTATTTTGCACCAAGATTTGCTAAAACTGCCAATTTGAAGTGTAATAAATACAGAAATTGTTATTCTGAAATTCAACATTTGATAACCGTGAAGGTGTAAGTAATCTTGCAAAATGATCCCCCTCCTCTCCGAAAAGCTATCTACGCCACTGGCGAGAGGAGTAATAAATGGTTACACTTGACTCTCCTAAACGGAAAATCATTTGCCAGCAGCTTCGTGAGAATTTTGTTGAATAGTTTATTTTTGTTTTTATGAGGAAGCTTCATTCACATTCTGTCATTTCAATGGCTGTCTAATAAAATAATGAGAATTAACTTATAGCTCTTGAATGCAGTCTCACTTAAGGAATATTCTATCTTTGATTTGCAGCCTTGTAGATTTAGCTCAGAACGAATAGTTGCCAAGCAATTAACCGTTTAGGTATTTTGCTCGTCCTAATTTCATTACCATTTTCCGCATGCACTAGTCGTAACCTACAGAGTACCTATCACACTCGAAGAGGATAGTGTAAGAGTTGATAAATTCATCATAGTCCACTGATCTCAGGAGAATTTTCTTTAGTCATAAAATATTATCACGTTATTCTCTGTATGTTGCCTATATCCTGGCATCCTTGAAATTTACCCGGTCATAAACGCTTGCTGGAAAGCAACTCTATCTCTGGTAAAAGAAGCAGTATGTGCATTACGGTACGAGTACAGGAACACATGTTACTCATGGAATGGAATGAAGCGATGAAAAATGTATAAAATAAAATGGAAGACACTAAGAGGAATTTATTATATTTTTGATGAATTTCATACTAAGCAAAAGGATGCGATGAAATTCTGTTAGCGTATTACCAATAGTAATAATCATAAATTGCACACGATAAAATTGATGTCAATTTTTTAAGATGAACACATGATGAAGTAACACAGTGACAGGTCATTTAAAATGTTTATACATATATGTAGGTACGTGCTTGGATATTCAAGTAAGGCATTTGAAAAGTAAACGCATCGTGAAATAACCATTTAAAGCAGAAAACTAATATGATTCAAAAATACAGTAAAATATTTTCATTGTATTTAGGCCAATCAATGAATGCACAAAAAAGACGTGTAGATAACATCGAAGAGGGTGACGATTTTTTTCTTCGGCGTTTTGTTGGGAGTAGTTAGGAGGTAAACCTACTAAAATCACTCGGACTTGAAAGGTGAGCTAACGTGGGCATAGGGGGTTAAAGGTGAAATTTTTGGGGTTTGAGTCCTAGAGAAAAAAGTTGTAAGTATGAATTAAAGCTTGCTAAATTTCCTACATATTTATCCAAACGTACATATGCAAAATTCCTAACGGTTCTTTTGATATAGTTTTATGAAAGTTGAAAATGTTTGTTTTTTCGCATTCTATTGGCTCTGGTGTCTCCCCCAATCATCATCAATGTGGCACGATAGCCCGACGTCGGGCCTTGGCCGCCTGAATCGTTGACCTCCAATTGTCGCGGTTACGTGACCTTGTCCTCCAGTTTCGGAAGCCCAGCAGCTGGTGGGTGTCTTCACCTACGGAGTTCTCCCAGCGAGCTCTCGGTCGTCCACGCAACCTCGCTCCGTCAATTCGTTGTGCGTTCATAACTTTCTTTGGCATGCGATTATCGTCCATCCGTTGTACATGCCCCGCCCATTGCAGACGTTGAAGCTTCAAGATCTTCGATACTTCCAGCTCATCGTACAATTGATACAATTCATGGTTGTACCGGATACGCCATTGGTCTCGCTCGTGAACGGCCCCGAAAATTCGCCGAAGGACCTTTCGTTCGAATCGGTCTAGCAAAATTTCGGAGGCTTGGGTAAGGGTCCATGTTTCGAAGCCATAACATAGCACGGGTCGGATGATCGTTTTGTACACGCGGAGCTTCGTGTTCCTGTGCGCAAGTTTCGAATTAATTATAGGGAGGACCGAGAAATATGTCTTATTGGCTAGTTGTATCCGTCGCTTAATTTCGTCGGTTTCGTTGGCGTCCTTTGATAAGTTACAACCCAGATAGTTGAAGTTGTCTACATACTCGATATTAAGGTCCCCCACTGTGATGCTTGAATTTGCTGGCGTCCTTGTTTTCGATTGCATCATGGCCTTTGTTTTGCTTTCGTTGATATGTAGTCCAACTTCCTTTGCGGCGTTATTGAGGTTATGCAGAAGGCTTTCTGCATCACCCAACCTTCGAGACATGATGTTGATATCGTCGGCGTACGCTACTAATTGAGTCGACTTGATGAGTAGCGTTCCGCTGCTGTCCATATTCATGGCTCGAATTACATACTCCAAAGCCAGGTTGAAGAGCGTCGGCGCCAGCCCGTCGCCCTGCTTGCGTCCAGTACGAGTTCCAAATAGGTCAGTGAGTCGGTTCTGCACTTTGACCTGCGAAACGGTATTAGTCATCGTCATACTTGTGAGTCGCACTAACATTGCCGGTATACCAAAATTCAGCATAATGTTGTACAGTACACTTCGATCGATACTGTCGTATGCCTGCTTAAAGTCGACAAAGATTTGGTATACGTCGATGTTATATTCCCAGCACTTTTGGAGTAGTAGCTTTACTGTGAAAAGCTGATCGGTCGTTGAGCGACCAGGTCTGAAGCCGCCTTGATACTCGCCAATGATTCGTTCTGCGTACGGATTAATCCTTTTTTCAAGAATTTTCGATAATATCTTATAGGCCGTACAAACTAATGATATGCCCCTGTAATTCTCATACTTCAGCTTGTCACCCTTTTTGTGGATTGGGCAGATTATGCTTTTGCGCCAATCTTCGGGGATTACCTCGTCGTTCCATATTTTCAGCAGTAGCACATATATAGCGTTGGTCAGGCACGGTCCACCATGCTTCAGTAGATCTGCTGGGATCTCGTCAGCGCCGGGCGCTTTATTATTTTGGAGCGACTGTATGGCAAGACTCACCTCCTCTACTGTTGGGGGTAGAACGGGAGGGCCTGGTTCGGCTAACTGCTCAAGAGCTAGCTCCGCGGGGGATGTTGATGATGCATTGAGGAGCTCTTCAAAATGCGAAGCCCATCGTTTGTTGACGCTTTCGATGTCGCTGATGATGTTACCAACCTTGTTCTTACATAGGCTTGTCCTGGGTTGATATCCGTTCCTGATATTATTTATAAGTTTGTACGCCGGTCTAATGTTCTTACTGGCTAATCTTTGGTTTATTTGCTGTCTGTAACTGCTCGTCAAAATGTTTGCGTTTCTTACGTCTAATTAACCTATTAGATACTCGCCGAAGTTCGTTGTATCTTTCTTTCTTGGCTCGGGATGCGCGTTGTGTGTATTGGCGATAGGCTTCATTTTTCACCTCAATCGAGGCCCTGCATTCGTCGTCGAACCAGTTTGCTCGTCTGCGCCGGCCTTTATAGCCCTCCCCCAATCGTTTTGCAAAAAAAAACTTTTGCAGGGCATAGTTAGGAATTATTGAATTTCCACCTGTTGGCGTGTCTCCTATCATTCGAAAGTTAAAGAGTGTCAACATAGTAATCTAGGGACGCGACACGCGGGTGCGTCTCGCCCGCCAAAGAAAAACGAAGAAATTTGAAAAAATCTTGTTCTCGTTGTTCTTGTTGTATATTGACAGGGCTACAGTCTCGTATAGAGCATCTCGGGATTTGCAATATTTTTCTATTGATAGAGTTTATCCTGAAGGTGTGCATAGGCTATCATTTGCTCTGATCCATGCAGTAGAAAAAAATATACAGCGAAAATTATGACAAAAATACATAGAGTTTTGCGCTTAAGTCTTTTTATGTGTTTTAAAGGAAGCATTTTGCTGTCGGGGATAGGCCCGAAAAATGCCTAGAAAAGAATCGTAGAACAATTTCTTGTATATTGGCTGTAAAGTTTTTAGTTTTAGAGCGTCTACAAGAGCGGTGGCAAGTGGTCAAAGTTCCTGTTTTTGTTTGTCTTATATAGGAGTACGTACATATGTAATAATAATAATTAATATTGGATGAACAAATAACATACCGATGATCGCGATGGTTTGGTGGAAGCTTAACTATGGCGCTTAGGCATCAAACAGATTTTGATTAGACTAAGGGTGTTTTCTGTTGTTTTCATGATGAAGATATTTGGAAAATCAATTTTTCAAGGAATTCTGATGAGTTAATTTTAACAAAATTTGGCATTTAGGTTTTTTCTTGTAATTCCACTCGGTTTGATCCTCTGGGTGTGGTATACATTTTGTAACGCAATAACATAACTAACGAGCGTAACGCAACGTAACGACACAATGACGATGAAGACAAAAAAGCCAAAAGAAATAGATAGGGGCAGTGGCGTAGATAAGGGTGGGATCAAGGGGATCAATCCCCCCACTCTTCGGTCACACATTTTTTATTATTACGTTAGGTACGTAAAACAAAAGAAACGTGTGTAGTGTTTCATAAAAACGTGAAACCATTTTCAGAACAGTAATATAAAATTTAGCCTTTCCTCAAATTTAAATTGTATTATAGAATCGTATCGACAGAATAGTAACATTACAGCACAAGGCTTTACGTTAATTTACTTTTTCGCATTGGAGTTTTGCACAGGCAAGCCCTACTGAAGTAATCTATATAGCGGCCGCTCTAGCATTTACGTCGCCCCGGGCAAGATAACAAATTGCCGCCCCTTAGGTACTGTACCAGGCAGATTGATAGTATGATACTATCCATGGACGTCTTTGTTTGTAGAATCGATTCAAAGAATTTTTACCTCATAAATCAAGTGAAACACATTTTAGAAAACTGCCTTCAAAAATGTTAAGTCAACAAATTGTGCTGACTTTCATTACTAACCTCCTGTAGTTGTTTTTTAAAAAACTGGGCAGCCGCAAAATTTAAAATGGCCGGATTTCTGCAGGGTTTTCAACGTAAATGGCTTATTTTTATAAATGCACCATCTCAACAGTTTTTATGAAGAATAAGGTCAGAGCTAGTTAAATCGGCGGAACCTAGCCAAATTCCAATATTAGCCTTTCCGAGGGAGGGAGCTCTGGCAATGTGTTCTGTCGTTCGATCCCTCATCTTGCTGAAATCCAAACCACCTTGTTAGTAGTTTGCCCTCCAATACTAGTTGAATATATGCAATCGAAACCAACTAAAGAAATCCATCCATGCAAAGATTTGGCGAATTGAAGTTCCATGGAAATTATGGAAAACGCCGTTATGCGGCCAGTGTTTATGCGACTCCCTATTTCTCATTTAATATGAATTTCTTCGGGAGCTCAATATTTATTCCTGGCACTCATCAGACCTAAACAAAAACTTAAGATCATATCGCATATAAATGAAACAAAAAATTGCATACTTTGACCTCTATTTGAAAATTAGGTATCTCCCTTTGGCAAAAATTATGAATCATGCAATGTCCTCCTGGTGAAAAGGAGAGGCGGAGAGGAGTAATTCTCCAATTAGTATCTTTTTTAACGAATGACCTAATTAGTAATTAGGACATTTGCTTTCCGAAAGTAGGGCGAGTGCTAACATCACATACGTAAAATTTACGCATGGCCTCCAAATTTATAGGAAATATAGCTAGCTGCTACAGTGTCCTAAAAGTTTGGAAATTTTAGAAATATATACTCATGAATTTCTGAGTTATCGGAATATTTCGATTTTTTTTTATCCACATATACTGGGAATTCCCAACGAGCACTGATCTTCATAATTTCCCTTTTCTGAACATATAACTGTGTTGAGGTGTTCCGGCCAGAAAAGCGGTGATGCTATGTCTTCCGTGACTCCGAAAAGTTTGGGAACCACTGATCTAACCCAATATAAAGCTCTAATACTCCAAGCACAGTATCGATAATTTGTATGAAAATTGGAATACTGTGGATTCACTCACCGAAGTAAAAAAGCCAAAATTATTTCAAGACTGAGTTTTTTCGTATATGGCAAAATTGCTATCTATTTTGCACCAAAATTTGCTGAAAAAACGGCTAATTCGAAGTGTAATAAATACAGAATTTGTTATTCTGAAATGCAACATTTGATAACCTTAAAAGTATAAGCAATCTTGCAAAATGATCCCCCCTCTCCGAAAAGCTATCTACGCCACTGGATAGGGGTATTTTAAAAAGGAGAATGACGCAACCTGGATATAAGGACAGTCTTGGGTCTGCAGTAACGGGAATCATGTCTTAACTGTTTGGTTTTGATAGGCCCAGGAAATATGGATGTAATTTGAATCACATATTCAGTACACAGTGTGGCCACATTACAATTAATTACATTCAAAATTAGATTTAAGATTAGGATGAATGTTAGGGTTCGGGATAGAGATGGAGTAAAGGTTTAGACTCAAGTTAGGGCTAAGGTTAAAGTCAAAATGAAGTTTAGGGTAACGGATAGGGTTAAAGTAGGTTAAATTTTGGAAAACAACTATAGATGAGCGATCATTAAGGTAAGAGAAGAGCCATACAATAAGGTAAGACGGTATTGTTAGGTCACAGTTAACGTTATTATTAGGGTTAAATGTAAGGATAGGGTTTGCGTTAAGGTTGAGTTTGAGGTTAAGGCTAAAGTTAAGGTTAATATTAAGTTGAATGTGATGAATAAAGATACCAAGGTTTGCGAGGTTACAGGGGCTACCAAGGCCATCAGGGTTACCAAGATTACTAACGGCTTCCAAGATCACCAAAGTTATCAAGTGGACTATGGTTACTAAGGCTGCCAAGGTTACCAAAGAGACAAAGGTTAGCAAGGGGTTTATCATTATTATAATAATTGTTCTCAAACAAATTCGTGACAATAGGGCAATGAATATCGTCTTCATCATTTATTGATATGTTAAGTAGATTTTTTAAATCGAAAACTGCAAAAAATATGATATCTCACAAAAACAACTATGTTGTAATATGTTTCCGCCCAAGAAAAAGTCGTCAGCTGCAAAAAAGAAATTTGCCCCACCAAACCAGCGTAGGAGCGGTACGCGGTTCACACAACACACACCACACGAATAGGCAAATTCGGCGTGGTCTACCGCGATGAAAATTATTTCTAACGCGTACCGCTACCGCACCGCGCTGGTTTGATGCAAGCTTAACTTATTCAATCACTTTTGAATATGTGTATCATTGAAACAAAATGCGAGTATTTTGGCGGAGTTCTATTTATAACAATCCTTTTTGCGGCTGCCACTTTTTCTTGGTCAAAAATCTTTCACACCACAGTTGTTTTTGTGAGATATATCTTACAAAGTTTAGCAACAGTGATTTGGCTGCAATCTGCATCACACTTAACGATGACACCAAAAACGAAGCTCGTTTTGGTGTCAGCCTACTTCTCTGGTGATGGGGAGATTCCAGCATTAAAACTCAAAAGTCTGGCGGACTTTTGCGGCAAAAGCAAGGCGATTCTAATCGTCGGATGTGACGCTAACGCCCACCACACGGTCTGGGGAAGTAGCGACATTAGCACAAGAGATGAGTATTTGTCAGAGGTATTCTTCAGCATAAATTTCAGCATATTCAATGTGGGTAGCAAACCTACGTTTGTTAGTATGTAGATTGCGGCAGGAAGTAGTCGATATACTTTTGGCAACCAATGGGCTAAAAACTGGGTTAGAAACTGGCATGTATCAATGTCAGATCACATGCATATCAGATTTCAGCTTACAGTGCCCACAACAAGTTTGCGAGAAAGGCGCATACCACAGCTAACTGAGTGGGACAACTACAAAATTTCTCTGCGAGAGAGAGTATCCACCATCGACAGGACTGCTTCCAGCTGGCTAAGTCTGGACAGCTTGGTCTCCAATGTCACCAGGGCCATAGTGAACTCTTTTGAGGAAAACTGCACCCTCAGAAGGATGAAGGACAACAAAGGAATACCCCGATGGACTTCAGAGCTCTCGTGATTAAGGAGGCTTGCAAGACGACTCTTTAACAAAGCTAAAAGGACAGGGGAGTGGGACACGTAACGCTCCCAACTTAATGAATACAACAAGAAAATCTGGTCTGCCAAATTGAACTCGTGGGGCAAATTATGTGAAGGTGTTGAATACACTAGACTCTATCGAGTTTTGGCTAAGAAGGACACTGAGCACATAAGCACCATAAAGCACCCTGATGCCCTTACGACGGGCGAGTTACTCCTTAGCATCCACTTTCCGGGATGCAACATACTGAGGAATGAGGGGCCATCAAATGAAAACAGTCTGTACAGAGCTAATTCTTCAGGCTGGAGAACAGCAAGACTAATTTGATTAGAAGTGTTGTTTTGCCAGAATCGTTTCTTAGAATAAGATACAATTTTGTATTTCCTCCATGGGCGCGCTATGGGGAGTAGTCTGGGAAACCGGCCAAAGGAGGATCCCAAATCTTACAGACCAATAAATCTTACTTGATTTATGCTCAAATCTATGGGAAAAATCACTGATGAGCCCATTAGAAAAACCAGGCTGATTAGTAACCCGGTACACAACAGGCAGTTTGCTTATCAACGAGGTAAATCCAGAGAATCTGCGCTCCACAGCCTTGCAGGAAAGATCGAAAGGACCTTTGAGGCCAAAAATACCGCGCTTGCTGCTTTCTTGGACATCGAAGGGCATGCGATAATACTTCCTTCGATGCAATTGAAAGAGCACTAAGAAATAAGATGGTAGGAAATACGGCTATAGGATGGATTAACAGCATGCTTTCCTCAAGAAAAGTCGTCCGCCAAATTAACGAGCTAACTCTCCTTGCTGACGTTACTAGAGGCTGCCCACAAGGGGGTCTACTTTCGCCTCTACTGTGGTGCCTGGTTGCGGACGAACTTTTGTAGAAGCTCACATCCAATGGCTTCTCCGTGCAGGGATATGCCGACGATGTGGTTATAGTGATAAAGGGTTTGTTTGAGGAAACACTACCTGATTTACTCGAACCAGCACTAAAAATACTTTAAGAATGGTGTGAAGGGGACGGACTCGTAGTAAACCCATCCAGCGATCATCATACCCTTCTCCATGAACAGAAATCGGGCTGAACTCAGACGTCCGATTATGTACAACACCCATCTACCAATTGGGAATCAAATTAAATCGTAGGGAAAACCTGGGGTATGAAACGCTCCATTTCTACATCTGGATGGCACTAAATTCAAAAGGTTTTCACGCTAGACATTTTCACAAATCCGAGTCTAACGACCGAGCTGTCCCGTTTGCTGTATAACTTTTAATCGAAGTTAGCGCTTCGAGACCAGAAGACACCTATTCCTCAGCTGATGAGGCAAGTGTTGACGCGAACAAGATAGTCTTTCTCCCTTCTTTCAACCAATCATAAACATGGCACATCTTAAATCATGCTTCCTACAAGATGGTGCTAGTATAAAATATCATGCCCTATGACAATCGGTTTATGCGAAGGAAATAGAGCGTGAGCTTTTCAATACCATACCTCGACAAAAAAATCCAGTACTTAACTTGTTTCATTATCACTGAATGGTGGTCCGTCGAGATCCATTTTCAGGCTATGTGGTCCGCAGACGTTTCTGAGTTGGGAGCCACTGATATACCGGGTGCCCCTTAAGTCAACGTTAAGCCGGAAGTATGGATTAAAGCGCACATGGTCCTCGCTTAGATTTGCCACTTGCCTCGTTTTGATTTACGGGTCACTAGAGAATACGTGCTCTGTGGCCGTGATGACTACACACGGTAGTCATCAACGCACCATGCTCCACTAGGAGTTACGGTAATGAAGAGAGAGAATACGGGCTTAAAGGGGATTCAGACTATCGACAAGATTTACTGAACCCTAGATTTAGTTAAAAGCTGTATCATATTGTACTGCAATTTGAATAATACTAGTACATTCTAGGATGCATTTTGAATTTAATGACATACGATTTAATCGGTTTCGGCTTGACTACTTTAGTGGTTTCAGTAAATCCTGCCAGTAGTGTGAATCCTCTCTTAACGATTAGTTACGGGGAAAATGAAAACATGAGTTTTTACTAGATTAAAAATGTTGCTTATTCGGAATTACCATTATCGCATAGAGAGAATATTCATTTGACTGGCGAATTAGAGCAGGAATGGTACAGTGCCCGCTCTAGCACTTATGCCGCCCCTGAGATTTTAAAGGGGTTCATAGTATGCGTTGACTTCAGTATACGGGCAGCATGTTCATTTGGCATATTTAAAATTTGAATTTCATCCAGTAGATTAGATTGTAGGGGGGCGTGAACCAGAAGGGAGCTCGTAGCACTGAAGCCGATGGGCCTATTGTACTATCGCCCTAGTCATATGTGGGCAGGACTATGCCTGACGATCAGGGTTGATGCTAAGAAATGAGCTGAGTTTGCTAATTGACATCGAAGCTATGTCGTCTGTGTTTGGATAGGCCACTCCAAATTGTATCCAGCGGCGTTTGGCCCGAGCTTCACACTCGTATAGGAATATTTCTGCTTAGCTGAAGCAACTCAGCCGCTGATTTATGGGAGTATCCTGCTATGAACAGTTTGGATTGTCTGAGCCAGGGTAGTTTGTCCCAGTGTTCTGATGCCTTAAGTTGTTCCTGGTCTTTGCCTATAAGACCTGGGACCCAGAAGAGTGTTAATCTGTTATTTATGCCTAGTTTGTTCAGTGCATTCAGGCAACACTAAACCAGCCTTGACGTGACGGTATACATAGTGAGTGACTTAATATAGCCGCGTAGCTTTCTGAGAAGATCGTTATTCGTTTATTTACATAGTTAGCACGTAAACAGATATCGGCGCAGGCTGCAATTGCGTGCAGAAAACAGTAGTGTGGTGCACCACAGGTATAGATATCCTGTGTGCTGGGCCATCCACACCTGCTCCTGAACCTTTGTTTTAGAACCGTCAGTAAACCATTTTATGGTCTGGGGGCGAAATTAGAATGCGACTCCTCTCTGCTCCATGTTTCAGCCTGAAAACAGCGACTGCATGAGATCCCCTTTGGAAGGTGATCGGAGGGCATGTTCGCGATAGTGATGTTGTTGGCAGATTTTAGCTGCCCCTTAGTAAGCTCCAGATTGACATCGCTCGAGATGATTCGTGCCAGTTTTGCATCGGTTTCGAGGTGTATGCCAGCTGGGTGTAGGCGAAGTAACACCTCTAGAGCGCTGCTAGGGCAAGATCGGAGTACACCGTTGGTAATGAGACATGCTAGTCTCTGTACCTTGCCTAACACGAACTTAGCCTCCGTAGCCAGGGCTCTCTTCCACCAGACCACAGCACCGTAGTCTAGAGTGGGTCGGACTATTGCTCTGTAGATCTAGAGCATATCGATACCTTAAAGCACAATAGTGCTAAGTCCATTTTTTTCGATTTTGAGATTTTTGCATCGTATTATTCCTTGTCAAGTTCTCCATCGAGTAGTTAATCTTGAAACAACATTTACCCAGCTAAATCCAAGGAAATTAACATTTACAAGAAACGCTATGTCCTAGGTTGATTGAAAAAATTTTGGACAAAAATGCTGTCCATTTATAGCGCTATTTTGTGCTAAGTCCACACTTGGAACAATTAGAAAGTTAAATTTGTGGTAGTAACTTCCATAAAACGAATGTTTACCATTACGAAACATGAAAAGGATAAGCCAGGGTTGCTTCCTGATTCGAATAAGCCGGGTTTGGCTGCTGGATCACAGGATATTGGGATGAATTATTTGGAAAGTGTTTGCATTGGCATATTATTTCTTTGAATGGTATTGAAATGGATAAAAACTGACTGAAGGATCGTCTACCTCCCATACAAAGGTTCAAATGATCACTGGTGGTCAATGTAAGCCCTTACATCAAATGCTTTAATTTGGATTCTCTATTTTCTCCACAAAAGGAAACCTCCATAACATAAATTGGGGTTTTTGTTAAATGCCAGCTTACATTGAATTTAGTGTAAGGCCATCCCTCTCTAAAATTTACAGTTGAGCGTGGAATCTGGCATTCGCATGTTCAACGCGTTGTAACGACATATTTTGATCAACTATACTCAACCACAGTGCTCCAAAAGATATACTTTTAAAAAGAGCTGTTGAAAACAGTTTGAATTAAACCATACTCTAGAAAATTAAAAATTGTGTTAAACCCAAGAATTGGTTACTATGTCCACAAATTTTGTTTGGAAGCTCTTTATCATGTAGGCTGAAACAAGGGTCCTTCGGCTATTAACAAAACCAAAAAATAAACTTGCATTTATAACAACCGGAAAGGTACGATTGTACTAAATATCAAATTGGATTTTAACAGAGTTAAACAGTGGTTGATACAGTGAATAGTGTGCTCTCCTTCGAAGCACAGTTTATGGTAGTTTTCCAATTCACGATCCAATTGGCGGGATATGGTCTCATTTAGATGTTAAACAAGTGCCCAATTATGGAGCAGAGCGAGCTGTTGATCTAAGCAGTTTAAATCTTAGGGATTAGATGCGAATGGCAGCTATTTATTTATTTACGATTTGACGGAATCGACATATCTCGAGATTAAATTGAGGCTGACTGAAATCAAAATCGCGATCCAGGAAAAAAGGACTAGATCTGCCAAATTAAAAAAAGTAAATGTATAACTATTGATATACGTGCTTAATCCTAATGAGTGTCTTGCGTTTGCATTTCATCAGCTTATGCATGCAGAGAGTTGATAATATTCGAGTCTAAGCTAAAATGCATTCAAAAGAAAGGGGATGTCGTTTGGGACTGATTTAAGCAACGTTTCTTGTGGCATTGGCTTCACCCAATTGAATGACGACTTAAGATGATCCGTGTCATAAAAGTGTGCCTAGTGCCGAGCAATGACAGAACAGTTACATCACCCTCTCTTTAACCTCACAACTTCTGTAGTAGTAATTGTGATGAAGTTAAGTCTAAGTCTTCTGGCGAGCTTCATAATAGGGCCATGTCCTGTTATGACCCCCAATTAGCTTCCTGTTAAATGACAGTAGTAAGATAGAGAGGACAACGTCTAATATTGACCAGATCATCCGTTGGTCGGAAAGCATAAACTGATGAGACAAATTTGCTTCATGGATACGAACTGGTGGAAATACAATAAATTGCTTGCGTCTCATGGTATGTACGTATTAAAAATATTCTCACTTCATCCACATTTTACAATATTGTAACGACAATACGAACATTCTTCCGTCAAGTCCATAGTTGGTATAAAATGAAGTGCTCAATAGTGCTAAGTCCGTACTTTCCTCTTTTTTTCTAGATTTTCCTTAGAAATTATAACGATCGATTGCCAGATTTTAATATAATTATCTTTTTGACAGTGTAACCTGCTTAAAAAGCTAAAAATATTTGCAAAAATTAAGTTATCCAAGATGGGAACAAGGTTTGAAACTTTATTTTCGCGTTTTCTCCAAATGTTGAAAAGTGGACTTAGCACTATTGTGCTCTAAGGTATCGAATGTTTATGATTGGTTGAAAAAAGGGAGAAAGACTATCTTGTTCGCGTCAACACTTGCCTCACCAGCTGAGGAATAGGTGTCTTCTGGTCTCGAAGCGCTAACTTCGATTAAAAGTTATGCAGCAAATGGTATAGCTCGGATTTGTGACAATGTCAAGCCTCGAAAACCCCTTTTGAATTTATTGCCATCCAGTTCGAATTTTGATAATTACAATAATTTCGTTATTTATTTTTTTTAACGAACCTAAGCACACCATCGCCTTCCCATAATCACAGACATAGTATAGCAAAGTATTTACTGGATAATCTGTTACATGATAATGAGAGCGCGTGTTTGACATGTGACTTTAATTAGTCCCAAAAAAAATATAATTTTTTTCTAAGAAGTATCCAGGGCCTCCCCGCGGACCACCTACGGGTCTTTCACGGACCACCCCCGGTCCGCGGACCACCTGTTGGGAAACAGTGTGTATATCATTGCAAAGGAAGTTTTTTTTATTTACCTGATTTTCGTAATTCGCTATTGTGTGAGAAATTGCTAGCCCTAGTAGAAGTTACTGAAAAGAACTCCATATTGTGTACCCCTTTTCAAAACTTAACTTGCGAGCAGACAAGCAAATTCGTTACTTATGTGAAGGCTCTTAAGGATTTACACATTCTCGACCTTACCTTGCAAAAGCAATCTGCCCTTATTTCTATTTTATTGTGAAATAAAATCAAGAGACGCGAGAGCGTATCGCCCGCCAAAGGAAAAAACGAAAGCGAACAAGTCTATGATTACCGGAGACAACTTGCTTTTTTCTTTGACAGGGCTACAGCCTTCCAGGCAACATCCCTCAAAAAAAAATTTTTTTCAAAATATTTCACATATCCTGTTCTAGTGCCTTTTCAAAAAAAAAATCGATCGACACAATAACGGGTAAGATATATGCAATAAACGGTGCAATTTTCACCCTCACAGACTTAAGCGAGTAACCCAATTTCAAACTAGAGTCTACAGTTGCAGAAAGACTTGCTTCTACTGTCTCTCTCCGTGATGGGATTTTTATGAAATTTGGAATGAATGATCCACTGGTGGTTCTTCTAAAGGATCAATGTCTTCCATTTAGATAAGTGGATGGAATAACGGTAAATTTAGGTAAATTTCACAAAAGATTTCCAACAATTGCGTCTTTCGGCTCATCGTATTGACAATTTTTTAAAACACACTGCGACATTGGGGCATATTGGGACACTGGGAGACTAGGATCTTGGGGCAGTGGGATATTAGGAAATTGGGACAATTTGGTCTTGGGACATTAGGACATTAAGACATTGAGGCATTAGGCACACTTAGGAAACTGGGAAGTGGTGAAATCGGGATATTGGGGCATTGGGACATCGGGATATTGGAACAATGGGACATTGGAACATTGTGATATTGGGACATTGGGATGTTGGGACATTAGGACACTGGGAGACTGGGACATTGGGATATTAGGATATTGGGACATTATTAAGACCTGGGGACAATAGGACAATTGGACATCGGGATATTGTGACATTGGGACATCATGATATTGGGACGTTGGGGCATTGGGATATTAGGACATTGGGACATTAGCACATTAGGACTTTCGGGTATTGGAACATTAGGCACACTGGGGAAACTGCGACGTGGGGACATTGGGCAACTGGAACATCGGGATATTGGGACATTGGGACATCGGGATATTAGGACATTGGAACTTTGGGATATTGGAACATTGTGACATTGGAACATTGGGATATTGGGACATGAGGACACTGGGAGACTGGGACATGGGGCATGGGGGGATATTAGGTCATTGGGACATTATGACTTTGGGACAATAGGACAATCGGACATTGGTACATTGAGACACTGGTACAGAGGGGCATTGGGCCACTGAGAAAATCGGGATGTTGTGACATTGGGGCACTGGGATATAAGTACATGTGGACATTAGGGTCTTAGGTCATTAGCACATTGGGAAATTAGGACATTAACACATTAGGATATTGGGACATTAGGTACACTGGGGAAACTGGGACGTGGGAACATTGGTCCACTGGGATATCGGGATATTGGATCATCGGGATATTAGAACATTGGGACATTGGGATGTTGGCACATTGGAACATTGGGATACTGGGACATTAGGGCACTGAGATACAGGGACATGGGGGCACTGGGATATTAGGACATTGGGACATTATGACCTTGGGATAATAGGACCATAGGATATTGGGACACTGGCACATAGGGACATTGGGCTACTGAGATATCGGGATATTGAGACATTGGGACACCGGGATATTGAAACATTGGGGCGCTGCGATATTAGGACATTGAAACATTGAGAAATTAGTACAATGAGACATTTTTACATTTGGACATTGGGATGTGTGCCTAATCACTGAGAAAACTGGGACGTGGGGACATTGGGCCACTAGGACATCGGGATATTGGGACATAAGGATATTAGGAACATTGTAGTCTGGCTGGTCTAGCGGTTAGTGCGCGCACCTTCGGTGCACAGGCTCATGAATTCGAATCTCACCGTGTTCCATGGTGTTTTTCGAACTCACAAGCTTGTGACGGACTATGATCTCACTCAGATGTTAAACGAGTACCCATTTATGGGGATAAATAACACTGCTGAGCGTGATGCTGATCTCATTACCTCAACAAAAAGCAGATAAGATCTTGGAAATAGGATGTCACTAACACATCCTGCGGCCTTAGTCCAATGCTGGATTGTCGCGCCTGTTATTTAAGGATATTAGGACATTGGAAGATTAGCAAATTGGGACATGGGAACATTTGGATATTGAGACAGTAGGACACTGGGAGACTGGGACGTTGGGCATTGGGAAACTAGGACATTGGGACGTTATGACCTTGGGACAATAGGACAATCGAACATTGGGACACTGGTACATAGGGACATAGGGCCACTGAGATATCGGGACATTGGGACATTGGGATATAGGATTATTGGGACATAGGGACATTGGGAAAATGGGACATTGGGACATTAGGATATTGGGACATTAGGACATTGTGACGCTAGGTCATTTGGATACTGGGACATTAGATACACTGGGGAAATTGGAACATGGGGATATTGGGACAGTGGTACATTCGGATATTAGGCTATTGGGACCTTGGAACACTTGGTATACTGCGACATTGGGACACTGTACACTGGGACATTGGGATATTGGGACATCGGGATATTGGGATATTTGTACATTGGGACACTGGCACGTTAGGACATTGGGCCATTGGGATATTATCATATTAGGATACTGGGACATTTGGGACATTGGGGAACTGGGATATTGGGACATTGGGATAGTAGGACAATTGGACATTGGGATAGTAGGACATTAGATGGGAGACTGGGACACTGGGAGACTGGGACATTGGGATATTGCGATACTGGGACATTGGGACACTAGGGTAGTGGGATATTCGGACATAAGGCATTGGGACACTGTGATATTTGCACATTGGGACATAAGCATATTAGGAAATTGGGACACTGGGACATCAGGATCCCAACACAAAAATATTAGTTGGCTATTTACCTATGCAAAAATATATGATATCTGACCAAAAACAGCAGAGTTGTAAAAGTTATCTCGCCAAAGAAAAATTAATCTGCCGCAAAAAGAATACATATCACTCCAATCCGCTGCTCATATGTAATTTTGCTTTAGGTGTAAATGCTGGATGTAATTTTGTTTTAGGTGTTAATGCTGGAGAAGTTTAAATGTACAGGACTACTTCCTAAAGTAATTTGGTGGGAGCCGTCAAAGAGGCACTAAATAAAATGTTAATGCTCCCACCAAAATAACTTTAAGAAGTAGTCCTGTACATTTAAACTTCTCCAGCATTTACACCTAAAACAAAATTACATCCAGCATTTACACCTAAAGCAAAATTACATATGAGCAGCGGATTGGAGTGATATGTATTCTTTTTGCGGCAGATGAATTTTTCTTTGGCGGGATAACTTTTACAACTCTGTTGTTTTTGGTCAGATATAAAATACTGATAAATCACAATTTAGAATTACAAATTTTCATACAACACATATATTTGTTTCAATACAAAAAGCCACAGGTGCACTTAAAAGTTATCATTTTTACAAAATATTTAGCAATCGTTTCGTTGCCCCTGTGTCCCGGCAGCGAACGGTGTTACATATTACAGAAACGTACTATGTCATTTCTTATACGTTCAACGGTGTGCAAACTGTTACCAAAAGAATCATGGGCTTCGAAAGGATTTTCGTGTTCATAATTTTCATTGAGATATGAGATAGCATGACACATAAAAAGGGGTCATCAATATACTAAAGGAGTAACGTCTACCCGAAAAAGGCAACGACCCATGAGTCTAGGATGAACGAAAAGTTTGGGTTTCTTTGAGCATATATGATATGCTCTAGCGAAGATCAAAACTCGCCAAGAGAAAGGAGCCTGAGGGTTACACACGAACTCACATGATATGTGAATAAAATGATAAACGGGTAGCATCCGTGCCGAGGATGGTAGAAAAGGGATTTTTATTTCAACTCAACATTTTTTTTTTTTTGCAAAGAATATGCCGAAGAATGCGATTTTAGATATCTGTTAATCTTTAAATTGATTCGTCCTATTTTTAACCATAGACTACAGCTGGTGATGCCCATTTCAATCATGTATGAAAAGAAAGGATTCACATTTACCCTCTTCAGATATTGGACAGTTTTCTTTTTGTTTTTATTCATTTCAACGTATATTCTGGTATTTTCGCAATATTTTTCAACGGGCTTGATAAGGAAATTTACGAAATAAAACATTAACTTAACCTATAAAACGCGTATCCCCAATTGAATCCATCCTGAGAATACGATACTGAAATTTGCAGAGACTGCTTATTGAAACTTTTAATTCAATCGAATTTACTTACTTGTGTTGTAATGCTCTTTTCTTTCATGAAAGTCTTTTCTTCTTACTCGGCTGCTATGTACACGACATTGTGCCTAGTTGCCTGTCTACGACTATGGATAGAAAGACAAAGGCAGCCTGTTGAAGACTGATAATCGAATTTTCAATCGACAAACTTTAATCCTTAGCAACACTTACCATATCTTGATCGGATTATATTCTTCCGAAACTCTTAAAAGTAAAAAGGCAAAAGGGTAGGTAGCTGTGCGGGTAGGTGTCTATAGGATTTTTTCCATTGAAATTCAATTTCCGTTCATTTTAGTAAATCAACGAAATGGCTATTTGATTCTGAAGAGAAAATGGTGTAGGCGTACGTTACTGTATAGTATCTGTAGACTTTAGCTATTACAAAAATGGGGTGAATGGATAAAACTTTGTGATATTCTTCTTCAGATAAATTAAGGAAGTTTGGCATTATCCTTTAAAAAAAATACAAACTCTTAGTGCATTGTCTTCATTTAAGAGAGCAGGCACTGATTAACATTTTAATTAAGTTAATGGACTCTTTTTAGGGCAGTTGGAGAATTAATGTTAGCGAGTAGATTTAGCTTGTTTAGGAAATATTTGCAAATGACGCCAATTTTTAATAATTACCAAATTTATTTACATGGAGGACTCGCAAGGAATGTTGTTGAATGACGATACTGCAATTTGTAGCAGGAGGCGAGAGTATTTTGACGAACTTCTAAATGAAGAATTTTCTCGAGCAGCTTTTCAAGATGTTGATCCGAATATCACAAATATTGAAGATATCTCACAGGAAGAGGTGATGGAGACAATGCATCAGATGAAACGCGGAAAGGCAGTCGAACCGGACAAAATCCTTGCGGAATTTTGGTTGAAAATGGAAAATGTCGGGCTTAGTTGGCTCACAGTTCTCTTCAACAAAATCAAAGTTGGGCAACCGATGCCTGATGCTTTCAGGAAAAGTTTTCTTCTTCCTTTCTATAAGAACAAGGGAGACTCACGCAAACTCAACAACTATAGGGCTATAAAGTTAACACCTCATACACTGAAGATCTACGAGCGAGTTGTCTGCAACCGATTGAGAAAGATTGTGCGGTTGAATGACAATCGACAATCGATGCGATTCAGTGCATTTCTATTGCGATAAAAAAGTATAGAGCAGCACAAAAGGACTTGCACTTTGTATTCATCGATTTGGAAAAGGCATTCGATAGAGTACCTCGTGATCTAATATGTTGGCCTTGAGAGCACTTAATGTCCCTAAGGCATACGTCAGGATGATACGAGACATGTATGATGGAGCTACGACTAAGGTTAGATGCACAGCCGGTGAACCAGAAGAATTTCCGGTGAATGTCGGAGTACACCAGGGCAGTGTATTGAGTCCGTTGCTCTTCAACATCATCATGTGCTACTTATTAACACGTATCTCCGACGGCCTAGAAATATTTCTTCTATTTGCCGTTGATATATATAGTCCTCAGTAGCCCAAACATCGTTGCCTTGCAAGCTGCACTTACAAAATGGTGTGACATTCTGGAGGAGCATCGACTGAGGGTAAGTATAACAAAGACTGAGTTCTTATGTTGCCCATTCTCAAACCCAGATGCTCCGATACCAGATATGTACGTCAAAGGAAAGCAGCTTAAGTCTTGTACCAAGTTAAAGTACCTTGGCTCGATGGTAAACAACGGAGCTACATGCGATGATGACATCAAACATCGCACAAAGGTTGGGTGGATGACGTGGCGAGAAAACTCTGGAGTTTTCTGCGATAAGAAAATGCCACTGAAGCTAAAGGGCAAGTTGTACAAAACGGTTGTACGTCCCGCACTTATGTATGGATCAGAATGCTGGACCATGTATGAAGGTTACACGAAAGAAATGACACCGACTGAAATGAAAATGTTACGCATGTCAGTTGGTGTAACCAAAAGGGAAACACTTCAAGAGTATCTACATCCGAGGCAGCTTGTCTATAGACCAACCAATCTCCGAAAAGCTCGAAGACCGACAAATGGATTGGTATTGCCATGTTCAAAGGCGTCCGCCTGAGAACCCCGCAAAGAAAGCGATATCAATGGAAGTTTTACTTGTTGGACCCAAGGCCAGAGACAGACCGAAGAACACCTGGATGTGTCAAATGAAAAAGCAACAACAACGTATTGGTCCGGCGATGACACGATCCAAGATAGAGCTGCCTGTAGAAATATGCTGAGATATTACCGCAATTATGCAGCACCGATATGGACAAATACCCCATGCAAAACCAACTGGAAACGGATTCAAACATGCCAAAATGCAGCCATGCGTACCATTACTGGTTGCGTTCGCATGTCATCGCAATACCACCTTCACCAAGAAACCAAGCTGCTAGACCTCAAGGCACACAATGATCTCCTGGCTAAGCAATATCTTGTTGGTTGTCATCGAAGCTTACACCCAAATCATGACCTCATGGACAAAACCCCACCACCACGTCATGTAAGACGTTCGTTAAGGGACATGGAAAGGGAAGTCCAAAGGTTTAAACGAGTTCCTCTCGATAACTCCAACATATATAAGGCTGCCCTAAATCAACTGCACACCAGCGAGGTAACCAAAGCCACAAATAGGCTATCCGTAAACCGCGTCCTTCGCGCTCGACCACCCGACATCTCAGCCGACGATCAACAACTACCGAGAGCCACACGTACCACCTTGGCTCAGCTTCGTTCTGGATTTTGCTCCAGACTAAATTCGTTTTGGTCACGCATTGACAACAGCATTGGAAATATTTGTCCAGCATGTGGAGCCAGCCCACACGACGTGGATCATATATTTGACTGCACTGCCGCACCTACGCATCTAACACCTATCGCACTATGGGAAAACCCCATCGAAGTTGCGATCTTCTTAGGTCTTGACCTTGAGGAGAGGATGCCTACGATTTATGAATGATGATACAAGTTCCCCCCCCCCTCTCTTGCGCCGCTACAACAACAACAACAACCGCCAAAACGGGTGATGTGCCTACACCGCAGGTCGAGCAACGCGAAACCCATGGCGGTATAAAGAACGAGGCAAGGAAAAAGACCAAATTTATTCAAAGTCTATCATGTTTTTAGAAAAAATCCAAAATTGTATTACATGCCAGACATTACATATCTAAAAATATTAACAGAAAGTTACATAGGAGATATGGACAACAGGAAGGATGAATATTTATGGAGCACTTATTCATCCCTATCGTACAAAACTAAATCCAGCGGAAAATCGTGTTCATCTAACGGAAGTTGATTTTGTTCGACAATCTGTTCGTTAAGCGCTAATCCGATTAAAACTGTTTTCTGATTTTTCACTTTATCCGTTATTGACATATTCTTTGCATAACGCTTCGGGAAGATGTCAAAATGCCTCTTCAGATATTTATCATAGTATCCACGTCCGTGACCACATCGTCCGCCATCTGTTGTAAACGCTACACCCGGCAAAAGGATCAAATCAAGGCCGTCTGTAGAAAAGAGGTTTATGAAAATTGTAAATCTCTAAAACGTATATACGTATGCATAGTAAGAGCTTTTCGGCTTTTCATCAGCTCAGGATTGAAAACAATGTAGAAAAGTCGTTGTCAAGAACGGAACATAACTAACCTCCATCCAATGCGTTAAATCGGTTATCGGAAATTGACGGTTGCTTGATATTCCATTTTGTCACAGGAAGACTTTTGTAGTCATCCATACCGTTTAGTTGTACCATTTCCATGATGTCGCCTCTGTACGTGGGAACAAAAACCTACGGGATAGACAACAGAATTCAATCTCAGTCACAATGCTTCTTTCGTAGAAGGGTGTTGGTTTGGACTTTGGATATAGGCCGATAATAATTTGAAAAGTGTACCTGTTTGCCATCCATAAACATTTGACCGAGTAGCTCTATGGTACCGAGTTCTTGTGATGTACTCAAATAGACACTCACTTTGCTGGCATTTTTGTAAGCCTCCATTGAAACCAACTAATATTTAAAAACAAAAGTAGAAAATGATATGTTATCACGACAAAATATTAAAAATATAATTTAAGGTTCAAAATACCTTCTTAGTTACAGCCCTGGTTTGTTTTTGTATAGCTTCAGACTTCATCGTGTTCAACTTCGCCTGAATAGCTTGCCTCAGTGCCTTCTTTGCGGCGTTTTGCATTATGGGTTTTCTGAAATGAGAACTGCAATATACTATTGGCCCCTTCTACGCCACAAAGCGGTTGGGCCAACCGATTATCTAATTCGTCCAGTTACATTATACAAATTTGGGGCTCTCAATAGAAAAAAAATAAAAAAAATTTTTGTTTGTTTGTTTTGGAATCTGTAGGGTCCGAGGAGGCGTGGCATTCATTTGGACCAACAGCTCACAAAATGGCTAAACCGGACACAAATTTATTGTTGATTGGAAGTAGACATGATAGGTATCGCTGTTTTTCTTTAATTCGAGGACCGGGAACCGCCTGAATTGGATAAAAAGACAAATGTGTGTTTTCATGATGTATACCAACGGACAAGGGAATTTCCGATATAAGAATTGAGTTTTAAGAAACAGAAATTGATGAAATAATCGAACAGCTTGGGGGGCAAAAGACTTCTCCATGTGTTGTTGTTGTTGTTGTAGCGATTCAAGAGATTTTTTTTCTCTTGAATCGAAGGGGGTCATGGCAGCTCTTGGCCGTTTTAACAACGGGTAGCTCCGGGACGATTTACATCGAAGAACCGGCTGCCGTAGGAGCATTTTATAGACAACACAAACATCCATGGGCCACAGTGGGATTCGAACCCACGCACCGGCAACTCAGAGATAGAGTGACATCTCTGCCACTGAGCCACCGAATGCCCCCTTCTCCATGTGTCCTCCGCGCGGGCGCCCCCTGGTAACGGTAGTGGGTAAAACCTCTAACGGCTAAGTCAAATCCTCTGATGCGACATTTGGAAGAAGCCCCGCTGTGCCTGAGTGCTGTATTTACATCTGCAGCGTCTCAGGTTACTTAACGTGATAGGTGACAGAAAACGTCTAACTGAACCACTAAAGCAGCATCTTCGAGGCATGCCCATGATGGCCTTTACTCAACGATTAAACCCTATCATGGTTTAGCGATGTGCCGACAACTCATCTTAAGAAAAACTTCAAGTCAAGAAACCTGAAACAAAAGCCTCGGATTGGACGGAAACAAAACAACGACGACCCCGCAAACGAACAACTGATTACTTTTTCGGATCCTGGAATGTAAGCTCTACATGCTTCCCTCATCGACGAATCCATAAGCAGACCTGGAAGTCTCCAGATGAATACACCGTGAACCAGATCGACTATGTACTGATCAGCAAGAGATGGGCTTCTAACAATGGATAAGAAAATCTAAAAGGAAATGCAAATAACCGCAAAATACACTGGATATGCGGGACCAAAATCTTTTCTATGGTAACTTGATCGAAGCTACAAAATGACATTTCTCATACGAATTTTATATGGAAAATTAATTGTAAACAAAATCATGCACATGCGCAGCTTAATGCCGTAACTTCGTAGTAGGGGCGTTGGAAAAATAGGGGCAATGAGTACGAAATTCCAAAATTAATAGATGCTTAAAATTAATTAATCAACAACGTTCCTGTTTATACTTTACTTTATACTAACAGCATCACAATTTACACTATTGCAAAAAGTACATTTAAATGGGATTGCAAAGCGTTGCGTGGTATAAATTCATTTAAATACAAAATTTTAAATACTGTGTATTCCAGTGCATTCCGGTTGAATATTCCAACCAATGAAAAAGCCAAAAAGTATTAAACCATACCAGCCCCAAACACTAAATTTCCTACGCCACTGCTAGCTATAAAAAAAATCAAATTGCCCCCTTTATTTTCAGATATTTCGTTTCCTTCTTTTTCTTCTTCATTGGCTTCTAATGTCCTAGATGTTCGATCCTATCGAGGAGCGACGCTATACATGTGCTACTGCTGAAAATATGGAACGACGAGGTAATCCCTGAAGATTGGCGGAAAAGCATAATCTGCCCAATCCACAAAAAGGGTGACAAGCTGAAGTGTGAGAAATGCAGGGGCATATCATTAGTTTGTACGGCCTATAAGATATTATCGAAAATTCTTGAAAAGAGAATTAATCCGTACGCAGAACGAATCATTGGCGAGTATCAAGGCGGCTTCAGACCTGGTTGCTCAAAGACCGATCAGCTTTTCACAGTGAAGCTACTACTCCAAAAGTGCTAGGAATATAACATCGACGTATACCAAATCTTTGTCGACTTCAAGCAGGTATACGACAGTATCGATCGAAGTATACTGTACAACATTATGCTGAATTTTGGTATACCGGCAAAGTTAGTGCGACTCACAAGGATGACGATGACTAATACCGTCTCGCAGGTCAAAGTGCAGAACCGACTCACTGACCTATTTGAAACTCGTACTGGACTCAAGCAGGGCGACGGGCTGGAGCCGACGCTCTTCAACCTGGCTTTGGAGTATGTAATTCGAGTCATGAATACGGACAGCAGCGGAACGCTACTCATCAAGTCGACTCAATTAGTAGCGTACGCCGACGATATCAACATCATGTCTCGAAGGTTGGGTGATGCAGAAAGCCTCCTGCATAACCTCAATAACGCCGCAAAGGAAGTTGGACTACATATCAACGAAAGCAAAACGAAGGCCATGATGTAATCGAAAACAAGGACGCCAGCAAATTCAAGCATCACAGTGGGGGACCTTAATATCGAGTATGTAGACAACTTCAACTATCTGGGTTGTAACTTATCAAAGGACGCCAACGAAACCGACGAAATTAAGCGACGGATACAACTAGCCAATAAGACATATTTCTCGGTCCTCCCTATAATTAATTCGAAACTTGCGCACAGGAACACGAAGCTCCGTGTGTACAAAACGATCATCCGACCCGTTAGGCCTGTTCGGTACCGAGATTTCAGTACCGGGTTTCGGTTTTTTTCAATACCCGGTACCACAAGCGGTTTCCCTGACTCAGGTATTTTTTTCAGTACCGACGGTTTTTTTAACCATAAGCCGGTTTTTTTGAGTACCGGGTTAAAAACCGGTACCAAAAAACCTGAAAAAAACCGGCTCATGGTTGAAATGAATCGTTCTTTTTAACTCGGTACCAAAAAAACGACTCGTCGGTCGGTTTTTTAACTCGGTACCAAAAAAACCGGGATATCGGTACTTTAGAATATCGGGTCCGGTACCAAGTGAACACCGGTTTTGTACCGGGATCCCGGTTTTTGGAACAGGCCTACGACCCGTGCTATGTTATGGCTGCTAAACATGGACCCTTACCCAAGCTTCCGAAATTTTGCTAGACCGATTCAAACGAAAGGTCCTTCGGCGAATTTTCGGGGCCGTTCGCGAGCGAGACCAATGAGGTATCCAGTACAACCATGAGTTGTATCAATTGTACGATGAGCTGGAATTATCGAAAATCGTGAGCTTCAACGTCGACCGAGAGCTCGCTGGGAGAACTCCGTAGGTGAAGACGCCCACCAGCTGCTGGGCTTCCGAAACTGGAGGACAAGGTCACGTAACCGCGACAATTGGAGGTCAACGATTCAGGCGGTCAAGGCCCGACGTCGGGCTATCGTGCCACATTGATGATGATGAATCGATCAGCTTATTTACCCAAGTATTTTCATTGTTGAATATCAGGCAATATTAGGGCTTTAAAATGTCCCAAATTACCAAATTACCGTAAGATGGCATTTAGATTTGTGAAGGGCAAGGGCAACAAGGTTGCCGCAGGCACTGCGACCGGTGGTATATTGTACCATTCCCCATACTGTAGATTAGAGGAACTCATCTAACCGACTACTTTCGATAAATCGATTTAGCTGGCCCATATTCAGAGTGGCAATATCTTCTTCCAAGGGGAACGAAGCATTCCAAGCGGCGCCTAGCTAACCTCTCACACTCACAGAGGATGTGATAAGTAGTTTCGTCGTCAGCCTCGCAGAAGCAGCAGGCAACTGGCGTCGATAACAATGCGCCTGCGCGTTAAATGGCCGTTTAGACGACAGTGCCCCGTTAGGAGCTCGCATATAATCCTAATCCTGTTTCTACTCAGTTTCATTAGACTAAGGGTACGTTTGGGTGAGTAATAGGAGACGAAAATTTTTGACTGCCGAAGCCGTGGAAGAGCTTCTCAGTGTGAGGTGGCCTTTTCCTACTCAATAATTACATTTCTGCATTCACAGAGTGGTAACCCACAGTTCTGGGTCAACGAAGCGGGTGGTGGATGCTCTCCTTGCAAGCTCGTCGGCCTGCTCATTGCCTTCAACACCCGAATGCCCAGGTACCCAGAAAAGGGTAAGATTGTTAAGAAGGCCTATCTGGTGGAGGATTTCCTGACAAACCAACACGAGCTTCGATGTGACAGTAAGGCTCTCTAGCGCTTTTATTGCTGCTTGGTTGTCAGTAAATTTTGCTATTTTCTTGTTAATGTAGCCTTTTTCGAGGCATAATCTTGCGTGTACTTCTGCCTGAGACACGGTCGGATGTATTCCCAGGAATCCATATACCCGTATCCGGGCCATCAATTCCTGCACCAGAGCCCACATCGGTCTTTGAACCGTCCGTGTAAAATATGATGGTAATTGGCAGTGCCGGATTAAGACCCTTTGGGGCCTCTAGGCATAAAACAATTGAGGGCCCCTTGTGAACTATCTTTAAATAAAACTTAAATTATGTGTAAGAAATGCTTTCGTAAATAATATATGTAGTTTACGAAATAAGAATAATATATTTTATTTCGCAAAAATGGGATACCTACATAATCCCGAAAAACAAAATACGCCTACTTAAATCCCCGCCGTTTTAGAATCCCGGATAGTGAATAGTGAAATAATCCCGCCAACATTTTTTTTTTCGTTTGCTAGCAAATATGTAATTATGTAATGTTCCCAGCAGTTAGTGCGATACTTTCTCTTAGCACAAATCCGTCGAAATATTTGCTTATTTATTGTACAAAGATCTAGTCTGGCTGGTCTAGCGGTTAGTGCGCTTACCTTCGGTGCACAGGCTCATGAGTTCGAATCTCACCGTGTTCCATGGTGTTTTTCGAACTCACGAGCTTGTGACAGACTATGATCTCACTCAGATGTTAAACGAGTACCCATTTATGGGGATAAATAACACTGCTGAGCGTGATGCTGATCTCATTACCTCATCAAAAAGCAGATAAGATCTTGGAAATAGGATGTCACTAACACATCCTGCGGCCTTAGTCCAATGTTGGATTGTCGCGCCTGTTATTTTTATTGTACAAAGATGACAATTTAACCCCTACAGAACAAGACTGCCATTCCGGGGATACTTAAGTTTCGACTTCCGAAAGGTATTTTTCAAATTAAGTCACCTGGTCCGTGGGTCTTCGAGAATAAAGTGTTCCCATGCGAGGAGACCCATTATGTTAACGGTAAATGTAGTGGCGTTTTTTAATATCCCATCGTAGAAGGTAAGTATTCTTTCATAAGTCGCGCGCGCGGGTTATTGAAATGGCGGGATTATGAATGTCGGGATTTTTAAAAACGGGAATATGATGGGCGGGATATCGTATCCAACATAAAATATTTCAAGTATATATTGAAGTACAAAAACTTTGCTTCACAGAACGTTTTTCATTTTAAATTATTGCCAACTTTGAAATACTTCGTTATCCTTCACTGACAGAAGGCGTCGTTAAATATATCCTTAAGGCTATCGCTACACTTAATTTGAACAGTTGAACATTTCACTCGAATTGTTGTCCTGTAATACCAATTTTAGATGCTCATGGAGAATTATTTCGTTTTCTAATTCATCTAAAGTAAGACAAAACAAAGTAGCATTAAAAAGTGTTCAGGAAGTGGAAATTAAATTTGAGCTTTCTGATAAAGCCTCTGTCGATTTCTTATATAATACCAGACAGTGCAGGGCATACTCCCTTGAGCCACTTTTCACTGCATTCGCCTGGCGTAAGAGGGAACATGGTTTTGTGAAAAAAGTTTTGGCTTCTGAGTGTAAATCTTCAAATTTAAAATTTTTAAGTCGTACCTTTTCAGAGACCTCATTTCAAAATTTGGTCTGAATTGGACATCTATATCATATAGTTGTCGTAAAAACTATTTCCCATTCAAGTAAATACACATACCCAATTTTAGGTAAAATCAGTACAACTTGCTATACAATTGGAACGAAAATTTTTAATATTCTCAGAAAGGATAAAATTTTGCCACTAGATCTAGCTTAGAAGGGTGTCATACCTTCGGTTTAGCTTGTTTTACTTTCCTTTTTCATTACGAGAGCTTATCAAAGAACAAGACTTATATTATTTACTATTACTTATTATCGAGGGGTCACTGTCAGTGTGAGTGCGGGGCCTCTAGGCACGTGCCTTATGTGCCTTAAGGATAATCCGGTACTGGTAATTGGGTAAAGTGATCTGAGCACTGAACCTGCCAGTCCAGTCCTCCCTTTCCCACATCACATCAATGAGATCACTTCACTTTGGCCGACTGACAGAAACAGAATTTAATCGTGAAGCATTTTTACATAATAAACTCACAACAGGATAGTTCAACACTTTTGTGTGTGTTTTTTTTTTTCAAGTATATTTTGAAGACGGTTCGAGAGTTTATTGGCGAATTTTAAGGAACACAGAAGCCAAATCATTCTAGAATAAGTTTCGTTCGTTTTACGTGCATTTCTGGGCAACGAAACTTCACAAAACAGCGACTGCTTAAAGGGCCAACTTTCTAGTATGAAGTTTCGTTACTAAAATCTGCTCGAGATTAAAAAAAACTTTTATTATTTATAATGGTCGTGTCCTTTAGGGCGCTATTACACAGTCATATATTGGTAATATATAAATTATAATAGATATTATCATATCCTTAAGCCTACTAGATTTCGTTTAGTGCACGTGTAGAAATTTTTTGGAAAACTTTCATTCTATTGGTGAAGTAAGATGCCAACCTATATTCGAAATTTGATATTAAGAAAGCCTTGAAATTTTTTACCGTCAATTCGCTACGCTTATTGTTTTTTTCTCTGTATTAAGATTTTTCAAAGTAAACAGCGGTGGTTTAATATGTAACTCAACCCTAACAAAGGTTTTAGGAAATCAAGGCGGATACAGTACACAGTTCTAACAAATGCTTGGGGAGCTCAAATCTGTAATTTATTAGCACACTCGCAGTGGCCCAGAATGTTGGTCGTTACTCTATAAAATTGGCTTTCGAAATGCACACCGCTACGAATTTACAAAGTGTCCATTTCATATTTTACTTATTTCGTTAGCAATCTGCGGTTTTCTCTAGTACACAAAAACCTTTAAAGTTTTTGCTACCGAGTTGGCGAGTACTGAAGATAGATAGAGTGAAATTAAGATTCAATAATTTAAGTGATCAACATCTGGGTGTTGGTGTTAGATATACAACTTTATTATAATTATTGTACTTGTTATTTTTAGTTTGAATGCAATAGTAGTAACCTTCTCATAATTCTGTCAATTGTAATTTTCTTAATATAAAATAAATTATTCAGAGTTTGTAACTGGCGACGAAAAGACTTTTATTCTCCAGTCAGCGCAACCGGTTATGGGCCCAGGACCCCAAGCGCAAATCCAGTATAGTCTTTGTTTAAAGTCATTAAAGTAAAAGTCGCCATGGAATCGGAACTGTTGAGCATTAATAAGGAAATGACTAAAAAAAATTGTCGAGCTTCAAAATGAAATATTCCTACAAGCGTCCAAGGTGAAAGCAATTATGGCTGAAAATGAAATTAAAAAAAAAAAAAATTGGATTTCGACACAAAATACAATGAGATTGCCACGAAATTAGAAGAAGAAGATTACTGTTAAAAGTTGAAGTTGGGATGTTTATTTTGTATTTTTAAAGACGATTTTTTAATTCAAATGGAAGCTGAATCTCAAAAAGACCCACCAAGTGTGGAAAATGTAATTCAGGATACAACAGATGTGCCACTGGAAACGAAAAGTGAGAACGAAGACAGTGGTGAAAGGACTACATTAACAAGCGTGAATTGTTTGGAGGAGGATACAAATGAGAAACTTACTGTACTGGAAAATGAGATAACACAGATGAAACTGCTGTTATCACAGAAAGACGAGTTGGCCTCATTATACGATCGAGAGAAAAAGATCTTAAAAAAAAAAAAGTGCGCTCAAACGTGAATTGGAATTGGCCGTTAAAGAAAAAGAAAATGCCGTCATGATCTATGCAACAAAAGAGAAGGTGTTGCTTGATGCACGCAAAGAAAAAGAGAATGCAGAGAAATTGTTGAATGAGAGCAAACGTGAAGTGAAATTAATTACAACCAAATATCAATCACTGAACGATGAAAAAACTCTCGTCTCTCCAACATTATCGAGGATAAGTGCAATGAAATAAACAGGTTCAATTCCAGGAACTACTTCAACGAGAATAAGAAGAGAAATCAGTTGTATCAAAACAACTTGATGACGAAAAAGCGAATTCTTTAAGCCAGGAACTGTTGAATTCGGCCAAGCTCCGTAGTCAATTAGAAGATTTAAGGATACTACAGGCTCAAGATGTTATTCAAAAAGAGGAGATCCAATCATTGCTTGCAACTAAACGAGATCTGGAACAGAGAATTGAAGACTTTAAATCGGATTTGGTACAAATACGTAATAAGGAACAAGGAATGAGGAATAAGGAACAAGGAACAAGGAATAAGGAATAAGGAATAAGGAATAAGGAATAAGGAATAAGGAATGAGGAATAAGGAATGAGGAATAAGGAATGAAACGAGTTTTCCGATATCTAAAAGAAACCAAGAATTTAAAGCTAAAACTGGGCAATGATGGAAACAACCAAGGACTTATATGCTTCGTTGATGCTGATTGGGCAGGAGACCGAACGGACCGAAAATCAAATACAGGATATATTTTACTATATTGTGGCTCACCAATTAGCTGGGTAAGTCGTAAGCAACAAACAGTAACCATGTCATCGACTGAAGCTGAATTTGTGGCATTTAGCGAGGCTTCTCGAGAATTGATGTGGATAATCAAATTATTAAAAGACTTCAATCAACAAATAGAAACACCTATTAAAGTATACGAAGACAATCAAAGTTGCATTCACGGATTATACAACAAAGGAGGTAGTCAACGTACGAAACACATTGATACTAAATATAAATTTGTTCAAGAGCTAGTATCAAACAATGTTATTGAACCTGTTTATTGTCCAACTAAAACAATGACAGCTGATATATTAACAAAACCATTAAATTCAACAAAGTTTAATATATTGATTAAAAATTTAAATCTTATATAAAGTTGAGAAGGGGTGTTAGATATACAACTTTATTATAATTATTGTACTTGTTATTTTTAGTTTGAATGCAATAGTAGTAACCTTCTCATAATTTTGTCAATTGTAATTTTCTTAATATAAAATGTCATGAGTTCGAATCTCACCGTGGATCATGGTGTTTTTCGAACTTAACAGCTTGTGACGGACTATGATCTCACTCAGATGTTAAACGAGTACCCATTTATGGGGATAAATAACACTGCTGAGCGTGATGCTGATCTTAATACCTCAACAAAAAGCAGATAAGATCTTGGAAATAGGATCTCACTAACACATCCTGCGGCCTTAGTCCAATGCTGGATTGTCGCCCCTATTATTTATTTATTAACAACAGTACGTCCACACAAAAATAATCGTCCTCAAAAGTCCTAGAAAAAAATATGGCTTTACAGGTCTCCTATTTTTACTACGAACACTAATTTTTTGAAAAACGGTACGCTAGGCGCTACTAGATGAAGAAGTCGAAATTTCTTAATTGTTTATGTATAAAATCATGCATGAACTTTCGAAAGGCGAGGGCAGATTGAGTTTAGAAATTCAATAGTAAACTAGGGGTCTCAAGCCTAGTGCAGAGTTCCCTCCACCCTCTCTACAGGCATGTTACCAACCCAGGACCACTCATGAGAAATTAGCCCTCCCACATCGTCAAATCACGCTCGGAACCCTTTGTTCGGGGATGGCTACGTTTATTTGGGATTGTTCGTCAATTAAAATCGTTTGTTCGTCCCTAATTATTTAATTATAGCAACTTTAAAATTCTGGGTGTTAACTTAGCCCGTCATCGTATATGGCGGCCATATAGTAGATATCCGTTTGTTCGTCCTGGAAACGCAAGGATTCAGGAGTAAATACGGAAAAACAAGAAGACGAGACACACATATATATATATATATATATATATATTCATATAATAAATACTGAGTGCCTTCTGGTGGAGAGTACTGTAACGAGCAATCGCTTTATTTTACGCAATGGCTTGTGTCTCGTCTTTTTTTTTCCTTAATTACTCCTGAATCCTTGCGTTTTCAGGACGAAAAAACGCACAAAACAACAAACAAACGTCTCGCTTTCGATTGATACCAAATTTATATTTCTTCTCAGTAACATATAGCCCCATGTGGGGCCATGGTGCGTTAACTTAGCCGTGTATAGGCAATTTCGAGTCAACGTTACATTGCATATAATTTCGGAGTGTACATAATGTTCATCATCAATGTGGCACGATAGCCCGACGTCGGGCCTTGGCCGCCTGAATCGTTGACCTCCAATTGTCGCGGTTGCGTGACCTTGTCCTCCAGTTTCGGAAGCCCAGCAGCTGGTGGGCGTCTTCACCTACGGAGTTCTCCCAGCGAGCTCTCGGTCGTCCACGCAACCTCGCTCCGTCAATTCGTTGTGCGTTCATAACTTTCTTTGGCATGCGATTGTCGTCCATCCGTTGTACATGCCCCGCCCATTGCAGACGTTGAAGCTTCACGATTTTCGATACTTCCAGCTCATCGTACAATTGATACAACTCATGGTTGTATCGGATACGCCATTGGTCTCGCTCACGAACGGCCCCGAAAATTCGCCGAAGGACCTTTCGTTCGAATCGGTCTAGCAAAATTTCGCAGGCTTGGGTAAGGGTCCATGTTTCGCTGCCATAACATAGCACGGGTCGGATGATCGTTTTGTACACGCGGAGCTTCCTGTTCCTGTGCGCAAGTTTCGAATTAATTATAGGGAGGACCGAGAAATATGTCTTATTGGCTAGTTGTATCCGTCGCTTAATTTCGTCGGTTTCGTTGGCGTCCTTTGATAAGTTACAACCCAGATAGTTGAAGTTGTCTACATACTCGATATTAAGGTCCCCCACTGTGATGCTTGAATTTGCTGGCGTCCTTGTTTTCGATTGCATCATGGCCTTTGTTTTGCTTTCGTTGATATGTAGTCCAACTTCCTTTGCGGCGTTATTGAGGTTATGCAGTAGGCTTTCTGCATCACCCAACCTTCGAGACATGATGTTGATACCGTCGGCGTACGCTACTAATTGAGTCGACTTGATGAGTAGCGTTCCGCTGCTGTCCATATTCATGGCTCGAGTTACATACTCCAAAGCCAGGTTGAAGAGCGTCGGCGCCTGCCCGTCGCCCTGCTTGAGTCCAGTACGAGTTTCAAATAGGTCAGTGAGTCGGTTCTGCACTTTGACCTGCGAGACGGTATTAGTCATCGTCATCCTTGTGAGTCGCACTAACTTTGCCGGTATACCAAAATTCAGCATAATGTTGTACAGTACACTTCGGTCGATACTGTCGAATGCCTGCTTGAAGTCGACAAAGATTTGGTATACGTCAATGTTGTATTCCCAGCACTTTTGGAGTAGTAGCTTCACTGTGTAAAGCTGATCGGTCGTTGAACGCCCAGGTCTGAAGCCGCCTTGATACTCGCCAATGATTTGTTCTGCGTACGGATTGATTCTCTTTTCAAGAATTTTTGATAAAATCTTATAGGCCGTACAAACTAATGATATGCCCCTGTAATTCTCACACTTCAGCTTGTCACCCTTTTTGTGGATTGGGCAGATTATGCTTTTGCGCCAATCTGCGGGGATTACCTCGTCGTTCCATATTTTCAGCAGTAGCACATGTACAGCGTTGGTCAGGCACGTTCCACCCTGCTTCAGCAGTTCTGCTGGGATCTCGTCAGCGCCGGGCGCTTTATTATTTTGGAGCGACTGTATGGCAAGACTCACTTCCTCTACTGTTGGGGGTAGAACGGGAGGGCCTGGTTCGGCTAACTGCTCAAGAGCTAGCTCCGCGGGGGATGTTGATGATGCGTTGAGGAGCTCTTCAAAATGCGAGGCCCATCGTTTGTTGACGCTTTCGATGTCGCTGATGATGTTACCATCCTTGTCCTTACATAGGCTTGTCCTGGGTTGATATCCGTTCTTGATATTATTTATAAGTTTGTACGCCTGTCTAGTGTTCGTACTGGCTAATCTTTGGTTTATTTGCTGTAACTGCTCGTCAAAATGTTTGCGTTTCTTACGTCTAATTAACTTATTAGATACTCGCCGAAGCTCGTTATATCTTTCTTTCTTGGCTCGGGATGCGCGTTGTGTGTATTGACGATAGGCTTCATTTTTCGCCTCAATCGAGGCCCTGCAATCGTCGTCGAACCAGTCTGCTCGTCTGCGCCGGCCTTTATAGCCCACGACCTCCTTGATGCTGTCTTTGAGCTCCTCCCAGAACTCATGGATGCCTAGATTATTGATGTTATCAAGCATGGGCGACAGTTTTTCTTTTTACATAATGTTGCAAGCACTATATATTTCCTATCCGCACATGTACGGAAATTTTGGACCACGTCGTGATTCGATCTCCGGACCTCACTAGCATCAGAGTGCGACTCAACCAAGTGAGCCACAGACCGGGTCATTTATATTTATCCCAACATATTTAACGATGGCGGGCTAAGTTAACACTCAGAATTTTAAAGTTGCTCTAATTAAATAATTAGAGACGAACAAACGATTTTAATTGACGAACAATCACGAACAAACGTAGCCGTCCCCAAACAAACGGTTCCGAGCGTGATTTGAAGATGTGGAAGGGCTAACTTCACATGAGTGTTGATCTCGCCATGCAATCACTAAAACGTAAGAAAGCCCCAGGCGCTGACGAGACTCCAGCTCAACTGCTGAAGCATGATGGGGAGAGCCTTGTTAAGGCTATACACGCACTTATCGTTAAAGTATGGAATGACGCAATCATCCCGGAAGATTGGCGCAAAAGTATCATTTGCCCAATCCACAAAAAAGGGATAAGCTGAAATGTGAGATCTACAGAGGCATCTCATTAGTTTGTACGACTTATAAGATTTTATCTAAAATTCTAGAATATACAATTAATCCGTACGCAGAAGAAATCATTGGCAAGTACCAATGCGGCTTTAGACCTGGTCGCTCGACGACAGATCAACTTTTTACAGTGAAACTTTTACTCCAGGAGTGCTGGGAATACAATATCAATTCAGACATGCATAGTAGTTCACGCCCTTCATGCGTTTCTGCACCGCTACTGCAACAACAACGACATCAACATCATGTCTCGAAAATTGGGTGATGTAGAAAGCCTTCTGCATAATCTCAATAACGCCGCCAAAGAAGTTGGACTACATATCAACGAATCTAAAACCAAGGTCATGATGCAATCAAAAACTAGAACGCCAGTAAATTCAAGCATCACAGTGGGGTATGTAGACAACTTCACTTACCTGGGTTGCATTTTGGCAAAGGACGCCAACGAAACAGACGAGATAAAGCAACGGATACAACTAGCTTATAAGTGTTATTTTTCGGTCCTCCCAATTATGAAATCTAAGCTGGTGCACAGGAACACGTGTATAAAATCATCATCCGACCTGTGCTATGCTAAGTGTTATTTTTCGGTCCTCCCAATTATGAAATCGAAGCTGGTGCACAGGAACACGTGTATAAAATCCATCATCCGACCTGTGCTATGCTAAGGCTGCGATGCATAGACCCTAGCCCTAACCCAAAACTCTGAACACATTTGAGCGAAATGTTCTCCGAAGAATCTTCGGGGTCGTTTGTAAAGGAGGTGAATGGCGCATCCGGTACAACCATAAGTTGTATCAGCTGTATGATGAGCTACATGTGTCGAAAATCGTGAAATTGCAGCGAATGTAATGGGCGGGACACGTACAAAGGATGAACGACGATCGCATGCCCAAAAAGGCGTTGATCGTGCAACGAGTGGACGGAGCCAGATTGCCTGGACGACCGAGAGCACGATGGGAGCATTCGGTATGTGGAGATGCCCACCAGATGCTAGACTTTCGGAACTGGAGGACAAGATCACGTGACCGCCACAATTAGAGGTCTTCAATCCAGGCGGCCACGGCCCGACGTCGGGCTATCGTGGCATAAAGAAGAAGAAAAGTAATAAGAGAATATGTAGTATAAATTAGGTTAAGACAATTTGTACCAGGGCAGTCCAAACGAAGAAGTTTAAGGAAACTGTGCCTTTGATTGCATCAACCCTCCATGTACCTTGGTACATATTGCCATCAGCTTTCCACTATTTTTTTGGAACATACATATTATACATACTTGTCGATGATACTAGTACAAAAAAGTATAAGAAAAACAACATGATAATTTTGTTAAGTTAATCGTAAAAGATGACCTTTGCTTTTGAACCCCATAGATGACTTAATTATATCACGTACGGCGTTGCTCAATGATATTAAAGTTGCATTAATATTAATATTTATTGATTTGACGAATCAGTAAATTACTCGAAATTCATAACGTAAATTCAAAATTTCTAAACAGTTTGTGTAGTTTCCATGTGATGCGTCTCTTGATCTTCTACATAAATACTGGTAAGTGATAACAAAAACATTATAAAAAATGCA